>JAYKAV010002662.1:2796377-2840995 GCA_035582835.1 Phoebastria nigripes | reverse complement strand
CTGGTTGACTCCTCAGCCTGGTTGACTCCTCCTTTAGTTGTAAGTATTTATCAACAGTATTGCAGCACAGAAGTGATTCACAACTACTTAATCTATTTAGATGCACTGGTTCTTCCTCAGTTTACCATATGCACTTTGATTGCTGTACATACAAATTTTAAGTATAGTTGTATGAAGGATACAGGATGAGACAACGGTGAAAAAGGTAGTTCCTGAAGTGCAGATTTTGGATTATCAAGCATGACTGAAGTGCAGATTTTGGATTATCAAGGATGATGTCCTGTCTTCATCTTGATTGGCACAAACAAAGAGTAACTTGTGAACCTTGGGGGCTCCTGCAAAAGGGAAGACTACTTAGAATTTCTTATGGGATTTCTTAAGTGAATTAGAGAACTTATGACTAGAACATGAGAAGGAAATCTATAGTAGTTTAATTTGGATGAAATCCGTAAGAGTTTGTGGATAATGGCCAAAGATTAGTCTTTTGAGGCATAAGACTAAATGAATGATTTCTGAAGGCCTTTTAAGGAACAAAAGGYCCTAATGTGTGACACTCAGAAGACTTGTTCAGAAAAGTTGCRGTGCTTCTATATTAAATAGATACGAACTCAAGAAATCACGATTCCCTGTTAGATTATGCTTYAAACAGTGAAGTTCCCTTTCAGCTCTCTTTTTTAATGGAACACTGCAGTCTTAAAGAATGAAGAGTTAATACTTCTGGAATGGTTGTCAGTATTCTTAGGTATTTTAGATTACAGCAACCAGAACAGCATGCATGACAAATCTTAGCTAGTTATTTGTATTCTGTGGAGTATTGAGTTAAATGAATTTTAATTTGGAAAAAGAGGGAATACATAAGTGGTCTTCAGTGTGTRGGTGTGAACACGTGCAAGTGTAATATGAAATGATGATATGAAAGTGTCTCTTGACAACATTGTCTCCTGAGTTAGTGGGATACATCTGTCTAGCTTCAACAGCTTGTCAGATTGTATTGCCAAAACTTCATTCCATATGTACGACCTCCTTGAAAGGTACTCTTGCTATATGCAAAAGAGCTGGGATGCATAATATGTAGGAAGACTCCATTAAATCTGTCCTACAAACTGTCAAAACAATCAAGCCCTTGACATTAATGCAGTAAAGTATATTTTGCTTTAAGGCTTGGTCCTCCATTAATAACAAATTTTTGGTGTTCTAAAATCTGTTTCAAAATCACAATTTTGAATCAGAACTGGAAGTTTCTGCTTTGAAACATGCATGTAAACAAGCACCGTGTTTCTTAGTTTGCTGCAGTGCCGCCTTCTGCATTGCTTTCTTGGAAGTGTCAGTTTCTAATAGAAGTTCTGCTTCATCTGTATGGTTTGACACTGGTGAATAAATTCTAAAGGAAGGTGTTAGTTGTGCTGTTTTAACTTTTTTCATGTTTGGGGGAAAAAGGTCAAAATTCTTGATAAACCTTTTGTGGTTGCTAAACGTAAGTCTAAAAATTATTTAAATGTAAGGTAATTCAAGTTTTTCTGAGCAGTAAAGCTAGGAAGAATGAGAAGTTGTCTGAATGTTTTAAAAACATGTTCTTTATACAGRATGTATCAAGGAATCTTATGACACCTAAACCATTTTTCTGCTTGTCCTTCCTCAACTGCAAAAAATCTTTTATCCCTAAGTGTGGTGGTAGGACAGAGGTGGAGTTAAAGTGAAACTGCCAGAACTCTTTCAGTGACTAGCTTGTTGAAATTTCTGCTAGATGAGTGTCTCGGATGGTGTTCCTAAGCCTAGGGTTGGGTTGTGCATTTGTCACAAACAACCGCTATGAACAAATGTAAGTTAATGGTGGTACAGAAAGATAAGATGATGCCTTCTCTCTTTGCATTTCCAGGCAAAAAGATTGTGATCTTAAAAAGCCATTATCGCATATACAATTTATAGCTAATGATGAGACTGTAGGATAGAAGTTTCTTTTTTCTGAAGATGGTCATATGAACATCCCGTTATTTTGGCCTGCAGCTGCTTATGTGGGCATGGGCTGTACATCCCAAAGGTTGAAAGGGTTTAAAGGTGGACGTTGGTAAAGAGAAAAAGGGACAGTATGAGAAGGGGTGTATGGACCCAAGTTTTAAGGGCAGCTTATTTTGGGGAAAGTTGGGCCACGCCTCTCCAGTTCTTACAGCGTGGAAACCAAAAACAAAGATATGGGTTATTTCCCAAATAGCCAGGCTACCGAAGTAAGCAACTTCTAAAAGGCTTTGCTGTACCTATGGTAAATCTTGGCCCTTGACCTATTTGCCTGTCACAGTTCACATTTTATCCATTTCTGACAAGTAGATGTGACGTACTTAATTTCTTAGATACTGTTTAAAATAGACTTGAATTTATGATTAGCTGGATTAAGTTATGATTTAACTGGATAATAGCAGAGTAATAATCACTATTACACTTTGAGAATTTTGTGTTGATRTGCAAAGACTTGTACAGCAGACAAATACAGCGCGCTGCTCTGTCTCTTGAAGGTCGGCCTGAAGTTATGTTGCCTTAAACTGTAGCTTGATACTCAACTCCTTGTCCAAGTTGCGTGGTTGTGCTAGCGGAGTGCTGGGAAGTGAAGAATCCAGCTTGTCTTGGCAAGTGCTTCTTCAGGTGCCAGAGCTGGACTGGCTGGAAGACACTGCACTTGTGAAAGACAGTGGAAAAATAGTTTAATGTCAGGTTGCAAATGTCATCCTCAGTTATCTCCCTGGGCTATTTTAAAGGGGGGGGGTGGGGGGTGGGGTGTCGGTTGCTATTTGTTCTGTGGGGTTTTTTGTTGTTCTCCTCGCAAAGATCAGAGTTCTGTATTGTGACCTTTTTGTACTAGGTAGTATAAAAACTGAGAATAGGGAAGTATGATTCCTACCCAAAACCTGTTAATTTGAACTACCTCGTGAGCCAACAGATGGATACACACTGGTTAGGAAGGTAAGAAAGCCAGCTGGCTGTCATGACAGGCAAGAACTCTATAGTATGCTATAGCAAACAAGGGTTACCTATTCTATCTTCTCTGCCCTATGGCAAAATCAACTATGTCATGTCCTATCTGATGGATCTTTGGCTTAAATTCCCTTAAAATTTCCCCAGGCCAGGGGCTCTAATGATTCTTCTGTTACTCTGCATGGTGTTATCCTTACCCCGGAGTCTTTTTTTCCTGGTATCTTACCCACGTCTGTCATGCTGTGATTTTGGTGTTATTACTACTTTGAACCTTCCTTACTGTTAACAGATTGTCCTGTATTCAGAGGACAATCTGTTATGTTGATTGGGTAAGTGTGTAAATGAAGGCGGCTTGCAGTCAGAGTTATGGGGAGGGGTTAATGACTAACTCCAGCTGTATAAATTGCTATGGTATGAAGATCACATTTAACAGATTGTGGCTTTCTTCAACCCTGATTAATAGAGGGGAGGAACTTCACATGTTAAGCAGAAGGAACATGGAAGATGCCTATAAAGTTAATTCAAAGAAGATCTAGAATTGAATTGGAGGAGAGACAACAGTAACTTATCAAAAGTTGATCTGAATCTGATGGGGGGAGACAGTTTTTGTAGAGGAAGGTACATTTCGGGCATACTGTTTTTTATGTTGGCATGGTTATGTATTGATCCACAGCAGCCTTGTGCTAGCGCAGGAGAATTAAAGTGGTCAAGGCTCAACTGTATGATCGTTAATCAAGATGGTCTCAGTGTCTACCTATGCATCTGTTGACAGAGGTGTGATGGAGTTGACCATGTCCTGCTCCACTGGTGGAAGAGCGAGTCAACACTAATCTTTGTCAGTATCCCTAAAGACCACCTTCTCTGTTTTGTGCTAAGAGATGTTAGTGCTGTTATGGTTGGTACCGCAGTTCCTGRTGCTTCATGCAGCTTTGGGAACTTCCAGCAGTGCAGGTCATGGCAGGTGAATAGCGGTGTGTRCTGATGTTGACTGTCGGTAGCAGCACTCTTTCCACGAAAGTCAGGTTTTGGCTGCCATGTGCATTGCTGGCATTTGTTGACATTGGGTTCATCAGACTTTGGACCATCAGTGGGGGTACGAAGGGTTTGTTACATTGACTAACTACTTCATAGTCAGGTATAGTGCTGCAGGCTGAAGCTGCCTTTTGTTGCTAAGATCTTCTAGTGAATACTATGCAGTTAGATTGAGATATATATGTTTAACATATATAAGTAGCCTGCCTGTAGTTGTTGGAACAAATCAGTAATATCTTCAGGTTTTGCTACGGGTTGGCAAATAGCTCTGTGGACCTTTCATCATCATTCTTAGCTGTAGTTGCTGGATATTTATCACACTATTTGCTTGATAATGTTACCAAGAGAGGGGATATTACCATTACTACCTTGTCAGGATTTTGTCAGGTATCTGCCATCTGTCATCCTACAACAAGGGAGAGAAATACATCTCCTACTATTGTTCTTGCAATTCCAAGAAGATCCTTGAGGCCTTGTTTCATATGCGTTTCAGCAGTACTGTCAAGAGGGTCCATTTCTCAGCATTTCAGCTGCATTTCTGACAGTTGACTTGGTGTTACAATACGCTCAGGGTCAAGCTCCTAGACTTGCCTTTTTAAAATGATGCCAGGAAAATTTCACTGGCATTTTCAGAGACTTGGCTCTCTGCTTGGTGGTGGTTGTAAGCAACGATGAGGTATGGTGGCCACAGCGTTGGCGACAGTCAATGCTATGGCTCCAGTCCTCATAAAGGTCCTTACAAAGGAAGATCCTTAGGGAAGACCTGCGTTTCAGTGAAACAGTACTGATCTGTTGAAAGACTGAGGTCTTTCATCTTGGTAAGGGTTCTGTGCTATTAAAGCTTTCTCTGTTATTAGTGTAGATCAGGTGGTCTAAAAACATAAGTGAGATTTGCAGTGAAAGGAAGAGGAGAGAAGAGTTTATCCTGTTTTCTAATAGAACTGTTAAGTTTAAAATCATAATTTGTACCTGTGTACTGTGGCTTGTTTGATGGCACACTGCTTTACCAGGTGGTCAGTAGTAGCATGTAACTTAATGTGGCTGGTGTTAACTTCAGCCAATTGTGTAGAAATGAAAAAAAGGAAAATGATGGCTGCAAACCCCCGGGGAAACCTAAACAGCTGCTTTGTCCCATGTGGTGTGCATAGAGTGGAATTCGTTGGCTTCTGCCATTAAATTCAACTGTGCTGCAAGTGCAGTTAAGGCAGTGTCTATGCAGCGGATGGAGAGCTGGTGCTGATAACTGCAGTTGGAAAGATCCACTTCTTGAAGTGCTTAAAACCTTCTAGTCCTGATATTTCTGGCTTGCAGAAGGGTAATTTAAGTTGTACACCTCGGTGATCTTTAGCGTCAAGAAAGAACTGACTGGAAGTTGGGAGTTCATTCCCTTGTGTTGAAAGTAAAACTTTGAAGATGGAAAAGGGGAATGCATGGAATGGATTAAAGCAAGAAATACGCATTTTTATTTCTAATGACATAGCATTTTAAAACTGATTCAATGATGAAACAGYGACAGTTACTAAAAGTATCTTTCAAAGACAGTTCATGTTGTATATACCCAGTGATCCAAGGAAAGGTCAAGTTTATTCAGATACCTAATTAGCTGCTTGAAGTGTGTGCATRGGGAGGGAGGACTTGGCTTCTACCAAGCAGTACGACTTGAATTTTGCCTCTTTGGGGGGAAATCGGTACAAAGTTCAGGCTCTTTCCCTCTAAGTGTGTCATAAACTGAAACATCAGGGTCTGATCTTTAAGCTTAATAAGGTTCCCTTTTGAAGTCCAGTACTGCCTAACTTTTAGTTTAGGAATACATTTGCTAATTAGGCTAGCAGACATGCCTGATAAGTCAAGTTGCCTCTGAATTTCTACAGCCACTTGAAATATTTTAGGCATGGTGCTGTGGGGAGGGAGGTGGGAAGGTGCTGCAGGGATGCACAGTTTCTGCAGGAAGTCTGAAGGGAATACAGAGGATGGTATTTATTTGAGCAAATATTGGTTGACTGTCTGGGATGTGAATGTCTGAATTTCCTTCGTAGTTAGGAGAGCCCAGGATGCGGTTTCCCTAACCTATTTAAAGCATCTTGGATGCAGCCATCTATGCAGGTATACCGTGGCCGGGTGAGGTGCATGCCACAGAAGTTTTCTGGATTTCTTTAAGCCTTGTAACAACTTTTCCATCTTTGACACCTGATAGCAAACATGTGGAATTAAAATTGGTTTACCTCATTAAAAGGGAAACATCAGGCAAACTGTGGCACATGCTTTTCTGCCAGCAAGGGTAACAAGCAGAGGTWACTGGACTGTGCAGTAAAATAACGAAAACGTTTCTTCTGACAATCCTTTGCTGAGGTTAGTGACTTAAATGGAGACAAAACGGACACCTGGAAGTGGTAACTAAGCTGTTGCAGCAGAACRGTGGAATTTTTCTGTACATACTGGCCTGGACATCTAATACATTGCAGCGAAGTGCAAGTGAACATTGAGGGGTGAGCACTCTAGCAGGATGGAGCAAGCTTGCTGTTACRTATCAGGGAATAAAGCACATGCTCTCTTCTTGCTTTCCTTACAGAAAATATGATCTAGCGAGCATCATTAGGACTTCTTGGTTTGTGTTTTAAAGGCTCATTGCTGCCAACCTTGCAAGGGCCTGCAAATATGCTTGTGAGTTTGACCGACTGCTTTGAAATCTGAAGAAAATAGAGGAAGCCATCTGACTTCCTTTCTAAATGACTGCCTCTCAGATTTCTTCTGGCTTGCAGAGGAATACCTTTGATAAACCTCAAGAAGATTGTGCAATGCAGAAGGAAGGGAAACAAGCATGTGTCCTTTTCTCCCTGCAGGCTTGTGTTCTTGCTGTTACAGACCGTCATGTGAACCTCCTCTTCTACAGCGGGAGTGGTTCTTGCTACAATACCTTGCCTTGGACTGTCAAATATATTTCCTTATATCCTAATATAAAAATAGATGAGGAGAAGGCAGGGAATAGTTGTAGCAATGGGATAGAGTGCCATAGAAGATGAAAAAGAGCTCATGTTGTCCTGAAATGCTGATCYGCTGTTTGGTTTGTCATGAAGGTCTCTTCTGTTCTTGAGGTCCCTCTCTACCAAAAGATGTCTCATTTTGGTCCTCAGACTTTTGCTCTTACAGGATTATAAGGGGAGATCCTTTGGTCTGCCAGAAAGCTCAGACAGCACTTTGAGAGAGGAGGAGTGCCACCACTCTTTGTGTTGCAAATTGAGCATGAGTATCATGTGAGCAAGTGCACCAGTTGAGCTCTGTGTGTCAGCAAGAGTTTTCTCTGTAAGCATCAGAAAATAATTTTTTAATCCTGGTATCATAATGTTGACGTCGCAAGGAAATCACTACAAAATGGGTAAAACTATGGCTCAAAGTAGATGTTTATAAGTGATAATTCCTCATTATTAAAAGTCTAATAGTAGAATTAAGTTGCATCTGAGTAAAACACAAACTACTCGTGGTATCGCTGTCTCCAGAGGTTTAGAAACAGAATTCTTCRTTGACCCAGATGTATCATTTTTACAGTCATTAGAATGATTCACCAAACTATATAGCAGTGGACAGCAAAATAGCAACTAMATAGCCATAATTAGTACCTGGGGGGAAAAAAAATCTTAATTAACCATAGGAAGTTGCTAATGATGAAGCCTGAGATGAATGATGAGCTAGTGATGGGTTCTGAGATCATAGAATCATTAAGGCTGGAAAAGACCTCTAAGATCATYRAGTCCAACCGTCAACCCAACACCACCATGCCCACTAAACCATGTCCCTAAGCACCCCATCTACACGTCTTTTAAATACTTCCAGGGATGGTGACTCAACTACTTCCCTGGGCAGCCTCTTCCAATGTTTAACCACTCTTTCAGTARAGAAATTTTTCCTAATGTCCAATCTAAACCTCCCCTGGCGCAACTTGAGGCCATTTCCTCTCGTCCTATCGCTAGTTGCTTGGGAGAAGAGACCAACMCCCACCTCGCTGCAASCTCCTTTCAGGTAGTTGTAGAGSGCGATAAGGTCTCCCCTGAGCCTCCTCTTCTCCAGGCTAAACAGTCCCAGTTCCYTCAGCCGCTCCTCTTCCTCCATCATCTGCTATCTTGTGAAAAAATTTTTGTCAAAGAGTGATGCTATAATTCCCTTTGCTACCCAGTTAAACCTCCATCTGCTCCAAGAAGTTGTTCTGTCCCTTTCTGTGCTCTGAGGACGAATAGATAATCTGCACTGTGGAAATGCTGGTGTCTCCATTTTGTGCATCTTGGTATTCTGAATTAAAGAAGATAAAGACCCCCATGTTCAAGTTAAATTGAGTGTAACTTTCAGTATGAAAACTTCATCTCTGTGAAGCGTAGTAAGTTGAGCATAGCTGTGCGTGAGATATTGGAAGTTGGGTACACAGTAATTCTTACCTAATTTGATATGACTGACAGCATTTCATTATGAAATTTTTTGAACCCTTTTGTGTCAAAACCTGAACTAGTTTGTTCTGTAGGTAGGACTGAGTAGATCTACATAGAGACTAACTTAGGTAAGATGCTAGGCTTGTGGTGGGAGTGGATTAGGTGCTGCCAGCTGTTGAGTGTTTAATAATTAAGCAAAGTACATGAGCAGATGTTTTAATGGAAAAAGATGGGTTAAAGAAACTGTGCATCTAAGATTCTAACAGAACGGAGAATTGCAATTCTTCAGTAGTTGTTGTTCTTGACCCCTTCAAACTGTTTRCTGATTGCTTGTGCAGATTTCGAGTATTGAGAAATTCTTCCTGTTGAGATAAACTGCACTGTGCTGCCAGTGGCTGTCATCGTGGAGATGCCATGTTAGAGGGCAGCTGCAGAATCAAGCTTGCACAATACCTTGCTTGTGGAGCTGTTGTTTGACTTGCTCGCTGGCCAGTTGCATCGTTTCTATCTCCTGGATTTGGGGGGAAAGTTGGCTGCAGATGGGAATTTCATCTGGGCTTTCCCTCTACCTATTGCAAGGAGAGTAAGGATGTGGGATGGGGATGGCAGGCAGGTGGTGGTGCACTGAAGAGAGGGTATGGCCTCTTTGGGGCGGCCAGCTGTTCATGAGCCCACCCATGCTCAGTTACTCATCTTGGTAAACTGCCTAGTGTTGTAAAGCTTGAATTTTAGGGCTAGATTAAATACCACAGCTCTTGTCCAAGAAGTAAAAGGATGAGTAAAAACTCAATTTGGCAATTGTTCTGCCTTGACGATTGCAATGGCACTTGAAACTGACGTGCTATGACTGCACTAGTCAGAGTGTTTACGGGATGTTCCGCTTTATTTAGGGAGTGGTCTATTGTATGAACAGAAATATGACAGCTTTATTTTTTGAAATGGCTTTCTGTCTGAAAACCTGTTCCTCTTCTGTTTCGACAGTGGAAAACTCTTTTCTTTACCACTCCTGCATAATGTCATAAATAATGAATTGTGTATGCAAATACCCTTTGGGTACTTCTGGACAGCTTGAGTTGAGCTTTCGGCCACCTGGGACTTGTATTCTAAACACTTGTAAAACCCATTCCTCCCAACCCTTACCTTCTGTCCTGTTCCTCCAGGGAGAGGGAGAGTCAGTAAACTTGGAGGATTTCGTTTACAACTCCTCTGCTGTAGAGCATCTGGTGCTTTGAGTTACCATAGCAAGTACAGCTGGAGGAGTCATCCTGTTGCCCTGCCCCAGTGTTGCCCTTATTTGATTCATTTATTTCTTTGTAGTCATTTTGAGCTCTCTGATTCTGAACAGAGTCAAAAGGTTAAACCATAATCTTCTCCAGTAAGAGTTTGCAAATACTTTTTCATCTTAAAATCATAGGTCTGCATCAATTTAGTGAACCGCTTCCAGCAGACTTCGCCTTGCTTCTGCTCACGACACTTCTCCTTTTGGTCTCAGCAGATGTTTATTTTCTTAAAACTTGAGGACAGTGGATACGCTAAAAGTACCAGTGTGGAGGATGCTACAAGGAAAAGCTTAGCAAACTAAAAAACATCTGGCGTTTGTTCCAAATGAGGGCATACTAGAGCTGAGCTTTTTGAGGTATGCACCCTTGAGTAATCAATTAATCAAATCTTTGCTACTGGTGTCAGGCGCTCTCGTCCTTTTAGGCTGAAGTGTGCTAGCGGCGTATGCACAGCTAGACTGCAGTGTCTCCCTGCGTCCTCCTCCCTGCAGTGCTCTGAGATGGAGTTAGCACATCAGCAAACGCAGTTGCGTGCAGTTCCTTGGCCCCTGCCTCATGGACGTTATGTTTATGTTGTAATTCTCTCTGAAAATGTTGCCTGATCTTTCTGGGGAAAGAGGTGATAGGAGCTAAATTGTCAACTTAATTTTCCTCTCTGTCCACGAGCATAGGTCAAAGGCCTGGAATAAAACCTGTGGGACAAAGTTCAAGCCAAGCTGTTGTTTACACAGTCCTGCGTGCTTCTTGGGCATGGGCTGAGACAAGGCAGTGGGGTGTTAATGACTTAGGTTTTAAATTTCTTGTGTCCCCTTTGGAAGCCTTGGTTTAGTGGGATACTGTTGCATGCACTTATCCTGAGGGGGTACGTGGCTGAATGCAAGACTGGAGAGCTTCCCTGTGGCTCATCTAGGAAAGCAGGCATCCTCCTGTGATCACGAACACATCATTACTGGAAGGCTTGTTACAAAGCTTGGAGGAATTTAGGAGGAGAGTGTTGGAACACTGGTTTTATCTGTTTTTGTTTCCTCCTCTTTCACTGTTAGGAGGAAAGCTGTAATTAATACAGCTGGATGTTAAATGCAGCATTTTCTGTTGGCTTCGACTTCTTTCTAGTATTCAGTTTCCAGACTTAGCACAGGCTGACGGTAACAGTCAAGTCTTTCAGTTAGTTTAGGATCCTTCTTAGGAGGAAAGATGTTCAGCGATGTGCTTAACTTAGCTCTTCTTATCTTGAAGATATATAACAGCCTAATATAAGAATAGTTAACTTTGTTTTAAAATGGAGTGCTTAATGTGCTGGTATTGGCAAAGAATCTGGAAGCATGAACTCTGGGTAGCAACTTCATAAGCTTATAGCTGAAGAAGAAATAGCTTGAAAGTTCATTCACTCTCTAAGTGGTGTCCAAAATACACAGTTTCAGAAAGTTGCTGGGATGCATAGTCTCAGTTCTAAGTCTGTCCTTATTAGGATGATTTCAGATGTGCATGGTTGCTTTCCCCCCCGCCCCCTCCTTGCTGGAGCAACAGTTTGAAGTGCAATGTTCTCTGTAAACTCATGCACAGTGAGTATGACACCTTTAGTTGCGCTGTTAGATATATCAGAACATGGTACCTAAGAACTTGATTTGAGAAAAAGCAACTCTTTAAGAGCTGTGTGCTGGTTGGTCTTTTGGGGGTTTCTCTGGGTTTTTTAGCATTGTATCTTGAATAAACTGGCATRATTGATAGGAGACGGCAAAGGGATAAGCATGGCAGAGCTGGGCAGTGATGTTAAAATAAACGAAGCAGTGAGTTGATGAAGGTTATGGCTGTTGGAAAATCCCCAAATGTTGATGCTTGTGTAACATTCTCTTCCTTCTTCCTGGAGAAGTAAATCCTGGAAGTGTTGCAGTTAATGAAGGAATTGACTGCACATGTAACTATAAATATTAAACCAAACTTCCCTTGCATCGCTTTCATCCTTGTACTTTGTCTGACCTGCAATTTTTTAGAATGTCTTTAACAAAATGACTTGCTAAGTGTGCTGATAATAATAAAAAGTCAAATGTGAACAGGTCAAGAGCCTTGTATGATGAAGCAAGAATGGGGGGGGTTGGAAGTGGAAAACTGTTTTTTAATATCTCCTGAGGGAATGCTTAGGAAAGAACTTTGTCTACAGCAAAGTATAAACATGGCATGGTCTAAGCACTGCAAGTGGGCAATCTTTATCCAAAGCAACTAATTCTTGAAAATAGTTTTACTATAAACTAGTTCATCCACAACATTGGTTACTTACGATGTCATTGAAAGGCTTCCACTGAGGAGGATGGTCTTGAGTCTAAATTTTAATTTGAGGTCGTATTTTGTTTGTGCTTCTTGCTGATGAGAACGGTATAAAGGAGCATGAAGAATATGCTCATGTCCAAAAGCAGATAATGCACTTGGCAATCTTTACAAGAGTGTATTTGTCCCATAAACATAATGTAATAGGATCTAGTAGATTCCCAAATGTAGATGATGTGCTGTAATGGAAATTGTGTTAAGACTTCAGTAATGCTTTGAAAAGTCTTCAGTTGCAGAGCTTTAAAGGTGCTTTTCATGGTCAATGTATGCAATTTACTTTTACCATCTTGTAAAATCTTTCAAGACTAAATTAGTTTTCATTTTTTCAATCTGCTACTAAGTGCAACACTTTGCATTACTCTTTATTGGGGGGTGTATCATCAGATCAGCATAACTGAAATTGGGAATGTTAAGTTGTCTGCAAAAGTAGCAGTTAAATTGCTTTCAAAAGAAAAAATCCAGTGATGCCCCCTCAATCACTATGCTTAAAATACAGCATCCACCAGTCTGTTATAGTGTGGCATTAAGAGGATTAATAGGAGAGGAAAGTATATTGATCTCAAGAATTTTGAGATCATCCTTTTGTCATGGGGAAGATGTCCAATCTTCTAGTCAAACTAAATTTGGCTAATTCTATCCAAGTTCCTAGTTTTCTGTGCAATGACTGAAAATTATTTCTAGTTTTCCTTGCTTCTTGACAGAAAAACCTTCCAAGTATAACAGTTTGTTAAATTTAGTTTTGTGAGGATTGGACACTGCTACATTTAGATTTGTTTTAAACTGGAGGAGGCGCTTAAATTATGCTATGTTAAAACAAAAGCGGAACACATGCCAAGTAGCTCTTGCACCATTTTTTATATGTTCAGGAGTCCCCATTACTAGGAATGGGCACTTAATTTAAAAATAGGTCAGTTGTCATGTATAGATGTTTAAATGAACCATACAAAGCTCACATTGGCTCTTATAAAACATTAGTGTATCTACTAGTAAGTGTAAAGGGATAACAGCCTGAAGACTTTTTTCAATACAAATTATCTTTTCCTTGCTTTACAGGAAAATCTTCACTGACGATTCAGTTTGTGGAAGGACAGTTTGTTGATTCATATGATCCAACCATAGAGAACAGTAAGTAAATAACTGACAAGCTGCTCTTCTGGACCTAACTAACTTTTATTAGAAGCCATTGTGGTTATACATATTACTTATGGGCATTTACATATTAATATTAAAGCTCATTAATTAACTGTTAAGTTTTATTACTCTTTTAAATCAATGCTTACCAAGCTTACAGTATTGCAGCATGGAAATCACTGTGTGCATGTTTCTCCAAACAGCTAAAGTGTCTTTTAACATTAAATGAAGGGAAACCTAATCAATCTGGCTAAAACGCATCTCCTTCTTGTATTATATGTATGTTGTTGGACATCTGCTTCCCCTAATATCGTCAGGGCACTTCAGATTAAGTATGTCCTACCTATATGAAAATGTGCCACTATATACAAGTATTCCAAAGTCTCAAATGTCTCATTTGATCAGTATATCCAGATGAACACAAAGCCAGCAATACCAGTCAGGAGCAAATGACTACCTTAGAAGGTAGAACATGCTGTGGCCATGATACCATGATAGTCTTTTAAATTACTTGTTTCCAACTGCTTGATAACAAGCCTGGTACATAATCAGCTTGCTGCAAATGCTGGGTAACTGACTTCTCAAATGTCTTTTTTTCTCTTAACAGTTTTTTTAATATTAGTGCCTTTGTGAATAGCTAGCATAGCGGCTAAGTAAAGATACTAATACTAAAAGCGCTCCCAAGAGCAACAAGTAACTTCAGAGGCAAGTTACCTGGTATTCGTTACAATCCAACCACCTCTTTCTGAGCTAGCAGTGGTCATAAACTACTCGAGCACTGTGGTGCTAGGCTGAGTAATGAGATCATATTGGCTCACTTTAATCATGTGGCAAATAAAACTTTGATTTCATGATCGTAACCCTGGAGTTTTTGTATTTTAATGACTCCTGAAATGCAGTGGTAGCACACATTTTTACTGTTTCGAACTTGTGCAGTAGGATGTTAAGCCTATGTGATACTGTGGAAGTTTGAATGAAGTAATTAGCAGAACAAGGTTTCTTTTGGGTATATATGGTAATAATTACAAATCAGTAGCTATCAGGATAGTTTACTCAGGATTATTATATTGTTTACTACTAAAATTCAAATACTGCTTTTTGAAGAAGCTCTAAATTTGCTTTAGCGAGTCAGGGTGGATGATTTGCCCCTTGACCTGAATGATCTGTTAGTCCTTATACAGATGTCATTAATATTAACRCTTTCCATCATCCCTTTGTACTTTGTTAGAATTATAAATAAGGTTTGTTTTGAATTAAAGTTGCTAAAAAAATATTAAGGATTAAGGTTCTGTATTTTAAATCTTAGTATCAGTTGGGACAGGTTATTTTTCACTGTCTGTGCTATATAAATGCAAAATATTTAAAGGAATCTTTAGTTTTATGCAGGTATATGGGAATGAATAAAGCTTGAGAGCCATGGGGTCAAAGTCTTTCCAAAATACTGAGTCTGTATCTTGTTTTAGGATTTTGACACCTTGGTACAAGGTTGGCTTGTTTCATCCTTTACAAGCTCTTGTCGTCCACAGAAACATATTGTCTGTAACTGCTGTTAGTAACTCTGTAGTTGTATGTCTTGCACTGGCAGCATTTCTTAACTATATGAAAATAACACTCTGGATGAATTCTGTGCTTATTTGACTCTTGTAGTCTGCACTACTTGCTTGATCTGAACTCTAAACATTGATCACGTCATGGCCGTGAAAACTTTGTTGGGCAGGGGCATCTTGAAAAGGCTTAACTTTTCACTTGATTTCTTGTTTTTTTGGAAAACAAACAACATTGTTCATTTGGTGAAAGTCTTGTGAACTGCAGCATGGCTGGAGGAATTTGCTTTCTGAAAGGTAGAGAATTGAAGGGCCCTTCTTGCATAAGAACACGTTGCTGGGAAAGTAAGGGTTGAAAACGTAAAAGATGTGCCTGAGGATCAAAACAGTAGGGAGTTTGTCTGGTTTTGGCTGGGGTAGAGTTAATTTTCTTCACAGTAGCTAGTATGGGGCTATGTTTTGGATTTGTGCTGAAAACAGTGTTGTTGATAACACAGGGATGTTTTAGCTATTGCTGAGCAGTGCTTACACAGAGTCAAGGCCTTTGCTGCTTCTCACCCCACCCCACCAGCGAGGAGGCTGGGGGTTCACAAGGAGTTGAGAGACGGCTGGGACAGCTGACCCCAACTGACCAAAGGGATATTCCATACCATATGACGTCATGCTCAGCATATAAAGCCGGGGAAGAAGGAGGAAGGGGGGGACCTTCAGAGTGATGGCATTTGTCTTCCCAAGTCACTGTTACGCGTGATGGAGCCCTGCTTTCCTGGAGATGGCTGAACACCTGCCTGCCGATGGGAAGCAGTGAATGAATTCCTTGTTTTGCTTTGCTTGCGTGCGTGGCTTTGGCTTTACCTATTGAACTGTCTTTACCTCAACCCACGAGTTTTCTCACTTTTATCCTTCTGATTCTCTTCCCCCRTCCCACTGGGGAGGAGTGAGCAAGCGGCTGGGTKGGGCTCAGTTGCCGGCTGGGGTTAAGCCACGACAGCCCTGTAAAGGCCTGATAAAGGGAATGTTTTAAAAATGCTTCTGTGAAGAACGGAAGAGATAACACTTTCAAATTTACCACTAAAATTTAAAATATATTGAAGGTATCTTTTTTTTAAGACAGACATGTGAAACTAGTTTTGATGGGATTAGTATAAAATCATTCTTTTGACTTAAGTTCTTAAGCTTTTTAAAATGCTTTTTCTAAATATAAATCTTTGATCAATCCAGTCTTTTGACACTCCCAGCTGTATGTTTCTGATTCTGGGCAGGGTCATAAGACACAAAGTATGTAATCAACTCTTTTATTGTTTTCCTAGCTTGTAATTTCAAATCTGGTTGACAATGCTGGCAAAAGGGGTTGAGAAGTCCAGGTTCCTATACTATGGGCRGTGTTGGAGAATGTTGCATTTTTCCAGTGCTTTATAGCAGGTTATAAAACCTTTTCAGTTTCATCTAGTGATTGGGTCTACTTTAGTGTCACAAAACTTGAAAATGAAAAAAATACAGGCTAAAGAATAGTCTGGCCTATGTGATTTCTGTTTTGTCTCCAGAAGATTGTTACTGATAACTTACTRTAGTATTCTAGCAGCACCAATGAAAGGGTAGAAAGCTGCACTACTGCTGGTAGCTTAATCTTTATAATTTTTGTCTTCAAATAATAAAACTTGCACAAAAAACTGAGTCTAAAGCTAAATTGTATAGAAGGCAAGCTATAGTTAAGCTCTTAAAGGAACAAGTTCCATAGCATATAAGCCTTGAACAATAGGAATAAGACCTAATATTCTAGTAGTTTCATTTTTCCAGTGTAAAAATCTCTACCTTCTTTGGAATTGGTAAAGGGAAAATAAGCTGCATTAGATTTCACTTAGTGTTTGTTAGTCAACACTGCTTCACTGCTGCATTTGCCTTTGCTTATATTACATTAGAACCAGAAAAGTTAGTTTATTGAAGTTAAGGAGCATGTTGAATTCAGTTTCTTCTACTAAACTTGTGTGTCAGGTAGRGTAACTTGTAGTGTTTTGTGGCAGCAGTGGTGGTGAGAGTTAATTGCTTAGCAAAATAGAATTTCCCTTTCTGAATGTCCCAACAGGAGTGACGCCACAATGGGTTGCTATTCTTGAGGCAGGTCGAGAAACTAGTGGAACGATTACTTGCAGGAGTGTTGGAAAGAGAAGGAAGATCCTTGCAGAGCAGGAGTGTGTGGAGGGAGTCTGTGTGGACGCTGAGCTGGATGGGGGCTCTGAAGGCAGATTAGCTTAGATGAGCTAAGATTAGAACAATTTAAAACTCAAAAATTTTACTGGAATAAAAACAGAATCTTAATTTGGAACTCGAATAGGTCAGAAGGAATAGATAATGAAGATGTGCACATAACTCCCCTCCCACCCCCGTCTTTGCAGGGATGTCTTTTGTTATCATTAATTCAGTGACTTGGAGTTGCAGGAAAGCTGACTTGACTGCCAGAGTCTCAAAAATGTTTTCTCCAACTCCTCTGAGGCCTGCCTGGCCGTGTTCTGCTTTTCCTTGCAGTTTTGGAGAGGCTTCTAGCACTGTGCCACAGCTCTGTGGTCTTCCTTTCTCCCCTAAACAAGCTCAGTAGCTCCCTAGAGGGAAGGAACAGTCTTCYCCCAAGGGCCTCCTACCTCCATCCCATGTTTTTTAATACAGTTGTGAGTAGAAGCATATTAGAAAGGGGGAGGGGGCTGGAGGCACCCTAGTAGTTGTGGAGGGGATACCTGTAGGTTTAGAGGGTCTGCTAGAAGCATCTTTAAGGCTAAACTTCTTCCATGCATGTCATGGCAGCTGCACTAGAAGGGTGAAGTATGCTTCTTCACAGGAGTTGCTGATGAGCAGCCTTCTCAAGGGGTAGAAATGAGGCTTCTGAGAAAAATTCAAAATAGCTCTGTTGCATTACGCATCTTGGTGTTGTAAATATGTCCTGACAGATTAGTAACAGGCATTGACTTTGGAATGAAGACAAATGGAAAGGGATGCAGAAGGTAGTAACCGAGGAGCTCTTATGAGGTGGTTGTATTTAGCTACCAGCCAATAGCTCTGTGGGACTAATGTTACACCACTCTTGTACCTTTACTCAGTAGCGCTGTTGATCTAAAAGCMTGCATTCGTATGCCTGGTACTGATTTTTTTATCATAATGGTTTGTTTTCACAGCAGCTGTCATTTGAGTTGCATGTGCAAATCATTTCATTCATGTTAGTCTAATTGAAATATACTTGATCTTAGGGTAACGATGATCAGCAGCTGACGGAGTTGCCACTAAGTCACATTTCTGCTGAGCTGTAGTGGGGCTGCGYTCTGCATGTAATTTTACCAGAACTTTCTCTGATGGCAAAGTGGCTTTAGTTTCTTTGCAATGCAGCTGTTGACTGCTGCACCCTCAACTGTACGCATATACATTTGGTGCTGTGCTGTTCAGTGCAGCACCAAATTCAAGTTTCAGCAATGCATCAGAACTAGGAACAATTGTAAGTGAAGGTGGGGATTGCAGATTTCTTCCTATAGCTACACTTGAGTTATGCGTTGCAAGCTGTAAGCATGTCCTGTTCTGAGATCTATGTGCTTCGTGGAGCTAAAACAGGCTTTACCCATGCTTCAGCTGGTGGGCAGTGTTTTGCAGATGCTCACATTATGACTAGGACTGCAGCTATTGTTCAGGTCTGCTGAAATCTGTCCTTGGCATATCAGGAAGAGCCATACTGTGCCGTGATCATATTATCTGTTGTGTTTGTCTCGCTCATAGGCACAGCAGAAGTCAATGGGTCCCAGGGTGGTAGGTGATGGAATTGGAAGTGAAGACTTCCTCTGGATCAAGGGGACCTGTGGATCACTAATCACATTTAATACAGCTGCGGGTTTTTCCCAAGATGAAATTGTTACCAGGAATATTTTTAAAAAGCTTCAGCAAAGAAATGGGAGTCATTAATTATGACTGCGTCAAAGCAGATTTGTGTTCTTGCAGTGGGCTGTTCCTAGTGCTACAAGCCTCTGCACTGAACTAASAGTTCTCCTCACCCAGTCTGTGGTGACTCCTCCACTGTTTCCCTTCCCCTGGCTCTGTCRCACTCTGCTTCCAGTACCAATGATGATGATGTCTTTGCTGGGTCTATTCTAGGCTTCTAGAATAGTCTGAAAAAGCTGCCATCTGTCTCTGTCCCTTTTCAAATATTAACTTCATGAGGCTCTTGAAGCTACTTTGATTGCAGAGTGCTTTGATGTGTATGTGAAGTGTCAAGAGACTAGAGAGAGACTGTTACTTTTAACATACCTATTAATGCAGTATGTCTCCAGATGACTCTGTTTTCTCTCTGACTTGAAGCGGTGATACGTATATAGCAATGCTGCACGTTAACATCTGTTCAAACAAATGGTTGCTTCTGTCCCCACCACAGTATTCATCCAAAGCAAAGAGCTGTTGTGGATTCTTGCTTCATAACCCTCAGATTTTGTGCAGCAATGACAACAGCATCCAGACAGTGACCTGAGAGCAGCTCACGTGCACGTGTACTAAAGCAGCTTTCTTGGGGGATAGACAGGGTAAGGTAGCAGCTCTCTCTTTGAGGCTTCATTTCAAATAGCACTTGTCAGGATTGTAATGGAAACTGTAGGTACGCTTTACACTGTTTGTTTAGACACACTGTGTTAGTTTGGCTTTGCTGTTTGAATTGCTCCTTTTTTTTAAAAAGGGTGCTTTGATTTACTAGGCGGGCTGAAACCACCAGTTTCAGATATTTCAGCCCACTTACTCAAGATAATACTCACATTGTAGAGGCTTGACAGGGCAACAAGCATTGGTGGGGAGGAGGAAAGTTGGCAATCTTCAGCTTCTAGGAGACCCTGTACAAAACCCAGAAGGCGTAGGCAGGAGGCTGCAGAGCGGGATCAAGAACATTCAACTTAGCAGCTTCGGGAAGCTGTTGGACAATTTAGAGTAGGATGAACAGGTCACTGCAGTGTTAGCTATTTCCCTGCTCGTGACTGCAATGAAAGATGAAGCTTCTTAGGACTATTAGTATTTGGGAAAACCACCTCTACCAGAGGACAACACAAACTTTACTCAATATATCAGTACTGTCCAGTAATTGTGCCTTGAGTGCAACACTAAGGCCAAAGTGAAGCTCTGAAGCCAGGTTTGTGTGCTCTGGTTGGTACATGTAGTGCTCGGTAGTACCTTATTCCTACAAGAACTGTGACACTGTTTGCTTTTGCAGTTGCATAATACAAACACTGAGTAAGATTCCTCAGCTCACAGTGCGTTGGCATTTCATGAATCTGAGGAAGAGAAGCAATTTTCATCACTTTCAGGGACTGAATGTACTTCCTGACTGAGGACTAGATAGGTGGTAGCAACATGGTGAGCTTCTAGCTAAATTCTCATTATGTAGGTTTAGTATATTCGTAAGTTAAGCTGTGTGGTTTAGGCCTCAAAGAATTTTTTTTAATCCAGATCATTTACCTCATGGTATTTACATTTAGGAAATTCATTTTGCTAAACTGCTTGGAAACTGAGGAAAATATCCTTTAATAAGTTCAAAGTTAGCTTTGATGCTAATTGTATTTAAGTGTCTTGTGTTACCACAAATTACAGTTGCCTGGAAGTCTCTTAGAAGGAAAGAGTAAAAAGGCTTTTTACATGCATTTCTAAGTAAGTAAAGGAAAAACTGCTGCATCCAATGTGAGAATCTTCTGAAATTTGAAATTTTGAAGTAAATTTCTGAGTTCTGTTGTCTGTAATATGCTAGTTAAGAGTACAGCCACCTGATCTAGCCTTTTATTGCTACTTTAAAGCCTATAATTGAAGTTCTTTTTCTTAGTGCCTTGGCTGACGATGGCATAGATGAGTGTCTTCTGATCCCTTCCTTGTTTGTAATTCTGAAATGTGTATGTATTTATTTGTTCTAGCTTTTACAAAACTGATCACAGTAAATGGCCAAGAATATCATCTTCAGCTGGTTGACACTGCTGGCCAAGTAAGTTATCTTTCTTTCTTTGAATCTTTCTTTAGAGATAAGACAAGTATTCATACTCCTCTAGAGCTAAGTTGGTAGCAACCATGTGCTCAAAGCTGAAGTTTAATGTAAATGATTCTGCCTTGTCACTTAGTCACCAAAGAGCAATGTTTCTGTAGTGTTTATTTAAACAGTTTTGTTGGGTTTTGTTTTTTGGTGGGTCTTTTTTGGTTTTTTTTCTCCTATGTATTGAACATGTGCCTAAAAAAAGTGAAGAAGGAACTACCTTAACTCTGATGTACCAGAAGTTCATAAGTAGCTTGCTTGATATTTCCGGACTAAACTAGCAGTCTTGCTTTAGATGGAAAATGTCACTTCGGTAAACCACGGAGAAGTTTTTTTCATGACTTCTTGATATTTGTGTGCTCCAGCTACACTACCATGACTTATATCCATGAAATAGTCATTGGGAGTAGACAGAGATGCATATAGGTAGTACTTAACGGGCTACCAATAAACTACTGCAGTTTGTTTACATTTTTAAGTAAGTGATGATTCATGCATGCTTCTGAGCTTCATGTAATGATGAGGAGTGCAGGAGGAGACAGTGAACACGTGTCCTGTGGCATGGTCAGTAGCTTCATGAAGTACAGGTGTTCATTATATATCATTATATAGTGCCGCTTGGCTGAACTTGCAGTGCACGCTCCGTGAACAGGAGTGCTCCATCTTTTGAAAGACTATATTAAAAAAGGAAGAAGAGAAAAAAGAAGAAAAAAAAAAACAAAACCAAAACCCCCCCCCCAAAAAAACCACCACACAAACAAAAAACCAAACAAAAACAAAAAACACCAAACCAGAAAACAGACTGTTAAAGCCCTGTACTTTTATCTTAAACTTTTTATTGCTTACATGTTCTTACCTTCTGTGAGTTCTGATATTATGCCTTTGGGTTTTTCCAAACTATGAGTAGTGTTAAACAATCTTARTGTTGTAGAATATGCCGCCAGTACTGAAGACTTTAAAGCTGTAGGACACTTGCTCATAGGTGGGACACTATTCAGAAGGGTTGTAACCTTCTAGGTATGTTTGATTGCTTTCTTTGAAGAGAACTACATGACTTAAGAATAACCATGCTGTATTTATAGGGTGTCAGCTTGTGGTGCTAATCAGCAACACTATATCCACTTATAATCTGTCAGAGGTGTCTGAAGTGATTAAAAACACAATACCGGCAACACATGCTGGGGCAAGATTGTTTGATGGGGAATATTCTGTGGAGGAGAGCAGGGTTGAGATGGGCAGGCTGCGAAGTGTGAGCAGCAGAGCAAGCTCCATAGGTTTCGCTTTGTGCCAATATAAGTCTACATCTCCAATTGTAGCATAGTGATAAAAGTAGAATTTCTCTTTGAGGAAGAAATGGCTGCCTGGGAAGGCAGTGTAACTTCACTGGTAACATACCTCTATTGCTGAGGTTTATTTCAGGATTGATTTAATGTTGTACAGTATTGTAAAACCAAAATAACTTCTTTCCCAGCCTGTGGTTATTTTCAGATTTGATTCTTGCTATGAATGACTTGAACTTTGAGTTGTGGCTCACAGGGTCAGAGGGGAGAGRTGATGTTGGGTTATGGAAGGTGTGGTTTGAATAGATTTCTTTCTCAAGTCTGTCTTGCTTAATGATCCGTAGGGAATCCTCGTGTATACAGCATAGCAAGGATTATATTGTAGATTTGTTACATACTTGAAAACTTGGCTATGACTTGAAAAGTTACAGCTGCGTTGTTTTATCACTTGGCAAAGTTCTTAATTTGACCCACAAGTTCCAGGAAGCATAGCAGCTTTTCTTCCTTCTCCTAACAAGCTAAATATTAAGTAATGAATTGGAAACAGTTGAGGTTATGGCACTTACTTTTCTTGGTACTCCTCTTCTGTCCCATGCGTCTGTACCTTTCATGGTTATCTATTCAGATTTGCGTAGTTCAGTTAAACAGGAGCCTTGGTACAGGATCACAGAAGAGGAGTGCAAAAGGAAGTCTTAGACCTAACACGAAATTCCAGCTGGGGCAATCCTGAGAAATTCCGGGTAAAGTCAAACAACTACAGAGTTGCACTTTCACCTGTTTTACAGGCAGACTAGCTCAGATCCCTTCTGTATTGACTTTGGGATTACACGGCCAACTGAAGTGGCAGTTTGGCATTTCAGCGAAGATGGGGGAGGGCTGCCCTCAGTCTGTAGCAATAAAGGCAAATAAGGGCATCTTTTGTCAAGTGTTATTCTTTCACTTTTTTGGCTGAATCTGTGAAGTTGATTTATAAAGGGTTTTTCCTCATCTGCTAGTTAAGGAAGTTTGATTCCTTTTGGTTCTCTAGATTTAAGCTGTGTGATTGCACTGCTCCATCTGTTCAGTCATGACAATGTACAGAGAGGTTATGTGATCTTAAGCTAAAATTAACATCTTAAGAAGCATAGGTTTAAAAATTTGAACTCGTACATTAAGAAGTATGGCTCTTGTCAAAAAGGAAATGTTTCCTGGGAACATCAATTAGAACGATTTAGATTTTTAACATGGGGTTCATGGTATTCGTGTTGCATTTCCTGCAATGTGTAAGTATGTTTCATTTACCTATTTGGTCAGTTCCTTTTCTACAGGGGTAATAAATTCAGTGATTAAGTTTCTGTTGTTTTGTGATTGTTTTTTTTTTTTTTATTTAAACACTTGTCATACAATGTAAACTTCTAGTCATAAAGCAACTAATAACTATATTTCTTGCATCTACAGTTGATAAGCATTAGTTAGCTGGTAAGCCACAGTTACTCACTTCCTAACAGACCCCTTAGGTAATTTAGATGTGATCAGTGTCACTTGAAATTATAAACTGCTAGATCCTGTCGTCAGCTGTTGAAATTAGGAATTTGAAATGTATCGCTAGCAAGATAAGAGACRTAATTGCTGATTAGTGGTAGGACAAAGTGGATGTTTTGTACTAATACAAACTGATAATTAAGCAGGATAAGAGGATTGGGAATAGCTTTAGCTGATCCATAGTCTTAGAGGGAATAAACCAAAAAATATGTGGATTAAATTGTAGAGTACACAAACTGACTCAGCTTTCTCGTAATTTGGTAAAATTCCACATCTGGCATTAYGATGAAAAAACAGTAATTCTGAAAGTACTACCTATACAAAATGGTCCTGCACCTCATGTCTTACAAGTAGACCAACCTAACTGCTGGTGATCTGCTAGCATCAAGTTCTGAACTGTGGCAGTAAGTAATATTAAATGCAATATTCCTTCTACAGGATGAATACTCCATATTTCCTCAGACGTACTCCATAGACATCAATGGCTACATTCTTGTTTATTCAGTCACGTCAATAAAAAGGTAATAAAATCTGTTGTGTTCTTCTGGTTCAGATATTAACCAGATATATTCTGGGTTCAGCTCTTGCCTCTGCTATATTTTCTTTATGTGCGTTTAATTCATTGAATCTCTCTCTCCCTTAGAAGTATAATGGAAATAAAAACTAACGGGTTTTAGAAATTTCCTCTCAGATCCAAATGTCACAGATACTTTACAGACTAATATGCAAGGTACCATGTAAGAAAGGAGACAGTGCTGAACTACATTGTTTTGAGGTGTAAGTAAAAGTACGTAGAATGATTTCAGGAATAAGTAGAGTTCATTGCTCTAGCATCAGAGACAAAGGCGAACTTAAATATGAACCAAAAGGGCACTGTTCATTTATGTGAAGTACCTAATTAGTTGCTAGGTTGGTCCCTCAGCCTTGTAGCTCGTTACAGTACTGAGATTTCTTTAACTTCCTGGCTTGGATTGTTCTGGTTAACCATCAGAAACTTCCATATAAATAGCATTATATCAATATATGACTTTTGGCCTGTATACTCACTCTTGCCACGCTGCAGCAAATACGTTATTTGAAAAATTTGCCAGAGTATCTGGCAGCCTCGCTGGTGGCTGCAGTCCACGAAAAGCGTTCCATGTCTTTTCCTCTGAAGTAGACAAAACTGGTCATCTCAAGTGCTCTTTAGTAGACCATCATAAAACACAGGTAAAACAACTTGCCTGTTGGCTCTTCTGTGCTTCTCAAAGAAAGGATACAGTCTGGCTATAAATTTCCCTTGTTTGCAAGGTCTTTAATGTTGAACAGGTTTTGGCAGTCCTTCATTCTTGGTTTTCATCTTTAGTTCTGAAATAGTGAAGGGCAAGCACATGTGATCTGGAGGAGATGCAACAGATGTTAGGCTTTCCTGTGTGTCTAGAGATACTGAACTACCTAACTCCTTTTTTTAATCAGAGCTTCATTGTTGGTGATTAATAACTTCTATGAAATAGGAGTTACTATTCTCAGCCTTAAGTAGACAATCCTCCACGTCTAAAGTGAAGAGAAAAATGTTCATTGATAAGCGGTACTGTGAGGACAAAAATATCTTTGACTAAAATCAGCAATAGATCCTTGGAGGCTTCTGCAGCTTGTGCTTTTCCCTGGTTGGCAGCTAAAGGACATGCTCTTTTTCAGCTACTCTGGTTGTTGCCTCATGATGTCTTGAGCTTAGCAGCCCAGATTAAGAAATGAAAACCTGTTTTCTGTGGTAGCATTCAATCAGTTAAAATAGAAACCAAAGTATCGTGAAAATACTAACAGAACAAGGTATGTTAAGACTGTGGGTAGATAGTATTTTCATCAGTATTTTAGTCTTGATCTGTTTATTCCAAGTTTTTTGTTTCTTCCTTTAAATTTCAAGATATCAATGATCCTGTCTTGTTCAATTCCTTATGTTCTGTATGAAGACAGTGTTAGGCAATAGGAAAGACCTTTCACAATACTCTGGTAGCTTAGATGGCTTGCCCAGGCAATCAAATTACAGTCACCATCTGTCTTGACTTCTGTCAAAGTGTGTATATTGATCTGAGTATTGATCCAGCAGGCGTGAGAGCTTTGACAGCAAACTTGATAATTTTAAAATGGCATTTCTATTATCTTCCCTGCTAACCTCCAGTGGGAAGTTTAAATGGGACTTGAGTAAAAGCTAATGCCCTACATTTTTTATATTCCCAGGCTCTCAGCAGCAAGGTTACTGGAAGGCTTTTGCTCTAGTTCAGCTTAATTAAATTCCAATTTTGTATCTTGCTAGGTTCATGATTTTGTGTAACACGTTTATCTGACAGCTAGGGGTTTTTTTTGTTGTATTTCACACATTGAGCTGTTTGCTGTAATCCTATTTGCTTGTCACAACTGGAAAGGACCTCTTATGGTCTCCAGATTTCTTGCTGTTTCATGACTTGATTTGATGACGCTCTTTTTGGATTGGTCAATATCTGTCTTAAACTCTGCCTCTGCTCCTTCTAGCCTTATTAATTTGGAAAGCTTTCTAGAACATTAAATTGATCTGGTCAAGCCAATTTCATTCTTGGCAGTTCTTAGCAACTTGTTTCTGTGTCAGAATTGTGTGTGAGTTTAAATAGCACAAGATGGTTTCCACCATCTTCCACCATCTTTCTTTTGGTTTCCACCTTGCTCTATTAACAAAGATCAGCTGTTTATTCGTGGTCTTTTTACTAAAAACGGAGCTTGTGAACTATACTAGATAAGCAGATACACAGAATTGGGAAATGAAGAGCCTGAGTTGAACAAGAACACTTTGCAGCATGGTGCACTGGAACCTCAGGTGAGGGCTTGCTGGGGTGCTGTGCCATGGCATGGCTTTTTCTAGCTGTGCTGGGAACAGCAGGCTTAATAGTGGAAAGGAAACAGTGATTGTATTGTGTTAGTGATTCAGTTATCCTGTGGCTAGTACGCTAGATCTTTCCTGTTGCTTCAGACTGAGAAACAGTTTTGTGGTCTGTAGCAAAATTTATTTTGTAGCATTTTTATTCCTCTTTCAGTTTGCAGGGTCACCTAGTTCTGTATGTAGCAATGCCTCTCAACTTTTTCACAACCAGCTTCCATTTAACTCTTATTTTTGAAATAATTACAAGAATGGAAGTCCAAGACAAGTTCTCAAGACCAGAATTTCCCTAATACCTTTTCGGCATAAGCTCTTTGTAACCCTGAAGTCCTTTCATTGATTCCACATTTTTATGTAATCTGTAGTGTCGTGCTTGAGTTACTAGTAGTAAGTTGTGCCAGACTAAGTCACGCTTTTGTTTGCAAAGAGCTCATTGTCTTGATAGGATATACTAAAACTATTAGCTGAACATGGAGAAGTATTGTGTTCTACCCAGTCTCAAAAATTACTGCTGAAGTCAGACAAATTGACCTACTTGACAGAAAATCCTTTTTAAATATGGTAGCGTTTGTTGTTCCAGAAGTGAGAAGTTTTAATGATTCAAATAGCTTGAATAGTGTTTTTAGGCACCAGTTCTTTGAGAGCTCCGAGCTGGAAGTGTGTTTGAGTGCTGCTCTGTTCTTAAGAGTTTCAATTCTAATTGAAATGCAGTGCAAGTCGAGGCACTGCCTGTAGCTAACAACCTTGGAAGTTGGAAAAGTTTCGGTCGCTTTTATGTTGTATAGTTGTGTGTTTCATCTGTGAACCTGTGCCTCTCTCTTAAAACAAATCTGAATTGTGCACTTCACGTACCAGCATTTTTTCCATGCTGTAATTAGAGGAGCACAACATCTGCTCTTCAACACCGTTTATAGCTTGTTCTTAAAAGTACTAAATGTCAAATGGAGTGGATTTTGTTAGTGAGGTTTTTGGCTTCTTGGTATTTCTCAGTACTGCTTCTTATCTCCCGTCATCCAAACTTCATGTACATGGTAGGTGAACAGACAACAAGTATTTGAATAACCACTGTTTCTATACCATCTTGCAGATYGATTTACTCACTTTTCACAGAAAATTAGAATTTAGGCTTCTTTTGGCTTTCGTGTAAATAAAATTAAAGAATTCCGTATGAACTAAGTGTTCTTGAAAAATAATGTATTCTTTCAAGATGGAGTGTGCTTAACTAAATACTTCTTCTTTGAAACTGCTTTAATTTGACATGCTCATCTGGAGTTGTTGGACTGTAGCAGTTAAATACCTTACTGCAGATACAAGCCAGATGGGAGGTGGGAGGGGCTTTTAGTGATCCTATGCTAGATGCATCAGTCCTGGGCAACGTTACTTATTTCTGCAAGTATCGTAACCGGGGAGGCTATAATGGTAGGCATAGGCTAGTCTTTGCTGCTTCTAGGACCATTTTATCTGTTGTACACAAATCGGTAAGACTTTCAGCATCTTTGTAGTTCTGTCACTATACATAGAGTAAGTTTTAAACACAGCAACCTACATATGCATTTAATTGCTTGTGTATTGGGTATTAAGGATAAACATTGGAGTGCATGTGTGACTTCATCCCTTTATTTTGCAGTTTTGAAGTGATAAAAGTTATCCATGGCAAGTTATTGGATATGGTGGGAAAAGTCCAGTAAGTAGTGACACTTTCATCTCATTTCATTGCAGGCATGTTACTAGTACTTTGTTCAGTATACTATAACTGTTCTGAAGTTCTGAACTTTCTTTCACAGAATACCTATTATGCTGGTTGGAAATAAAAAAGACCTGCATATGGAACGGTATGTGAACTCCAGTATGTGTGAAATGCAAGACAGCAGCCGGCATTCCTGTGGCTTCAATGCGCTAGTTTTGTTCTTGGCTCTCCGTAACTAAAATCAAATTGTAGGTTAAAATAAGGTACTGGCAAAAGAATTGTGTCCAGAATGTGAACTAGGAGCCATGAACTTTTGTTGTAATGTTGACTTTTGCTATAAGGTTCCAGGGATGGTCGTTTAACACTTCCCCCCTGCCCCCCTCCCAAACAAGTGACAGAAGTGTATTTTTCACAACTGTGAAATACCAGATTATATTACAGATTATGAAAACAGAGCAATACTTTGGGACAACTGCTCTTCTGGGTCACATAGCAGTTTTACCTGGCCCAGTACAAATATACTTATTTGACAGCAGCCAAAAGCAAATGCTCTGGGTCAGACTTCACAAAACATTCCTATTACATGCATTTAAGTGCTTCAGTACTCTGAGGACTTTCCTGACATATCATATTCCAATTCTTTTGCAAGTTATAAAGAAACATACTTTTTTTCCTTTGGTCAGGGTGATCAGCTATGAAGAAGGGAAAGCTTTAGCAGAATCCTGGAATGCAGCTTTCTTGGAATCTTCTGCTAAAGAAAATCAGGTAACGGATTTAAGATTCACTTTATTCAAATAGCAATGTAATAGAATGACTCATAGTTTCACTTGGTAAAGGAAGCTAAAATATTTGCATGTACTCTACAGATATTTTGTGTAGATGGTTGGAAGCAAGATGACTGTCTGCATTCAGGTTTATGTATACAAGTTTTTCCATGCAACTGTAAATGGAAGGAGGAAGTGAAGAACTGGAAGTTAAGCTTCACTGAATGTAGCAGAACAGCTAGGGACAAACTAAAACTCTAATCCGCATGGTGGGTGGAATAGGGTCTGTGATCTGCTGCAGTTACCTTAAATAGGAGGTCGTTGCGGTTGCAGAGGAGTGAGTTGTTATATGGGGATGAACCTCGTGTTTTAAGATGCTAGGCAAGGCTTGGTCTCTCTAATGTGGGGAATAATTGTTTGTGGGTCCATGGGAGAGAAAAGAAGAAAGAAAGAAGGAAGGAGGGGGAAGGGAAAACAAACAAACAAAAAAACCCAAAAAAACCCAAAACAAACAAACAAAAACAAAAAAAACCCGCACAAACAACAACAACAACAAAAACCAAAACAAAAACCCAGCAGAAAAATGTTAGAATACAGTCAAGGCTGTCAGACACTGCTGTGATACAGCTGTAGTGAAGTTGCACAATCTGACCCAATATAACCTGCACACATTTACACTTGTTGGTTTCCTATCACAGAAAGAAAGTGTTTAATTACATGTTAAATAACGTCTTATTCTTGGTTGCTCTAACTTTCTTTAAAATGCCTCCTAAATACATTCTGGTATCTGAATTTGTTCTTGTGGCTGTTAATAATATTTTGTCATTGATTTGACACCTTGTGTATCTAAGCTACAAGAGCCTCCTAGTTTAGGCTTGAAGCAATGGATAACTGCTGCAGATTTGGGAGGGGGGGTGTCTTTTTTTCCTCTCTCTTTTTTTTTTTTTTTTTTTTTTTTTTTTTTTTTTTTTTTTTTTTTTTTTTTTTTTGGTCTCAACAGTGTCAAAGCTTTTGCTTTTTGAAAATACAGACATATGATAAGGTCAAAAGGACATTGTCAGGCTAGTTTTAAGCAGATGAGTCCTTATGCAGAAGAAACGTTTACACTGTCTCATATTTAACCTAGCATATCACATCCTTGGCCTCCTTGATAACATCAGCACAATCAAAAGGGCAATCCTGCAGCTAGGACAGGACCTGTTTAAGCAGCCTTTCTTTCCTTCTCCCCCGTCCCCAAAATCAAAACAAATAGCTTTTGTCCAATGTCTGTTGTCAACAATTCTACAAGTTACTTGAGTAAAGTTGGATTTTCCCTGGAAGAAAAACTTGAATTTTTTTTTCTCCAGATACGGAATACTTGGAGTAAGTTTATCAGTACTTCTGTTTCTGGCCAAGACTTGGGCATGATGAGAGCGTGAAATTTCTCAATATCTTCTCTGTATGCTGGAGAGCTTCAAATGCATACCCAGGGAAACTAAACTGACAGTGTAAGGAATAAACCAGTTAAAAGCATCTGATTTTTCCCCTGCCTTATTTTAAACAACTTAATACTTTTGGATTAGGCAAAACTATTGCCTGTATTCTTTTTCTTTTGGCGTATGTTCGCAATGTGTAGTGTAGCAATTCATATCTAGCAGAATATCTTACTGATAACTTTTCTGAAGTTTGCATTGTTCTTGGTTCAAGAAAAAATTGGGTATATTTATGCAAAGAAGTGACAAGCTTTAGATGCTGCTTGGCATGTCTTGCATATTAAATCGCTGCACTAACGAAGTCCCATTGACTGCCATATATTTGTGTCTGTTCCTTAGTCTCAGACTGTCTGTATCAAGTTATGCTGCCAGCTGAAATTTATATAGCAAACTCTGTAGCCTTCAGGGAAATCAGAAGGGCAATTTTATGTCAGACATTCAAAATTCTGTACAGTCCTGTACAAATCCCACAAAAAGTCAGAAGTTGTATTCATTCTTGGTGTCAAAAGTTGTTCTTACCAGGACTTCCTTTCAGCAGGATCCTTCAGAATAGCTATTGCAGGTCACTGTAAATTCTGTCCCTCTGGAGTCAGATGCAGGTTGTTAGAAACAGGTGCTTGAACACAATTCCTCCTTCATGTCTCTTACATAATACACTTGGTAAATTTGTCTGGCTTCAGAAGTTTGGGAGATCATATGTCACTTTTGAGATGGGTGCCCACAGCATGTGACCATGTTTCAGGCTGTCTGGCATGCTTCCTTTGGAGGCTTGGGATGTACGGAAGAAGGTGTGAAGGCGCCCAAAACTGGGGCAGCTGCCTCAGTCTTCTCTCAAATGGTTGCGGAGGAATGCTCACCTCTGCAGAGGTGGAAGATTGAGCTCTGAGAGCAAAATGTGGAGTCTAGAGCTGTGAGGTGCTAGGGGGAACAGTAGACACCAGGCATTGTAGCATCCCTTCCTATGAGTTAGACCAGGACCACTTCTGAACTCATGTGTTATTTTTTTCCTCCAAATCCTGATCTGACAGGATCAAAACAGCTGATACATAGACCTCTATCAAGACAGGATATCTTCTCTTACTCTGAAACGGTCTCTGGTTTGGAGGGGAAAAGGATTTATTTTGAACTTGGTAACAAGGTGTTGTCATTCTCCTGGTACTGAATGTTCACCTTATGTAAGTCAACATTAATGGAAAAAGAAGTCTATCGGCACTTTACTCTTGGAGGTTCATCGAAATCTTCCCCTATACCAGCTTGGTACAACTAATGTAACTTGCCTATCAAGATTAAGTCTAAACTTCCAAAACTGCTTCAGATTCTGTTTGCTTTACAGAAAGCTAATTTGATGCTTAAAGGGATGAGCTGGACTGGATTGGGAATTTAGAGCTTAAGAACTTCAGCAGAGAGCTCAAACCTTCCTGGCTGGGGGGAAGTCTGTTAGTCCTTTCTCTCTGAAACCTAGGCATCTGTGTTTGGTGGATGTGGAGCAAAAGTATGACCATTTCTGGTATGCTGGTCTGAAATTGGTCTGGTACATGATGTTCTTCACAGCAGCAAGGAGAGTAGGTCTCCTTGCTACAGGGGTTAGACCAGACTCGATGAGCAATGTGGTCTATCCTTTGTAACAGCTCTGTTCGCAAGGAACTGCTGAAACCAGAGAAGGTATTCCCTATAACAGGTTCTGATAGCAAAGGCTCCTTTCCCCCTAAAAGGGGGTGGGAGAGCTTTGACTCTTCTCCCTTCCTGTTTTGGGGGGGGTGGGGGTGGAGGGGTGGGGAACCACCACCACCAACAACAACAAAAACACCTTTTTGAAGCATCTGTGAGAGTCCTAGGAGCATAGCCCTACTATATTGGACAACTGAAATAGTTCTGTAGATTAACTTCAGCAAACTAGTCCTATTCTGCCAGGAGTTACCAAAAGATACCACATTCCAGAAATAGCACGACTTCAAATAGATGGAAAGCGAGAGAGGCAAAGATCAAAGCTGTGGTGAGGATAAATGGTAGCAGCTGGCAAAGAGTTCCCAAGGTCAAATATATTTGAGGCTATGTATCAGCTCTTCCAGACAAGGGTGACCTGGTAGGGCTTTCGGAGGAGCCTGCCTATCAGCAACGTATCAGTCATCTAGGGAAATCCCTGGGCCTTGAGAAGGCAATTCTGAGACTTAATGGAAAAGACCTCTTTTAGATTACTGCTGGGCTATTATTGTCCTATCTTCTCAAGCTGCTTAATTATTACCAGATATGTTGAACTGCTTTGGCTAACTTCAGGAGCTTCAAGCCTTTCTTGTGGAATTCCCTGCTTTGTTTCACCTAAGCCATAGTATAGTACTTCATCTTAATCCCAATAAAGTGGTAACTGTTTGAAATACAACCAAAATCCAAATTGGTCTTAAACCCAGTTGAAGCTGGGAGTCAACTTTTACTGAAATAATTTAGGGAGTAACGAGCAGCCAAATTGTGTTCGTCCAGTTACGCAAAATTCATTAAACTTGTTTTAGAAGGGGCAAGGAAGTAGCGAAAAATCTACTTCTTGCCAAAACAGAGCTCTCTTAAAAAGCAATTGCTTGGGCATTGCTTCTTTTTCAAGAGWAACTTCCTCGTCAAGCTCAGACGATGCCGTGCTCAGTACATGCTTCAGAGTGGTTTGGGATCTTAGCCCCCCCTCCAGAGGTCCGAAATGTTTACCTGGGAGAGTGTGTTTGGATTAGCAATGGATGGGGGGGAGAAAACCTCTCTTCCTTACCTGACTATTGTTCAAGTTCCTTTGCCCAGTTCTGTGCCAAGATATAGAAGTAGTATGAGCAGTTGAGAGTTTCCTCTTTGAAATAATAAAACAGTTGCATGGTTGAAAAATACAGCATACCAAAGGACGAGCCGACTCTGGAGGCTGTGGGCTCGATTTGAGTGTTTGCACCTTTCCGGCATTGTGTTCCCAACTCCCTGCTTGTGCAGAGAGAATTGCACCTCCTGAGCTGTCTGTCCTGCTCCCACCAAGGGGCGCATCTGCAGGAGCAGTTCAGCCTCCGGTGTCTCTTGCACAGTGCTAAGCTCTCATGGCAGCATGCGTTGCCCAGGCTGACATCTTTGTTTCCTCAGAGGAGAAAGGTAGAAGAAAGCCCGATGGCTTTCTGCAGGCTAGGTGTGACCCACATTCTATAATTGGACCATATGGAGACAGATGCGCATAAAGTCTGGCTGTGTTCTTTATTCCTTGTCACAAAACACAGCTTCCTGCATTGTTTAAAAGCTCATTCTAAAATACTTTAGTGTATTTGGGCTGAATCACAAATTCCTAAGCATTAACTGTAGGACAGTGATTAACCCTTCTCAGTGAATACATATTTTCTGTGAAATGAATTAACAAGCCCTGTGAACTCCTACATCTTAGTGTTTCAAACAACACATCTTTGACAGAGAATGTACAGCTTCTTGGTTGATAGAATAAATTGTGGAGTTTTTCTAATGGGTGCTTTGAAGGAGGGGTATAAGAACTTGTGCATTAAAATGAAACCATTGAAAATGTCAGCTCTAAGTAAGGAAACATTGGTGCAGTATATGTATAAATCGGTATATCACCAAGTTTTGATTAAGGGAAACTCTTCATTAGTGGCACCAGTTTGATAGCAGTTGCAGTCCTGACCATGGTTCTGGGTCCAAGTTGCCCGGGAAATGTGCTGTATAGTACTGCACTAATGAACCACTTCTGTCAGAGTCAGTTGGGATTGCAGGGAAATTTCATTATACAGAGGAATACTCTGTTTCCAGCTGATGAAGTATTTTAAATAGTTCCAGAGATAGTACTGTGCACAAATGATATAAATATGGGAAACTTTAAAATTCAGTCTAATCTTGTTAAGATTGCTCTAAGATTGTTGTGGGGCTACTTTAGGCAATGGGATTAATTTGGAAGTGATCCAATTAAGAATTATACCTTGTGGAGGCAGAAAAACATCTGTCGGGTCAGAACACATAGTCATAAATCACAGGGCACTCTTCAGCCTGCTGATTAAAACCAACAAAACCCCCTTTTTATCCTCTTTCGTAATGTGACTGCTTTTATATAATGAATATACTTTCCTTCTTAAGGAGCGTATGCTTGGAATTCATGAAACGGATGGCTAGAGGTTAGATAAACTTAAAATGGCATGTCTGAGATGATCAGGAAAGCATTTCCAAGTTGAAGATTCACACGCTGAAGTACTGATCATACCGTGAATCTTCAGCTTGAAAATACCATAGAGAAGAAAAGCACTTTAGAACTGTCCTTGACTGTAGGATAGATCTATTCTTAAATTACTTCTAGGCAATCTCAGATGTTGCATGTGGTACTTGTAGTTTCTGCATATTCTGATGGAGGCTAGCGTACAATTTTGAAACCCTTAAAACTGAGTGAATCCTGAAAATACCAGATTAACGGTATAAGGTATTTACTACAAGTAGCATTCATGATGTTGTCCCAGGCACCTTATTCTCCCCACCTTTCATTATCTTTAAAAACGAACAAACAAAACCTCACCGAAACCAAGCTATACTTAATCAAATTCTTCCGTAAAATCTCCTGGATCACTCAAAGTGGTCTGACATCTTTTCTTAGTGTCTCTGATTCAGTTAAACTTACTTTAATGGGAAATTGTGTCTTTCCATCCCAAGATTTTTAACTTGCACTCACTAGCACGTGTGCGTCTGGGGAAGTGTCTCCCTTGTGAGCCCATGTGCTCTGTTTCATCACCTGCAGTTTCAGTAGGGGAGATCCTTTTTCACCAGACTGCTTTATGCTCGGCGTGGAGGGAGGAGGCTCGGCATAGACCAAGCGGAGTTGATAGCAGAACAAGTGACTCCTACTCTGAGAGCACTTGTTGCCTTCCCTGTGAAGGAGCGAAGGGATCCATAGTGCTTGTGTGGCTCGCAGTTTTGCAGAGGACTCTCTTATAATCCTGTATGTTCCATACAGTAAGCTAGGATGTTTGTGTGAGCCTGACCGTGTTAGCGATGGCTATCCTATAGTTGAAGCTGTTTAAAATATAAACCCCCTTTCTCTCAGAAGGACTTTATCAAAGGATACTGCTTAGTATCAGACAGTGGCTAGTTTGGCTTGTGTTTTCCCCTTGAGTTCTTGCACCGTGTCTAATACTGGTCTTACCTATAGGTAAGATGAGAAAATCAAGACTATTAAAGTAACCCTCATACTGGGCTGTGCAAAGTCGGTGTTTAGAGCTGAAAAATCTGCTGCCTCTGTAATTACTTGGAATCTTAAAGATTGCTTAGAGGAAATGAATTTGTTTATTCTCTGGAGCAGCACAGCATCAAAATATTCAATGCTGTCAGTCACTCAGCACAAGCTTACTATTTAAAATAAAGCCGAATTACAGTTATTAGCTCTGTTGTGAGTATGGCTCAGTTTAAACTTGCCCTCCCTGCAGTGATAGAGAAAATACTTGAGGATTGCTGTAGAGAAGCAATCTTTCTTCCAAAAGGTTGTGTTCGAAACTGAAATTACCGTATTTTCCCTCTTTGATTTTGGAATCGGTCTTAGATGTGCATTTATCTGTTGGTGTAGCCAGTAAAACTGCTAACATTTTTTTATTATTATTTTTTCAGTAAGTGGGCAGTTTTTCTTGCCTACTAATCTTGTACTCTCTCTTTGCAGACTGCCGTTGATGTTTTTAAGAGGATAATTTTGGAGGCAGAAAAAATCGATGGGGCAGCTTCACAAGGGAAGTCTTCATGCTCAGTAATGTAATTCCACTGCAAAACCTGAAAACACTGGGAATACATTCTACCTGAAGAAGCAAAACTGCCCATTATCTTTAAGGATAAACTATGCTTTTTTTTTTTTTTTTTTTTTTTTTTCTTCCTCCTTCTGTTAACCTGAAAGATAAACAGTTGGTTTTGATTTTTTCTCTTCAGATTATGTTAAACTCTGACTCCTGTGCAAATGGCTTCACTTCCATTTTCAAATTTTAAGCAATCATATTTTCAATTTATATATTGTATTTCTTAATATTATGACCAAGAATTTTACTGGCATTAATTTTTCAGTGTAGTTTGTTGGTTAGAATAATCATCAAAATGATGCATATTGTTACACTACTATTAACTAGGCTTGGATATCAGTGTTTCTTTGTGTTAAATGTATACTTGTAAATAAAATAGCTGCAAACCTTAAATGTTCTGTTTATAATTTTTTGTTGATTACTCCATATCAACTTTTTTTTGTGAAAAATGTTCACCTGCTGTCCTTAAGAGGAGGCGTGAGATCCTTGGAGCCAATGGATTGTTTGACTATTGCTTGGGAAGTTGCTTGTGAGTGATCTGAACCATTTTTGCTACTAAAACTCTAGGCTGGCCGAGTAGCTCAGCTGTGCTTTGTGTCCATTCATGGGAAGGAGGCACAAGTGACGCCTTTGATTTGGAAGGGAAGGCTTGGGTTTTCAGTCAGAGAACCTGCACTGTATTTTTTCCTCTCTAACTAAGAGTTAGAGAGTAAAGGGWACGCAGATCTGTCCCAGGTAACGGGCCAGTATACACCTGCGCTACAGACTGTTCACGTGGACTTGTAACTAGGAACACTTTCAGAATGGAGTGGATTTATCTAGGTCACAAGCAGGACTTGCTTGAAAGACTTGCTAAGAAAACAAAAATGTCATGTAAAATAAATTACGTGTCCTGAACAAATTAGTGGATTGTTTATCATGCATTTCTGTACTTCTGCATCTGGACAGCACTGGTAGAGGTGAGTGGTCTCCTGGCATCTGGCCGTTCACAATGTCCAAGTGCAGCTCTGGCAGCGTCCCCTAACCAGTTGCAAGTTTTTGCTTGGCTTTTGGACTAAAGGCTTAATCTCTTAAGTCTTAACCTCTTAAGTCTGGAAACAAACTATTTCAACTATATATTTAAAAAAATGTGCAGTTGACCTACTTTGTATTTAAAAATGAAACAAACCCCAAAACAACAACAAAACCAAACGAGGCTGATTTGGGGAACAGTTAATTAAACGAAGTGTTTGTCATGCATTTTTTGTGTCCATTTGAAAACTTGATTTTCAGCAGGAGTAAAATGGAAGGGAAACTTCCAACGTTTTTGCAACCTGAATTACCTTTTGCATTTTGGTCTGTGCTAAAAGATAACAAATTCAGCATGTCTCATCTCTTCATTTCTTGTACAGTGGTTCCCTCATACTATATAGAAGATTGTCTAAACCCCTCAATTAACAGTGTACGTAGAAAAACTTAATATTTTCTTTGGTCACCATGACGTTAACTAGCTTCTTGGCAAAAAAGTTGCCTTTTTTCCTCCATTTAGGATATTTCCCAAAGTTTCTGAAAGCTTGTTTGTTGTCTGAATTTTGATGCCTTGTGCCGAATACAGCTTCTGTAGCTGGATGATGGTCACACGCAATAGATCACTGAAGTTCAGCCAAGTCAGAGTGCTCGTTCTGGGAAACCAGTACACGCTTTCATTTCAGAACCAGGCTGATCTGGGGCTGTGCAGTAGGTTTCCTTCACCAGAACCTGCAACACTGGAACGAGGGTAGTTTCGCTGACAATGAAGTCGCTGAGGATTCAGAAAATGATCTTCTGTGGAACTTGGGGCAATATGCATCTGTTTGGTAGTATCCTTCATTGCCTAATCAGGAGGTGGTAGATGACTTGTTGCATGGCCAGAGTCTTTGGCATCGCATCATGGACACAATGTCATACGGCCTACATCAAAAGATAGAAGTTGTGGAATACCAGAAACCTCAAAGACCACATTTACTCCATTTTTTTTTGTAAAATAGTGGCCACATGTGTACTGGGGATCAGTCTAAAGCCTGAAATAGCTGCTTCATTGGTGCTTGAAGTGTGCCAGCTACTAAGGCTTTAAAGGGGATGGATGAGGAAATGTGCAACTTGATAGTCCTGGGATAATCAAGGCCCTGCCTTCCAGGGGTGAGCCCCAGGAGGACTTAAAGGCAAGTGCAGATTCTCTGGATGATTTGCAGTGGGAACTTCCAAGACTTCATGTACGCAGCATGGAGAAGCATGTACTGCCCTTGCATTTTCTATAATAGCTGAAGAATTGAATTCATCAACATGTTGTTTCCTTTCTCCTGTTGCCAGCTCATCCAGTAAGAAATGTAAATTATTCCACWCATCCAAGCCTTTCTCTGCTAATAAGATCTAAAGACCAGCCATGTGCAATAGTCTTGCAGTTTTAATGAAATGTGTAGTCAAGCATGATCAGTGAACTACTTGTCCTTGGCTGTACAGAGATTTCAGTTGGCTTCTCGGGACAGCACCTTCCAGCAGTTGGAGTCTAATAGAGGCTGGGGCAGCCTTGTGCTTCCTTATACTGACTTAAAAGCTGGCATGGGTTAGGTTCTTTACCGTGAGAGCCCTAAAATGGGGTGGTGGGTAATCTTGGAAGCCCTGTGTTATGTACAGAAGCAAGAAATCGGTATCTAGCAAACTGCTGCTTGCCTGGAATTGAGGAATTTATACAGCCTTGTCTGGAAGCTGCCCTGATCCTTCAGAGGCTTCTGGAGGATTGTGATAAATGGTGCACGGATTAAAAGGTAAGTTGCGAAGGAACTAAGTTCTCTGGCCCAGGCTAGAAAAAATTTGATATACACGTAATAGGGTCCAGCCTTATTCTTAAGGGATGATCATTGGCAAAGGTGAAAGTGCAAAGATCCTTTTCCTGTTGAGGAAATGAGCAAAACTTAACTACCGTTAAGTCAAGTTAAATTCCCATTGACTTGCGTGGATTTAAAATGGGCTGTTCTGGAAATGACTCCTGCCTTGCTTGTGCTCCTGTCCAACTCCTTGCCTTGCTGCATGAATACTGAGAAACCTCTTGGTATTCTGAGCCCAAGAGACTGAGCTGCCCATCTTCCAGCCTGCTGTGCACGGAAATGCCGAGGACGAGGAAAACGATGGGGCAGGTGCAGCTCAGCAAGTGGAGGATGGACTGCAGGCAGAAGGTGGATACGTGATCCTTCTTTTTCCTGTTGTTCTTGTTTCTATGCGTAGCAAAGTTTCTCCCTGCCTGATGAACTCCAGAACAGGGAAGGCTTGGAGGCAGTCTGCTTTGGGTCTGTGGAGTTTTCTGCCTAACGCTTGTTCCCAGCTTCTGCCAAGGGTTGGTGAATGCATGCTGGAGAAGAAAAAAGCTGGAAAATTGTTTTTACTGCTCCCTTGTGTCTGCGGTAGCTGTATTGTAGTATCTGGACCAGGCAGCCTTATGTCGTTCCTCAACCAAGGGCAGAGGAGCATGGGCTGAAACTGGACTTTGCTGAGGAAGTTCTTGCAGCATTGGAGGCAATGGTGAAGACTTCAGGCTTTCCATTTTCTAGTTCCTTTGAACAGAGAAGTTTCTATGTCCAAGCTTGCACCCTGGAAACGATGGAGGACAACTTTTGCAGTTACCCTTGTTTCTAGCACGGGTGAGCGTAAAACATCCAGCTGGGTCTATCCCAGCTTGCAGCAGTTTCCTTTGAAGTGCAAGATGGACAGCAGCCCGAAATGAGAAGGGTAGCCAATGTCATGGTGCGTATTTTTGTGTTTTCACCCTCTTTAGAAGAAATGCGCAGTTTTACACCTTTGTTGCTAAAGAATTTGTGCTGCTGCTCCGTGCAGATGTCGCAGGCTGCTGTGCAGCGCGGTAGGAGCGTGGTGCAGGTGGTGATGATGCAGCTGGGCTTGCTGGGCTTATCCTGCTAATTAGCACTGCTGCGCTGTAGCCTCTCGAGAAGGAGAAATCAACAGGTTCTAATTAGCCCTTATGTAATCAGTACTGCTCATCTTCAGAGCATTTCGCTAATACTGACTCATCTTCACAACCTCATCTAATAAGGTCAAAATTACTCCCCTTTGACAGCTGGGGAGGGGGAGTGAGAACCTTTGCRCAGATGCCTTCAACTCGTTACGGGGACGGTGGAAACATGGCTAAACTAGGTCTGGGTGATGGGTGTCCTCAGCATCCAGCTTTTTCTTAGGTGTCCTATTTCCCTACTGGAATCTTTCCTTTTTGAAATAAGATGAAAACTGAAAGGATTTCACTCAAAACCCTGGGCTTTCTGATGTTTTCCAAAATGAAATCCAAGTCCCATCTCGGTCAGACGCTTACTGAGATATGTGATAAGCTGCACTAATACTGATCCCTAGACAGAATATTACTGAAAACAAGCTTTTGCAGATTTTTTTCAATATCCACCTCTGTAATGCTGCTAATAAGTATTTGGCTAAACCTGACCAGCAGGTCCCAACTCCAAGGTGAGGAGCTATTTTTCCAGATCTGAACCATCATTCTGTGACAGGGTTTGCTCAGGCATGAGGAGGTTTTTTGGAGTCTGTACTCCACATGGGGCGACGTGAGGTGTTGGGTGGCACAGGATGGGTGGTGGGTCAGGGCATGGGATGGCCACCCTTGGTAGAGATATTGCAGAGACTCTATGTCTTGGTGCATCCATGATGAAGATAATGCGTTGAACCCAAAACTGTCGCCTGGCAGCTGATTCCCATTTCCAGCAACAGGTGATGTATTCTGCCAGTGAGAGTGTGGGTTGGAAGGTCCTTTCTTTGCTCGAATGGTTTGCAGAGATGTTCTGCAGTTAGTGTAACCAGCCTCCCCAGCAGCTCTGGGAGGCAGCACGTGGGGTGCCCAGGCACTGGGAATGGGTTAATCACCAGCAGAAATCAGTGCTTTGGCAACTGGCGTAAGGTGGGCTAGGTCTTAGTTGAACAACGTGGATTTAATATAGAAATTCTCCCTTCAGTTGTAGGGATGGTTTCTCACTCTATGAGGTCTGTTGCTACTCTGAAGTGGCCCACAAGATGTGCTCATCCTTTTCAGCAGCGAGCCAAAAAATTTTCCATGGGAAGGAGCTAGACCCATGGTTATTCCATATCTAATGAGCTAGAAGTATCTCGTACTGAGGTATGTGAAGAAACATGTAAGCTTTTTAAAGCAAGATGGCCTTTCGAAAGCCCTGAGATACAGATGTTTCCCGTGCCGCGTCTTACGCTGCTTTGCAAATACTAAAAGCTCCTCCAGAAGCTGAAGCGTGGCCCTTCCCGAGGATGCGGTGCAACTCCTCGGCTGTTGCTCACTTAATTATTATTTGTGTGGGGTTGTACTGGCCGTAGTAGGTACCTCTGAGCAGAATGCTAATCCTGCTCAGCCTCTGCTAAGAAATACTCCTGTTAGCATTAGCGAGGTCACTCCCAAAGATTCACCTCCAGGAGTCACGCCCTCTTCTCTTGAAATCTCTGTGTCAGAGGAGCGAGTTTGGCGTCTTCATACCTTAACTYGGGTCGCTCGGCAGGATCCTTCTGCCAGCACCACCTAACGCTGCAGATTATTGCAAGGCGTATTGCTGGGCCGGACATGTGCAATGGCCAGTGTCTGCTGAGCTGCACGGAAAAATTACCCCCATAAATCCTACGTAACACCCCATGGAAAGAGGTGGTGGCATCTCACAGCTGCGTTTTGAAGACCACCCAGCCWGGGCTTATTTATGCCGACATAACCTTGCTTGCAACCCCTTGGCGTGTAATGGAAATCACTTTGTAAGAGGACAAGAGCTGTGCCTGGATCCTGTGTGTAGGTGGGATGCGGGGAGGAGAGCGTGATGGTGGCCAGGAGCCACCACGTTTATCCAGGCAGGGTGTTTTTGTCCTGGATGGTTGAGTTCTGGTTTCCAGCATGGCTGGGTCTATCTCTGTGACTGGTGTTGGCACCAACAGTGTCCTGTGGCATCGAGTCCTTCCCGCCCCAGTTTTGTTGGGGATGTAACTGCAAGGTTACAATGGACTTGAAATCAACCTTGGCCATCTTGCGTGGTTGAGGTGTTCGGTTTTCTCACTCCCCCCGGTTCTGGCCTGGACTGGGAGCAAATCATCTCTGACCGCCTCGCTCCTCGCCCTCACGGCAGCAAAGGCAGGCAGGGATAGCACAGCCCCGAGTCACCCCTGCGGACATCAAGGCTGATTTCTCTCTCCCTCTAAACCAAGACGCGCAAAAAATTCTCAGACTTTTGGGTTTTGTCTGTTAAAGCCTAACGCTCAAACTTGGAAGTTCATGTCTCCAATGCTTCATCCTTTAAACAGCCGCAGCAGAGGAGGGCTGCCACCTATCCTGTTAGTTTGGGGCACCACGGTCGGATGCAATCCTGCTCCTGGGCATGAGCGGGAGGCGAGGTCTGCCCCGGCATCGCGTGCCTGAAAGGCTGCTAGTGGCCGCAGGCTCCTCAGGCTGCTCTTCTGTCTCCTCCATGGGCAGCCATTCCATCCTTTGCAAGGAATGAAGGAGTTTTTTTCCAGGAATTAGGGTTTGCAGTTCTTCAGTATTCTTTTTTTCCCATCATTTTCCTTTTTTCTAGAGATGGGCCCTTTGTTGTTTCATATCTTTAACGTGGTTTCTCAAAGAAATGAGAATAAAGTTGTCACACCCTCTTTCCATCTCTCCTAAAATAGCTTTCGAACCTGCTGGACAACTTCTAACAAATCTAAAAGCCGGGCACAAGTCTCAGATACTTCAAGTTCCTGCAGATTTAATCAAAGCTCACACCTTAGGAGAAACAGGAAAATCCCATAATGAGACAGAGCCGGAGGAAACCAGGCTTTTGTGGTTCCATAAAAACCTCCTCCTGCGGTAATATTTGCTTTACTGGGTACTTTAGGGCCAGTTTGTCATGGATGTTGTGGGTCTTCCTCTCCAGGCATCAAACAGCTCATGGCCAATGCAAAGAGCACGTGGACCATGACGACCCCAGTGGTTGGGAGTGTCGGGTCCCAACGACGGTGCCACCTCATCACCCTGGTGCTCCCAGCCATGACTCAGAAGAGGGACACGTCTCCTCCTTCCCTCCCAAGGCACCAAGTGCAAGGCTGCGGGGAAGGGCTGGTTTTGGAGGTGCCGCTAATGCCCCCCGCTCCGGCTGCTGCTCTTCCAAGTGGGACTTTCCATGCGCTGTTACTTTTCTCACACCATCTGGTGACTAATTTAGCACCTAGAAAATAACATCAGCATTTCAGTGAGGGTTTGGGTAGGTTTTTTTTTAATTAGATGARGCTTTTCTTCATTATTTCCTGCCTCCCATCAGAACGTGTAAACGTAAATGGGCATTTCTGCGATGCCAGGGCAGGTTTACCTGCGTCAGCTGAAGGATGCRTTTCTTCTCCGAACGCGATGTGCCACCTTCCTCCTCCAGCGCATCCCAGTCAACGCCACGTCTTCCAGCTCAGCCTACGTGTGCGCGCACACACGCTTATTAACTTTTACATCTTAATTGAAAGGGTGGCGTACGTTTAAGCCTTAATAATGACATCCTTTCTTCCCAAACGGTCTTTAATCTTGAAACGAAGCGGTGAACAAAGGCAGCAGAGCGGGGTTGCTGCGCGAGGCTGCTGGCACGCGGGCAGATGGGAGCGACCTCTCGAGAAATGAGTTTTTAGGGTTCGGATTCAAAGCGTGTGCCTGACGGTCCGGGGAGCGGAGTGCCGGCGGCGGGGGCGGGGGGAAGCGATGGGGGCCCCGTGGGTGACAAAGAGGAGGATTTGATGAGTAGGAGCTGGGTGTGAAGTCTCTTCTAGAGCTAATAAATAGCATAAAAGAAAAATTTCCTTTTAACATGGTGCCCTGGTACATCTCTGCACACTGGTCCATGGGCCAGCCCCCTGCATTTGCCTTTACCTCTTCTTAGCCTGACTCATTAATATAAACTGACGGGGTTTATGGGCTGGGGCTTTCCTTTGCTATTTGTCCTGAGAATAAGACAGTTAAAGTCTCTGGATGCTCTTATAACACAAAAGAGGGGAATATGAAGGAGCTTTTCCTTGCGCTGGCGTTTGAGATGCCAGACTCTGAAGCCGTAATTGCAGCTATATGGGCAATATTACTTTACGGTCAATGGTATGACTTAAAAATCCCTCTAATCCTGACTTATATCTGTGTCTTGGTGCTTCGGTGCTGAAAGATTGGAACATTCATAAAAATGACGCTCCTGAATAACGTCGGTGGGTTTGCGAGCCCGACCTTTGAGCTTTGGAGGGGATTAGGTCCTCGGCTTTTGGAGATGCCATTTAAAGAGGTTCGAAGGTTGAACGAGAAACTATTGCTTTGACGGATGGAGTGCAATGTGTTATTGGTGAGGAGTCTTCCAAGGACGCTTGCTTTTGGCTGCCACGCTGCAATAGGTGAGAAAAAGCTGGGAAAAAAACAGTAAAAAGAAGCAAACCTAACATAGAGAAACTATGCACCATGGTTAGAGCTGCTGCTGGTTCCTTATTTACTTCTTGTATGTC
>JAYKAV010002662.1:2331341-2796306 GCA_035582835.1 Phoebastria nigripes | reverse complement strand
GGGGGGGGGCGGGAAAGAAGTCCTTCAAAAAGGAGCAGTAAATGTGCACCGCTAATCGACCAAAGCCCTGCCAAGCAAATCTTTTGTCAGATCGTCTGCCCGAAATCAAAACCCCGGACTCAGCAGGCCCCGTTACTGGCGGTTCTGCCTACGATGCAGGAAAGCGTAAAGCCCCCCGGTTCCCGCTGCTTTGTTAAAAAGCCCTCGCGACACCAGCCCCATCTCCCCTCCCTGCTCCGGCCGCTATATAGCAGGGTGTCCAACRTTTCTGTCCATCGCGGTTTTGGTTTGGCTCCCGCTTTTTGTCTTGGATAGCAGCCAGCAGAAAATGTCTCAATACTCAGGAAAAGTAAGTAACGACCCAACCGCTTCCCTTTTAGCCTGGGGCTGGAGAGCCCAAGCATCCTCTGGGTTGAAGGATTAGGTTAGGATAATATCCCAGAGGATGCGACGCGAGTGATGATACCGGGAGCGAATTCGGTAGCAGGGATGGGGAGGGTGCGGCAGAAGGAGCTGCATTTTGGGAGTGGAGTTTCCTGTTTAAACATTCCTGCTGGAAATATGTGTGAGCGAGCACGAGGCRGCGAGAAGCGTCGTAAATGCGGGATGCGCCGCGTTCCCAGAAAAACAAGTACAGTTCTTAGGGGAAAAAAAAAAAACAAAAACGCTAGTGATGCTGTGCTCCTCTTGCTGGAAAGCAGCTAAAAAAACCCCGAAAACATCCTAAAATGACGCATCTGCAAGTGGTTCCTATCTGCTTGAAATGGGGGTCTGGCCGTGCCCCTGCTCCTCACCACGGGCTCGTTCTCCTCCCTCCCCCCAGATCACTTTTTACGAAGGCAAATGCTTCACGGGCAGAAAGCTGGAGGTCTGCGGCAGCTGCAGCAGCTTCCAGGACCGAGGTTTCCTCAACCGGGTCAACTCCATCTGTGTCCAGAGCGGGGCTTGGGTCTGCTTCGATCACCCYGACTTCCGAGGGCAGCAGTACGTCCTGGAGCACGGCGAGTACCCCGATTTCTATCGCTGGAACGGCCGCAGCGACCACCTGGGCTCCTGCCGGCCCATCGGGATGGTGAGTGGCGTTTCGCTGGCGTTTCGCTCTCCCGGCCAGAGCATCGGTGGGACGGAGCTGCTGTTAGGCTTTATTTTGATGAGCCCCGTGAATAAGTGTAATAAAAATCTGCKCTTTTTAGAAATAATACATCCCATTGAGAAGGAAAGAGTCTCCCAGGGAAGGTTTGTCACCCATTGAAGCGGTCTGCACAGGCCACAAAGCCGAGTCGTGGTTTCCCTTGCCTCCCGGCCAGGAGAAGACACATCGCCTTCCTCCCGCAGCGTGAAGCGCAGCGGCTTTAACGGGATGGCATTTTCCCATGCTTTTTTCAGATGAGGTGGCAAGGTCCTGCCAGTGTCACGTGCTTTTCTTTTTTAACATGAGTTGCTATGAAATACTCACGGGGGAATTAAGAAGGAGGGTCGTTGCCCAAGGCAAGTTTGAGCCACAGCAGCCTGGTCTCCCCATGTGCCCGGAGGGGGAACAGGCAGCCCCAGGACTTTCTGAACTGGACCCATGGGGCAGCTGGGCTCCTCCTAGCAAATTTTAGCTGAATTCTCTGCTGCTGCAAAAAAACCCCCAGTAATCCTAAATTAAAACCATGGGGTTTTTTTCCCCCCATACTAGATAGCCCTCCCCTTATGAAGCTTTTAAAAGCACCGCCCGGAGGAAGGTTTGATCAGGAAGATTAAAAAGTAGCAAAGAAAAATGAATCTGGGTTAGGTCTTTCCGTTCGACTCGCCTATCACTCGTGACCCCCGGGGCAATGATGAACCCACTTGGAGCTGGTGGGGTTTGTCGCTGGCCCCGAAGCTGCTTTTCAGGACAGCAACGRGTTTGTTTCAGGTCCGTAACATCCTTCCCAAAGCACCTCCGCGGTCCGTACATGGAGGGATGCTCTGCCGGGGGCCCTGGAGCCCGGCCGGCACAAGGACGTGCTCCTCCCTCCCTGGCCCACGATTTTCCCTGTGAGATGCCAGCGAGTGCTTCAAGGCATTTCTGCAGTGCAGATTCCCGGAGGAATGTTTGCTTAGGCACGGTATCCGCTCGGCTGCTGCCGGTGGCCGCCTGCTGTGGGGTTTGGCATCGCAGCCCGGCCTTCTTGTGCATTGACATTGTTTGTTTGAAAAATGCATTTAGGTATTCTTTGAATTTAGCTCAAAAATATCCTTTCAGCTCGCTCTGTCCCACATACCTATGCTGCAGGCTGCAGAAATCTCCCCGGAGGAATTTATGTCGTGTCACCCTCAAGGGCTCACGCAGCGATGATGATGCTGGGAAAGTTTCCTTTTCTTTTCCCTTTTTTAATTTTCTTTCAAGAAAGGCACAACATCTCCCATCAGGAACAGCAGCTGCGCGCGGAACTGGAGGCAATATAAATTAGTTTAGGGGAATAGTCTAACATCTTTGTACACTCTGGATATAGATCTTTCTGTATGCAGGAAGGGATGGGGGGGCTGCAGCTGATGCTGTGTTTGGGACGGAGGGTGTGTGGGCCGGAGGGGGGGATCTGCAGATGGGCGAGGGGCTACTTGTGCCTGAGCACAACGCATCCCACGAGCGATGTGTTTGCACGTGGCCGGCAGCTGTAGGAAGGTGCAGGCGGGGGCAGAGACGAGGGGTTTCTGGCTGCTTTTCTGGTTGGCGTGGTGTGCTGGGAGGTGGCATGAGTTCGTGCATGCTCTGTGCGTGCTGACACTGGTGGTGTTGGACTGCTTTTCTCATTCCCCTTCCGAAGCACCCTTCCATCTTCCTCTTTGTCTTCTAAAAGCCAGGGAAATAATTTGCTGCCTTTTTTTTTTTTTTTTTTTTGGTTGACTCAAATCCCTTTGTCCCCAGCACGGCGAGCATTACAGGATCAAAATATTTGAGGGGAGCCATTTTAGCGGTCCCAGCCTGGAGCTGACGGAAGATTGCTCCTTCCTGCAGGGACAAGGCTGGGACAAGACCTGCATCAACGCCCTCAAAGTGTACGGYGATGGCGCGTAAGTAACTGCGCGCGTCCCGGCACGCAGCCGCTGCAGTGCTCCCTGCCCCGGGCCCTTTGTACCCAGCACCACAGGGGAGCGAGGTGGCTGCAGAGACTCCCTGTATCATGGAAAAGCCTCTTGATGCTGGGGGGATTTGCAGAAAGCCTAAAAATGTGAGTTAAGCCTATGGTTTAAAGGTGAATTTTGGTGCCTGCCCRTTGAGAGCTGTTTCAAAGGGGCATGATTCTTGGAGGGTCGCAGCTAAGCACAAGCTACAAGAGGTCTGAGACACCTTTTTAAGGTGTATGAAACAAGAAGCCTAAAACCAGCTTTTTTCTTCTTTCTTTCTTTTTTTTTTCTCAACATTTCTGTGCATGTTTCCAAACACCTCTTTAAAATCCACGTAGAGGCTTTCAGGGAGGGCGGATGGATGGCTCCAGGTGATGCAGGTCAGGGCTTTTGCTTTTTAAGTGGTTTCACCGAGGCTTGCTGCAACACCAGAAACCTCCTCCTYGGACAGCAAAAATGAGGCAGCGGCATCTCACCTTAAAATTAAATCCTGCTCCTGAAAGACAGGGGCAACTGCGGTGGTGAGGCAGTTTTGGTGATGGGGGTTTTTGGTCACCCTCGGTGCCTCGTGAACCCGCTTCGCAGATGTGTTACTGATGCTCAGCCCCATCCTCCTGCCCCTGCAGATGCTTCTGAAAGCCTCGGCAGGACGGCAGCTTTGCCTTTTTCTTGCTGTTGGGTGGCAATTTGCATTTTCTCAACGTGTCAGTCCTTTTTATGTTTTTTTTCTCTTGTTGTGAGGCGGGTTGTTATCTGGCCATCTCCCCTTTCCTCTGTCCGACAATTGCATTTTCACTGCAAGTGTGCTGGGAGCGGAGGAATGCCATAAAATCCTCCCAGAGCCAGGCAGAGGGTGGCTGGAGCGAGGCACGGGGCAGAGGGGAGCCCCTGCAGAGGAGGGAGCGCAGAAACGCTTTTCTCCATCTTTCCTGGACTGGATATTGTGCATCTCACCTGCGCCCAGCGTGGGATGTTGGACCCTTTCTGTCCAACAGCAATTTTTTCCCAGAATAGGGAAAAGGTTGTTGCCATCCAAGCTCGTGACATTCTGACAGCGAGTGTCCTGCAGGACCCTYTCCGATTCAACCAAGACCTCTCCTCTTCCAAAAAACCAGGCTTATGATCACGCAGTGGCAGTTCATTAAAACTAAGGAGCAGAGCTACCGGCTCCCAATGGGAAGAAATGGCTGGAGCCCACCAGGGACTCCGTTAGTGCTGAGCATTTGAAGCAAAAGGCATTTGAGTATCACCACTATAAAGCCAAGAGAGAGCCCGTGAGTACTCTGGCAAGAGCTTTAGGGTCAATTATTTACCACACGTCTCCCTGTAGCGGAGCCTGGAGCTTGAGAAATTGGGAAGCTGCCCAGAAACTTTCAAGCACTTAAATTTTTCAGATTGATTTTCGCCCTCCCCTGCAAAATATCTAAGGGGCACAAAGCTTGCTTTCCCTCACGCGGGAGCCTAGACTGTTTATGTTAACATTACATGACTTCTCAAAGGCTTCAAGCGGCSATAAAAAAATAGAAAAAAAWAAAATACTGAGAGRAGCGTGGTGAGGAAACTCGCTGAGTTTTGTAGCRTTACATTCAGACCCCGGGACGATGGTTGTAGCAAGCGCGTGGAAGGGTCTGTAAAGGCCATTAAAAGGCAGGAGGGTGCAGAGGGACCTGCTGGCCCCAGGGCTGCAGGAGGAGGGAGGGAAGGAGGAGTTACCGCAGCAGAAAGGTGAGACCAGGGAGAAGAAAGGGACCCTACAGCACCACTTTTCTTCTTTAGATGGACCATATAAGCCCAGGTGACCCCAGAGGTGCTGCAAGTGTAGCTGGTGCTTGGGCTCAGCCTGGCAAAGCCCTCCCAGGACCCATCCTTGACCATTTGGGGAGCGGAGGAGTTGGGGTCACCAGAGACAAGGGGAGTTTCAGCCACAAGCTGTCTCCAGCACATCCCCAGCCTGAAAGCGGGTCTGTTTTACCCCGTGCATGCTGAAAGCARGCGTAAAGCAGGGTCCTCCTAAGCTCCCTGCCCACCGAAGTCTCGCTCTGTGATTTTCCCCCTTAATTCCTGCAACACGACATCCGTTGGATACAGAAATACTTGCTTCCCCTTCAAAATCCGTGGATGGTGTCACGTGCTGTTAAAAGGCTGCTGGCTGCACTTGTGGGGGTGGCCGTGCCTGCGGGAAGTGATGATGGATCAGCTGGACACACGGGAATGGAGAGAAACCTCTGCCTTTGGCATGGCACGTGGTGGGGCTGAGGGTGTCCAGCACCTTCCCCGCTGCCCTTTTGGGGCTGGTGACTGCAACCCCACACAGCCAGAAAGGCTGATGATAAAGCTGTTAAAACCATGCTGGAAATGAGATTGCTATTTTGGAGAAGTTTTGAGATGTTACCGCCTCTTTGGAAGCTGTTGCAGTTTGCGTGGTGAGCGGCTTTGCCYGTCCCACGGGCAGAGCCAGCTCCGGTATCACATATGGCATCATCTGGTTTTAGACGAAGACATGCRTTTCTTGTCCTCCTTTGTGCCTCAGCCACTCCACAGAGGATTGCTTAGAAATAACAACTTTAAAAAGCTGAATTTGTTTTAYGGTCTGGGAGAGAATACCCCAAAAAGTGCTTTTCTAAGCTACAGTGACGTAACTTGAAGGAACCAGACCAACCATTTATTCTGCTGAAGCATTTATGAGCATTTGGTAGATGTTCTGCAGTCAGGCTCTGAAATATCAACCAGAACAGGTACCCAAACGTTGCAGCTCAATAAACGCCACCTATTTCTCGGCAGAGGYGATAGCTGCTCGTGGCACTGCTTGAGTCCTACGTGGAGAATGAGTGACCTCGAGACCTACTGAAAGCATCCTGCTTGGTTCAGGCTGAAGCTGCAGTGCTCCCCTGCTAATTTTTTCAGCGTGAGCAGCCAGTTTTGGCTTACAGGGCTTGCACTGGTTCCATGCGAGTTTTATTCCTGTGTCCTCTGGGTTTATGTGCTAATGAAACACAGCTCCGAGATGTTTGAGGGCTGCGTGCTATGTGCCTGGATCAGCTCTCCCATGCTGGGCTTGAGGACAGGATCGTCTTTTTCTTTTTTTTTTTTGTTCTGGGCTCCTGACTGACTTGATTTCCTCTCTCGCTGATGGTCTCAGAGAACGTAAATTTTAGGCAATAAAGGAACAGCTAAGTAAGCCATACAAGTCTTCACTCATCACCTTGCACTGCCAATACACTTCACTCCCATCTTTCTGCTATTCCTTTCATTCCTCTTTTTTGCAGCCTTCCCCTAAGCAGAGRGACAAGCCGGTGGGTTCTTATCACCACACCAGGTCATGCAGTCTGCTTCCATCTACCCCAAGGCCTGTCCCGTTCCCTCCATGTGACTGTGCAGCCACATCAACCATGTGTCTGGAGAGAAATGCAGAGGTCTTGGGAAAGAGTGACTATGAGGGGCTGCTCTACCCCCTGCACTATTCCCCAGGGTCCACCAGTTGTTGAAAGATACCCTAGAGCAGAGCAGAGCTGGAAGAACCACCGTGTCCTGGTGGGCCAGCAATGCCCTGTGAACATCCCTGTCCTACCATCATGCAGTATTTTCAATAGCGTTAGGTATTCTCAGCAGGAGGGAGTGATTGGAAGGTGCAGAAAATAGGATCAGGAGCTCTTTTCAGGAGTGCTTGAGGGAGGGATGATGAACCGATGGAGAAGGAGGCCCAAAAATATGGAGAGGTGCATATAAGCTGAAGGGATGGGATAGAAAAGCAAGAAAGCCATGCGTGCCTTATGAACAAGGCTGGGGTGTATCTAGAGGAGGATAGTTTTATAAATTGTTCTTAGTTAAGCTGAAAAGCTGAGCACGCCCTCCAACAGTGCACATCAGGATACGTGATGGGGGGGACATGGCTTTGGGGCAACCTGCCATTACACTCACATGAGCAGTGGGCAGCCTTCTCCAGGCACTGCAAAGTGAGCTTCAAAGGAAAAGTCTGAGGACGACTTTGTAATTCCAGTTCGGATATAAACTGGCTGCAAAAAGTGCCAAAGAATGAACTTGTTTGTTTGCAGGAAACACTCGGGATCCAAATGTCTTGGCTGAGCACATTGCAGCGATGCTGCAGAAAAGGGTTGTGCAAGCACGGGCAGCAGGGTGGAGGGGGGCACCAGGCAGGCGTGTGCTCAATGTGCCGGTTGTGTCGGTGCACAGGCAGATGGGAGAAGGAACCTACCACAGTCCCACTTGGTGTCCTCTCAGAAACACAAAATAAATCCAAATATGTTAAGGAATCTTGGTAAAGTGGCTCAACTAAATACCCTAACCTTTTGCTTTTTTTCCTAATAATGCCCGTGGGTGGCTGCTTTTATAAACAACTTTTTTCCTAGGACTCCAGCTTTTTGCTCAGACTGATCTGAGTTCACCAGCTGTCGTCTGACCCTGGAGGCCCAGCAGTCTTTCACCCATCCAGTATTTAAAGGAGTTTCTCCCTGGAAATCCCACATACAGTAGGTCCCAACCCAGATGTCACAGCTGAATTCCTGGCAAGAGACAGACCACAGAAAACAAATTATTTGGAAGATTGCATTTGTGCTCTGTTGTCATTGCTGAGTCAATAGATGGGATGAGCAGCAGAGATCCTTATAAAATCCTTAAAAAAGTTGGGAAGAGAAGAATGAGGCAGAGGTGAGCAGTTCAGCAATGATGGGGTGGAAACCTGACTGTAAAACTATCAGAACAATGGCAAAACTTGGTTAAAAAGCATGGGAGATTTAAACAGAGGAAAGAGGTGACACTTGTGGCCACATTAAGATCATGGCACAGTGTGTACTAAAGGGATGAAGGGAGAGAAGAGCAGCAAAATTTGTCCCTCTTGACCATCAGAATTGCTCCTGGCTTGAAGACCTTCAAATGGAGAAAGATGTAGCCAAGCTAAGTGAAGAACTCAGGCGTGCCAAAGGCACCGAGGTTGTTGAGTGTTGTATCTATTTGACTGTATTCCAAGGGAAAGTTGTAGTTAACTCTGGACGCAGAGATAAAGTGAAGATAACCGAGCCAAGTCCTGCTTTCTGTTGGAAAGCATCAAACAGAGGCCATTGAGAATTACTAGCAAAGAGAGAAATTATTGAGTATGGTTCCCATCATAGCTAATGAGTCAGTTCAAAGAGGTAAAACACCCTTCAAGTCTTGCACGTTTCTCCTTACAGTCCAAAATGGGTTTATCCAGGGCCTGAGGGGACTCATGTCCTTCTTTAGCGCTATGAAATGCTATTAAATTGTTTCTGTTGCACATGGCGAAGCTCAGAGAGATCCACTCCTACAGCAAGGTGAAGCGGGGAGCCCCTGGTCCTAGGCTTCATCGCTGGTGTAACCCAAAACAACTTCTTCTAAAGGCAAGGTCCAATCTGGCTGTGGATAACTGCCAGGCTATGCTGGAAACGGGGGGAAGTGCCAGCAGTTAACTCCACCGGGGGCATTTCTGTGCACACGATGGGACTGGGACTGCAGAGGGACCATCGGGTCCCAGTAGTTTGCAGTACAGCAGTGCCTAAATGCAGCCACTCAATGTGGGTACAAGGCCACCTCGCGTGACCACATTGTTGGGATCCAAGTAACCCTCCCTTTCTGCTCAGGTGGGTGCTGTACGAGGAGCCCAACTACCAAGGCCGTATGTACGTGGTGGAGCGGGGCGAGTTCAGCAGCTTCAATGAGTGGCAGGCGCGCAGCGCGAGCGTCCAGTCCATCAGAAGAGTCGTCAACTACTTCTAGCTGAGCTTTCATCCTACCAGCGATGGCCTACTGAGACTGGGCATCACCCTCCTTCCCACTCACTGACCCGTGGAATAAATTGTTAAACACCAGCTTTTGCCTCTAAGTACTTTTTTCCCATCACTTGCATGAGTTCAAGAGGGAACGGACTTGCAACCTTTCTAAGCTTGGTTTACGTGCTATGAATTTGCTTTTTTATTCTGCAGCGATTTATAAGGAGGACATGGGGGTGATGGGCCAGAACTGCTGGTGACAAGCAGATCTGGGAACACGCTCCCTGGTGCGGTTGTGGTCTCACACATGTTCACTCTGCCCCATCCAGGGCCACCACGTGATGGACCCAGCTGACTCCTGATGCCTGGAGGGGGTCACGTTGCTCTACACGTGCGTTGTGAGCGCAGGCGCACAGCCGTCAGAGGGTCTGCTCATGCCATGTGAGGACACACGTGAGGATCATGTCAGGATCTGACTGACTCGTGGGATCTGTCTGAGCACGACATGCTGGTCCTGATGTGAAGGTGATAGAAATCATTCATCCTGAGTTACTTTGACCTTAGATCAGCAYACATTAAAAAATATATTAAAAAATATTCCCTGAAGGCACAAAACCTGAGCAATCTTCTCTTTGCTCCCTGATTCATAAGCCCTTCAGCTGACAATGACATTTTGAGGGGGCGGCAGCAAAGAAAACCAGCCACAGCACTGTCACTTTCTGCACAACCCTCTTTCCATCCTTCTGCCCCTTTGGTGCTCCCAGTCCATCCCAGTTGTTTCGGTGCCCCCGAACTCCATTCGATGCTTGGCAGCTGGGATGGGAACAGCTCTGCCCGTTCAGCTATGGACCATCCACTACAGCCTGGGTGCTTCCCCTTGCATTCAGCGCCCAAAAGTCAGGTAGCCTCCTTTCTGTAAAATCATAAGCTGTGTTCAGTATTAGATAAAAGTGTTTCTGGCTATTTCAGAAAGGGGTCATTTTATTCTTTTCACTCCGTTGTTCTATTAGCTGTTCAGGCTTGGCTGTCTGATGGATCCTGACAGGTACGGGCATGGTGCCGGCAGAGCTGCAAAGCTCTGTGTTAATCCAGTGGGAAGGCTGCTGACCTAATCACTGTCCCCAACCCTTTGAAGGGACGTGAGAGAGGCTGACAGGTCCCCAGCACACTGGAGCACGAGGCGCATGTGCCTTCAGGGCTGCTCTGCTTTGTGGGTCTGCAATGGGATCCTGCCCTTCACAGAGCGATCGGGAGGAGCAGGGGTCCATGCTCTGTGCCAGGGCAGGGGGCTGGTTGGTCCCGTACTGCATCCTGGTCTGACACCGGATCCAGCTGCCATTCGATCAATTCACACTCAYCCACCTTGTAGTTCATCTTTCCAGTTAGAGCTTCTTGGCTCTCTACCAGTAACAGGACTGGGGCAATTGGTAACAACTGGGCCTGTGCCTGTGTGAGAAGGACACGTGCTGTTCCCGAGATGGAGTGGTACCGTTGGTAGAGTTGCGTCGATTGAGATTTGCCCCAGATGCACATATGCCATACATGTGTTACGGGGGGTATGGAAATACAAAAAAATTCTACTTTGTGAATTTAACAATACTTTGGGTGATGTTTGCCTTGGCAGTGATACAAGCAATTATGTCCTCTTGTGGACAGCCTACCGTCTGGATGTCATCCTCTACTCAAATCATTGCAGAAGCACTATAGTTACACCAGATCAGCTCTGGACTTCAATGGCCATGTCCTGGGTGGCTTGTGGTGACATGGAGCCGTAAAAATGTTTAAGCGTCTTTAATGGATTGCAAGGTATTTCTGTGTCAGAGAAGAAGGCAGGGAAATGATTCATTCATTGAGTGGGATGCACAAATGTACAACTCCTGCATCAACTCTTGCGTATTTCATTTTCTTTTAATTAAATGCAGCTTATGAAAGATTTTAGGAGTACTTCCAGGATTAGTGTTGCTCTTGCTTCATGAAGGCTCTAATCAGCTCCTGAGCCCAATGCACTCTATTAAAAGTTAATATTCAGTCATATGCCTTGCTCTGTGTTGCGACCTTCTGGCCATTAATCTGTAAAGAAACCCAAATGGGTCCCAAAGACAGACGGGCACTGAATTGTGACTAGCTTTAAAGGAGGCTTTTCATTCATTTGAAGCACATTCAATGTCATGGTGCAGCRTGAAGGATAAAGAAACAAAGGCTTTAAAATATACACTAACTGGAATTCCAGATGCTCTAAGTAGTTGGAGGACAAAAGAAAAGAAAATAAAGAACAACCATCCACCCACATTCCCCTGAGAATAACAGCGTAAGCCCAGAAATCCGCACACCTGGGTTTCTCGACACTTGGTGCACACAGCCAGGGGAGGTGACTGTCCCACTAATGTTGGAGTCCAACCTGCAATATCACAGATATTCTGCTGTACAGCTTCCAGTGTTCAGTGGTTCAACCTCCCTCCGTGCAGACCAGCCCTTAGAGGGACCCACTGACATCCCTCCCCGTCCTTAATGGGTTACGTGGGACTGTGCACGTACACACAGATGTACAGGCTGACTCCAATACACAGCTACTGTGTGCAAGCCCGCCTCATCTATGCACTTCAAACTCATCGCTTGTTTATATGTTCTAGTAGATTAATATTTGTTATTTAAATTGTGGAAGTACTTAGGAGCCCCAGTCCTGGACTGAACCCTGCTGCGTGCTAGGAGTTAAAAGCACAAAAAAGGCAGTCTGGTTAATCCGTGCTGTTGCGTGAAACCCTGTTTGTAATCAGCTAGCGTTTAGCCACCTATAGCACATTTTACGCCTGTCCGTAATATGCCTACAGACTAAATACTCATCATTTATTAATCCGATATCCCATTTCTGAACACACTCTCAATGCAAAGAGCTAGTCTCATGTGAACACTATTTTAAAAAGTCCTCTGTATGCAGAAGTCTAATATCGCTAAAAACTGGCAGTGGGGAATAGAATTCCATCTATTTTTTCTTGATTTGAAACCTAAGTCGGGTGGCCATGGGCCTAATCCAAACACTGATGCTGCAGGAACATGCATTGCGTTGGCAGCGGGGGGACGTGGCTCTCCTTCTCTTCCTTTTCCCTCCCCCTCCTTGCTAAATCTGCACTTGTTTAAAGGACAGAACGTACAGATCCCATATGTTTGCTAGTGGTTAGGGTTTTTTTTTTTTAAAGATTATTGACATTGCTCTAGTATGAAATGGTATGATTTGTGAGTTTATAGCATATAAAATATAAATGACAAAAAGGCCAGCTTGATGTGAAGTGGATGTGAGATTGTGCAGCAGAGATTTGAGCTGTACGTCATTAAACTGTACGGCTGAATGAGTTCTGCTACATGCACCGAGGAGGCAAGCAATGGATTAAGTAAATTGGAAACTATTCTACAAAATGCTAGAGATAAAACAAAGATTCAAAAATGAGCAAAAGGGACAAGTTACTAATTACAAGAGAGAGAACTAAATGAAATCAGCTCCATCTGGAAAACCAGGAAAGCCCTAATAATCAGCATTACTGGGCTTGGCCAGGCTGCTGCAGTGTAATATTCAGAATAACTTTGAATTACATCTGGCCCCAAAGCAAATAGCTCCTGCCAGAATGCCTGCATACACGAATGTCCTTTCTCTGTAGCTGGATAATGTGGGAATTTGCTGGAATATCTCTTTCAAATGAATCCTTGCAAGATATCTGAGCAACTGCAGTACTTCTGCATTGCTATACTACCCAGTACATGTATATATAGTGAAGGTGAGGAGGAAATTGCCTACTGATCCACTGTTGGCATGTTTGAATCTCTACTAACTGCTGACACAGGCGAATGGGCTGCAGAGCCACCTCCCTTCCCTGGGGATTTCAAGAGATGTTATCCTACTATTGAGGCTGCCCTGTGCTTTCTTCTCTCCTCCTCCAGAGACACCTCTCTGGACCTGGTAAAAATGAATTCACTCCTTGGTGTCTGCTAGAGCTGTTTTATTAGTTCTTTAAGTAGAAAGTCTTGCTCAACAGTGACCTCTTTGACTGATTGCAGAAAGGAAACGAAGAGCTTCAAAGGACATCCCTGACCCCTGGCACCAGGAGGAGAGCCATGGTCACTGTTAAAGCCTATGCAATGACAGGGTAAAAACGTAGAGGGGACACACCTTAGTACTCGGGAAGCACTGACAGATATCCTGGGTCCCATGCTTCACCAGGTTTGTTTTTAGCTTTCTTTTTCCTGTTGTATTGAAGTCAAGGGAAAATTAACTTGAGTGAAAACAGGTATGGCTTTGAAATTTTTACTATCCATGGGCTCAAACTCTTGTCCAGGAGTAAATCTGATATAGCTAACAAGTCCTTAAATCAGATTACATCTGCCTGATGTGGTCAGCATCTTCAGCATTGCAAATGGTGGTTTGTTTTCATTTTTAATTTTAAATCATCTATCTGGTTTATTGCAGAGGTTAAATTCAGTTAAATCAACCTCCAGCGGTCGGGACTCACGTAGCTTGGTGTCCTCTTGTTCCAAGAGTAACCATTCAAACAGCAGAGGAGGTGCAATAACATCTCACACAATTTGAGCTGTTCCCATATTTACTGGTGGCTATGAAGGAAACCAAACACAAATGGAAGAAAGTGGAAAAGGACAGAAGTAAAATGTGTATTAATTTTGCATGGAGCAACAGAAACACTGAAGAAAGAGCAAATGGGTGCACCATGTTTTCCATGGAGAGGTGACCATCTTTATGCGGTTCGGCATAAGTCAGTTTTTAATCAAGTCAAGCTGTCCCGGTTTAAGCATGTTAACATATGGAGGAATGTACCAGTGTATTCAGTCAAATTGTGCGTGAAGCAAACATGAAATCATATTGAAATTGTTAATGTAAATTTCTTCTTTAAATATGATGGTCTCTAGTGGATTGCGGTAAATCCGCACTTTGTGCAGGCATTCCCACCTGCACTCACACAGTCCAAAATGCACTGAATGCTTCCTTTCAAGCAGAATGGTTTCATGTGCTCCTGCTAGGATACTCCAACGTCTGGGATGGTGAAGGACCAGTCCCTGCTATTCCATGGAAAAAACACATTTTTTAAAATTTTTAGCTCGTTGCAGCAGTTTTGGTATGCTGCCACTCGGTTTGTTTAGCCTGATATAAACTAAGATAGCTGTATTCTCATGTGAGTAGTTCTTGGTGGTCACCAGTGTTGCTCATCATCTGTGATGGGGTAAGAGAGCAGTGCAACTCCTTCCCCACAAGACACCACACCAGGCAAGACAACCCACTCACGGTCAGCACAGGTTTATTCATGTTTTGGGAGAGGTGCTTTTAAGCTTTGAGGTTGCTGCCCCATGATCACGGTGGTGGGAAGGTGGGTGAATGATCCTGACTCATAGATGGGCAAGACTGTGTGGTTTCAGCTGACTTTCCCCTTGCATTTTTTGAGCTGTTGGAAACCAACAGCTTAGAGAGAGCAATAGCAAAAGAGTGTCCGTGGAACGGACTTCTTCCTTGCATACTTTACTGAAGGTGGCCACCACCAAAACAAGTCTCTTACCTGTACATGAACCAGTGTTACGTGCTGTATAAGCCATAAGGTACTAGCACATAACTGAGCCCCTTCTGGCACGGTAACATGCCTAATACTATAAGCTTAGTTTAGTTCTGCAGGGTAGGCTGTACATGAATCCTGCTCTTAAATCAAGCTAAAGTTTTCAAGAAGACAAAGCACAGTGTGGGCCAGTCCACACGCAGAGCTGACCTGCTAAACTATGTGAGTGCAACAGCTGCTCCAGTAATGTAAGTGGGAATCAAAACTGCTGAGATTTGCAGAGCTTTATGTGGTTATCATTGGTTTTCTTGGCTGGTAACGCAAGAAGAAAATAATAACATTTGAGTCATCCGAACCTACAATAATAATAATAATAATAACAGGATTCCAAAGGTTTTATTTTGTGTGTATCCTGCTATTATTGACTTGCCCTTTGAAATTATTTTTCTGAAAATAATAGAGCTTCTTTTTTCACTGGGGCTTGGGGCCAGATTCATTTGTCATCTACCTTTTAAAAAGAGAGAGAGGAAAAAAAGCAGGCAAACACCATTTTGACTTCTGGAATTTATCATTTCAGTTCAGGTCTAACTACAGAGCTGACAATCTGCATTTCAAAGGTTTCAGACTTCTCTTCTTACAATTTATTAATAAATGATATTTAACAGTCAGCTCCCTTGACAATTAAGGATCACACATCCCATCCGAAATAGGGACTTCCATGATACTGGAAAAAACTTCTGATTACACTGAATGATTCTTCTTTTCAGCTGCATTCAGACAATACAGGTTTGGAGACACAAAAGAAAAAATTCTGGTAGGAATCCAAAACCTCTGTAACAACCCCCCAGGCCTGGGATTTGTCTAATAGTTTGCTATTAAAGAGTTCTTTGGCTGGAAAGAAGTACCAGACAGCATTTCCCTTGTTCCAGTTCTTCGTGGTTTTTTTTTTTTTTTTTCCCCTTTTTCTTTTAAATTGGCATTTGACTATTTAGCACAAACTTGCTGTCAAGATGATGGAAGCTCCAGGGGAAAGCATAGGTTACCAGGTTCTCAAAGCTTGCACTGATTTTTTGCAGAAGGTGTTCCTTTCCCAGCACCTCCCTAGCGGGACAGAATGACAATAGTAAGAATRATAGTAATAACAACAATAATAAAATCATTCAAATCAGTTATTTTTCCATTTGGGTCCAAATCGCCCCTTGAAAGAAGCAGCAGAGCACTTTARCTTGTATGGAAAAGACCCAAAACTGTGTCAGGAGATGTCAGTCTCAGTCCTTTGCTGTTCTTGACTTCTGCTGCGTGCAGCAATGACAGGGAAGCTCTGATTTCCCAGTTGCAAAGTGTGATTACCCAGCGTTGAAGGCAGTCAGCGCCAATTAGCGTGAATTAGGGCATGCCCAGAGCTGTGCGTCGGCTACTGCAGCCTGTCCCAGAGGGTCACTGGCTGGCTTAGGAGCCTGGTGCAGAACTGGCTCATCAAGCAAGCCAGGTAGTTCAAGCAAGTTTGTTTAGCCCAACTGCACCGATTTACTGCAGCCAAATAGCTGGCCCATAGCACGTATATGTTCCTATATGGTTAAAAGTCATTCTTCATGTTTCTGTTCCTGTTCAAGAGCTCCAAGACTGCATATTTCAGTAGCACCTCTGCAAAGTAGCTATTGTTTTTATCATTTCAGTGGTTTAGTTGTGAAATTCATGCTTGAGGAGGAGGGGAGAAAAGTCCCAAAGCAGATGACAGAGGTAAACCGCATCTCCTCTTCTCTCCCAATTCTTTCCTCCTGCCACTTCTGTGCCATCGTAACTCCCTGGGAATTCATCTCCATGCCTTAAACATCAGACATTCACTAACACGCTTGCAGAGCACTGATTAGATGAAAATGGTATATCAAGTTTAAGGCTGGAAGTGAACCAAGGCCATTGGTTTGATCGGCTTTTCCTTTCCTTCACCAATACAGAAATCAGGAGAACAAGCACCTTTCTCATTAGCAAATGGTAATGGATACCATAACCAAATTTAGAGAGAAGAGAGGAAAAGTATATTTCCTAAGGTTAATACCCTTAGCTAAGGTAACTGATTGGCCTTTATCAAAGTCAGTTGTTGGTAAAACCAGGCTCTGAATCTTTTGCTTCCTCATTGCGTGGCTAGGCCTAACAGGGATCTTAGGATCTGAAGGGTTAACAGCACAACTGCTAGTCCCCTTTGTATTTATCTGTATGACCATAAGTAATGCATATTTTGAGCWATTGCATCCAAAATGAACAGATCTGTGAGAGGAGATGGATCACTTACAGAGCAGAACAGGAAGAGCCTGCAGCTGTCTTCCAAAAGCATGGGGTGGTTATTTTCTAGGTCCTAGTGCCGTTCCCAGCACATCCTGAAGCTCAAACACTTAATCAGCATGATTATCATCACACAAATGCTGCCAGAGAGTTTGATTTGCACATTTACTYTTTTACTAAATGAATAACCTTCCCAAAACCCCGTGATGTTTGAGCCTCTGTCATAATTCTTCTGAATTTTGGATGGCTTTCCTGCCTGCTTGGGGTTTGGCGCTTGTGTAAAGAGGTGTAGTAAGGAAAGTTATTCACAGGAGAGTGTAAGATAAAGCAGGCAGCTCAGCCTGATTTAGCTAAGGCCTCATCCTCCTGGGGCTGTAGCCTGGCCATGGTGTGAGCAGATGCAGCAGCTCCTATTGCTGTTTCAGGGGGAACTGTATCTGCTTAGAATAGGGGAGGGATTTTATTCCAGGCGAGCAGATGTTTTGTCAGAGTGGTGTAAGCTGCAGGGAACTGTGCTGGGTCTGTATATTTTCATTGTCCTTGGATCTCAGTGAGTGCATCGCTGCTGCCTTGCGACAGCTTTCCTTGTTGGCATGCTCAAGTCCAAATTCTCTGGGAGCCCGCCCTGCCTTGGCCCCAGAAGGTCCCTGCTGTCGTGACAACAGCCCAGGCTGAGATTTATGGGGGTATCTCAGAAGCACCCTCCCTTTCATCAGTCTCAAAGCACCTCTTTGGGCGCCGTGAACAACTAACAACCAGTGAGTGACTCGGCTAAGCCTCCTGGTCTTGGTTTCGTAGCACAGGCTCTCTTTGCCCCTCTTTGGAAGTGGGATGGGGAAGACCAGCTGCCCTACACCTCCAGAAGCAGTGCTGAGCCCCAGGTCACTCTAGTGCTTTATGCTCARGCCTTCCTAGAGCTCCACCTCTGCTGTAAGGGCTCCACAAGGCATGTATAAGTGCCTGTGCCTTTTTTCTTTGCCTCAGCTTTCAATTTATGCTTGAATGCCACCAGAATATAGCACCGAGCCTTCTAAGGTGCCAGGGGTCTTCTCCCTCCCTTTACAGCCTTGGTTCTTGGCTTCTCCTCTGAATCACAAAACATCCCTTTCCCTGCAGCCAACTCACTGCTCTTTCTCCTGTTCCTTCTCCATTTCTCTCCCTCTTTCTCTTAAATAGTTGGCAGGAGGCCCTTTCTTTCATAACTTCCAGTCATTTTTGCCAGGTGACCCTGTGAGTAATCTCCCCCAACAAATAAGCAAAGGCCTGGTTAAAAGACCACTTCTGGCAGAAAGAATATTCTTCTTTGAAACCCCCTCATTATTCTCTCCTGTGGGTCTCTCAGGCAAACAACATGAAATCTGGATCACCCGTGTACCCAGACCAGACACAGCTCTGTGGCATACGCACACGGTTCTTATTTCCTACCCCAGTGAACGGCTCTGGGAAGAAGTTAACCTCTTGAGGCCAGGAAAAAGGCAGCAGAAGACCTAATAGCTTCAGTGATTCACACATGATATTCCATAAAGTGGCACGGCAATTGCCTTTATTCCCCAGAGCTGTGCACACCAATTATTATTTTTTTTTTGGTCAAGTTTCACCCAACAGGCATTTTAAATGTCACAGTTTATATCCTAGATGAATTTCACTTGCAAGTGTTGTTGCTAAGACAGACCATATTGTGGCATCAATTTTTAATCAGGCTGTTCCCTCAAACTCAACAGGGAGTTCTGCCTGAGATCTGCTGGCGGTATAAATCAAGAAGTTGTGCTGTTAGCATTTTTTATTACTCACTTGATGCCTCTCCATGAAAAAGAAGGAAGACAAAAGAAGCAAGAGAGAGTTTAACAGAAAAATTAACTAAATATTGCACCCTTTCTGATGAAATCTGTCTACTTTACATCCATGAAAGTGCAGCATCAGCCCCCCTTTGGAATTCAGTTTGTTTTTCCTCCCGGCACTTAGATGCTCGAGTTTGGTACTCCTGACATTTGCCCGGCAAGGAGCTGGATGCTTGACCCCAAAGTCTGGCATGTAGACCATGTGTGGGCTGGGGAATCAGCAGACTGCTCCTCCGCCATTGTCTTTCTGACTGTGTCGTGCCGGTATCCGCTCCGTTTTCCAGGACAAAGAACACTCCCCGAATCTCCCAGCCCCACCTAACCCTTTGCTCTGGACGTGGTTCAAGTCTGCACAGAGTGTATCAGTGCATTGTTTTCGTGGGCAGCTGGAAAACCTCAGGAATGAATGGAAACAGACGGTTACAGACCAGCTAAATTGCACTCTCTCCTCTTGACAGAAAAGGACTCCAGTCCTTCCTAAAACAAGAATGGGATGAACACTACTGCAAACTCGGTGGGGGAGGGAAAAAGGAGAACAGAGATGAGGAAAGATTTATTCACCAAACCAGCTGTGGGGTATGCTTGGGAAGTGAAAGCAGACTGACATCCCATTACCTTATCTGTCATGCTGGTATCAGTGCACGGCACCAGGCTTCCTCGCGCCACTCCACAGCTGCCATTTTGTGCCTCCCCAACAGAATATCAGCCACCATCAAGACTTTCGCACTTTCATTACGACAGTGACTTCAGTAGGATTTTGCTTGGCAATGGCACTGTGGGCCTGATGAGGCTGCTGCAGCACGTTCCAACTCTATTCAGCCCAACAGCAACAAGTAAGAGAGTCAGACTGTGCCCACTGGTGAGCCCAAACTCATGCAAGTCATGGATCACATTACTTCTGGTGGCTAGAGGTGGAGGTTGTTGCAGCACACAGTTTCCCTGAGCAAACCTACGTTAGRCCAGGTAGAAGTAAAATCCAGTCCTAAGGGTAAGAGTATTTGAGAAGGCAGAACCACATTTCTTGTGAGGTCCAAGAAAAATGCACCTTATAAATAGCGTAAAGAAGTGCCAAAAAAAGAAAAGAATAGGTGCATCATGTGAATATTTTCTCTGTGAGTCCAACCTGGGATGCTGCATTGGAGCAGCTCAAACTTCAGAGGTGCTAGTATGCTAGTAATCCTTATGGTAGGCTGAATGCTTACCCTGGTGTCTTCTTTACCAAGTATCACTGGGGTATTTGGTAGAGAGAAAAGATGAACAGCATTGGCTCTAAACAAGCTCTGGCAGAGACACAGAAGAGAGCAGAAGCTTTGAAATCCCCTGGGATGGTGCTATTTGCTCCCACCAACAGCAACACTTGTCTAAGCTCTTCCCTGCCCTCCTCAGACCTCCTGGAACAGGAAAGGCTTGGCAATTCCTGCGGTACCTGTGCCAGTAGCAGGGGCAGTCTGGCCCTGAAAGCCTGGTACAAAGCTCAGTCAAGCTTCTGTTTCGGTCAGTGGGTTTTTTATCATTTGTTCATATAACTCTCTTAGCAGCGATGAGCTGTAAGAGATGATGAACGTTCCCCCCGTACCTAAGGTAGCATAGCGATTTGGCTCTGCTAACAACGAGGCAGACAAACAACTGAGAAATCTTCCAGAGACCAGATGTGAATGCAATTGTTAAAATACTGCCTAGGTCACTGGTTGCAACTTCAGCATTTTTAGAAATTTGTTTTTGTACCAATGTCAAAGGCACTGGGGCTCTCTGCTTGCATCAGTACAAATCTGGATTAATGCAGTTAAAGCCAGCAGAGTTGTATCCATGCAAAATCAGTTAAAATGGGCTCAGAATCAGACTCAGAAAGTTACCCTTGTGTCACTTAGTAAGACATATTTCTTTTGGCTTCCATTTAGATTTGGTCCTTAAGGAGCCTGTCATAAGAGATATATGGTCTGGGCAAGAGGCCAACTTACCGTCTGGAAGAAACAGCAGGGCTCCCATCGAAGTAGGGAACAGGGTAAAATGAACTTTTGACTATTATTTTGTAATTTTGCAAATATTTGTAATTTTGAATTATGCAGTAAAATTCCCACTATACAGTGACATGATGGAAGGGCCTTGCCATCTATAGACTATGTGAGGGGGAAGCTGTTTACAGTAATCTTTGAAACAGCTGCCGTGAGATCTTACACTTCCTGGCATGTAGCATCTTAAAAATTTCTAGGAAATTGCATCTGCTTTCTTGGCCAGAGAGATAAGATGCCTTCACAGCAGTGTTTTTTAAGCTATAGGTTCATCACAGCAAAAAGTTAATGCAATCCCCCCCCGCCGCCCTCCGAGTTCATGGCTAAACTCCCATTGCCACCAGGGACTGATATTTGGGTTAGGTACTAAGACCCCATTTGTATCAGCCAGCAATATTACCATCACCTAACCATTCATTAGGTCATTGAATACCACTTGATTTTTTTCAGATTCCAGGCTTTCAGACTCCTGACATTGATTCGGAGTAGTCCAGCCAAGCTGCAGTGGACAGCAGAGATGTACATGGGTTTTGCAGATAGGTACGCTTGTTTGGAAGCACTGCTTCAGATCTGATTAAAAACCGAAAGAACTTTGTAGATGTTTACAGGAAATCCTAGGGTACGTGGCAGTTTCCAACCATCTTTTGTCCTGTAGGGGAAATCTGCTAAATGTTTATACCCAAGCTAGGCTTCTGAGCACTCCAGGACATTTTAAACTGCAAAGGATCCATACTTATATGAGGAAAGGAAGAACTGTGTTGCCTGTGAAAGAGGCCAGTTGCAGAGGGGTCAGAAGGAACTGCAATGCTGACTTAAGTCGTGAAGCTTGGGTCTGAAGTCTGAAAGGGTAACTTCAGGTGGTGTGCAGAACTGCACATACAGGCACTCTGCACAGAGCCTCTGAAGGCTTTTGGATGACCCTGGGAGAATGCATGAAATTCCAGAGTAGGCAGATGGGGAGGGTCTCTACACCTTCCAAAACAGTTTTTGGTGTTTCCTAATACAATTGCCAATACTACAGTTGTCTGTATACCTCTACATATTCTTCTCCAGTCCTATTCCCATTCTTCTCCAGTCCTATTCCCAGTGGTGCCTCACACACTGGTGGTCTATGGGTTAGGGCTTTGTGAAGCCTGGTTCTGCACTCAAGCTACGAACTGACACTGTGTTAGGCATCACAGTGAGCGGTGCCCTCCTGCGCTGCCTACATGGGAAGAGAGCCTCAGCTCGCAGGCTGGAAGGGAACCATGGTGTACTCCAACAGGTCTTCTAATCCGGGTGGCAAGAGGACCGCTCTAAAGAGCATGTGGTCCCACGTGTAGACACTACTATGACAAGGAGACTGCAGCTGGTCTGCGGATCAAACCAACCCTTGCTTTCAAAGAGGCCCCAAGCAATATTACATACAGCCTAGATGTAATGCATTGTCACAGCCTTCCCCTGCACTGTGACCAGGGTGCAAAGCCCCACATGGATCTAGAGCTACACGGTGGTCTACAATAAATTTTGAGGGCTGGCAAGGTCCCACTGGTATGAATTGTTAGGGAATTTCTTTGTTAAATGCTTGGCCGCAACAGCATCCTGTGGCAATGAGTTCCACAGGCTGATTACACGTTGCCTAAAAGGTATTTCCTTTCAGAATTGCGAATTATCTGGCTTCCATTGACTTGCCCTCATACTTGTGGCATCGGGCTGGGAAATCAAGACATTTTATCCTACAAAGCTATGCTGTGGCATTTTAACACAAAGCTCTGTGCCCGTCTTTTAGCTGAAGTATGGCTCTGCCAGGAAAAGTTGAATGTTGCTGTTACTGGACTTACCAAAGGATGGAGGGAAGAGAAGGAGAGGGCAGCTTCTCCCCTCCCACTTGCTGGGTCTGTGGAGCAGGGTCTGGTCACGTACTATTCAAGAAACTGTGCTGACTTCTGCTCCCCCATCCTCACTTCAGAGTAAGGCTACATCTGCTCGAGTTTTGATAATTAAATCCATGTAAAATCAATCTGCCTTCACCAATGCCAACTCTTAATGCAAGTGAAGCTACTTAAATGTTGATAATGTTTTGAATTAAATCAAACCAGTAGAAGCTACATTTAAATCTATTTAAGGTTAAATTTTATTTACATTATACCGGTATAACTGGACCGATTTTTAAATCAAATTTAACCCTACCAAGGCAATTTTCTTAGTGTAGACTAGGTTTGCTCAGGGAGGAACCTTGCCTCTGGAGACACCGTGTAACATGCTTTTGAGGCTAATAGTTTTCATTGACTATAACGATGTGGTTGATTCAAAAAAAAACAAGGCTGGATGTCAGTGCAGGATATGCCACTATCGACCTTCCGGGCCCCTGACAGTAGTTTTAAGAGAGTTAGTTGGCTTTTGCAATTTTCTGAGGTGAAGAAAAAGGAGGCAATACTTAACTATCAGCAATTCTGACAGTGATTGGGATTGACAGCCTGAAGCAGAGCAATAGGATGAAAGTGAAAAGACACTGGCAGCCAGAAAGGTCCTTCTGTAGGAATGCGGAGGGGTTGGGATGATGGAAGGGGTTAATTCTCTAAGAAAGATAATTTGCATTGCTGCACACTTTATTCTTTTGGTTTTGGTCGGGTGAGTGGAGCTCTCTGTGCTGACTTCTTTGGGGCGTTATTGGCTCTGCTTCTTTGACAGAACAAAAGAGCCTTTGTTGTCCATCAAAGACCATTGCAATCCATCCAGATACCCAAGGCCCCAAAAGGGGGAGGTGAACGTGGAGGAGCTGCCTGTGTTCCTTCCCCCACAAACAGCATAAATAAAATTATTGAAATAATTTGCATCATTATTGAAAACTTTTCAAGGGAAAYGTCCTTCAGCATTTATATCAGTGCAGCTACTTATGTAAATGCTGACTTAAATAAGACTTCCAGCAGGGCTGGGAGCCTACACTGTATGTCTGAAGGTCTGTCAAGTGAATCTAAACACAAATAATTTGGGATGAAGTGGCTCATAGAGGCTTTTGCACCTGACCGTTACTGTCTTGGGGGGGGGATTTAAGGAGTCTCCCTGCACTATGTTGTCTCTGGATCAGAGATGTGAGAATGGGTTGAAAGAAGGTATGTTTTAAAGACAAAGGTCCCAATTCATTCTACTTGATGGAAGAGGATTAGGAATCTGCTGATGTTGGACCCCTGGCATGGTCCATGGTGAAGGATAGAGGCACCCCTCTCCCCTCCCAAAAGACAATGTAGCTGATCTAAACTCCACATCCTTAGTTTACTCCTGGTGACTGCCAAAAGAGTTTAAACTTGGCTCCAAACTTAGTAACAGCCACTGGATCCTGCAAATCATGTACTATGAATCTAGCCATAAACACCTGGATGACTTCTCAAGGTTTTATATTTATCTGGATGTTATAGGAGCAGCTCATGCATCTGTGTATGTACATATCTGTATTTATGTACATAGCTAATAGAAAATTCTTGGAGGATGACAAGTGAAATGTATACCAGCAACCCTGAGTTTTGTGCTTGCGCATCCTCGGGTGTTTGGATGAAGGAAGATTCATTGCAGGATTTGGGCCCTGAGGAGCAAAATCAAACAGCAGATGATAACTTTTTTTTGCTTTCCTCATGGCACTACAATTAAAAAAAGGAGAATACAAATGCAATAAATTATCTAAAATTCAGGCAGGTAAAACCAATAGAAAAAGAATATAAAAAACCCCTCAAGAAAATGAATAAATATTTATGAAAATATTCAAAAGCTCAGCTGCTTTCATCAGTCACCATAGGAGGGAAATATTAATTTGAAGTAACAGGAAAAAGTCTTGAAAAGGCTTTTAAAAAGGGAGGGAAGGAACAGCACACCTTCTGCTTCCACAGGCTCCCACAGGCAATGCACAGCCAAGCTCTGGCCAAGGGTTTCCCCTCTAGCTCAGCCTCCCCTGGAGATTTAAACTGTGCGTGTTTAGAACACACATACCTGCCTCAAACCTAACAAAATACCCCTTCCGTCTGAATTTTCCATTGCATTCACATCACAGCAGCGTAGGAAAATAAAAAGGAGTGCTAATCTATCCTACAGTTTCCCGAACAAGGACTCTGGGCAGGGGTTTGTGAGTGGATTTGACAGATGTACGAGCAGATGGTGAGGGACACTCCCTGAGAGCAGCCGATTCCCAGGCCTCCATGTCCAAAAAAAAAATCTTTCCACGGATAATGTGATTTTCAGAGGGAAGAAATCCAGTGCTCATGTCTCACACCAAAAGTTCTTGGTCATTTCTTGAACGTGCAGGGGTTGTGCGGAAACGCTTGTCTTCAGAAAAGAGCTGGCTGGTGAAGATATGCCATGGGGCTCAATTCGACCCTCGCAAAACCCAAATTTGCAGCCCGACAGCTCCGTCTTGCAAGCTTCTCCATGGTTGCATGGCTACAACCGGCAGCCGAATCGGGATCACCTCGTGTTTGTATTGGGTGTGACATATTAGGCCTGTTTTGCCTCTGCCAGAATGCGCTGTGCAAAATAACATATCCCATGAAGTATCCATTTAACGCATGCATTTCTGTACAGCCCACGCACTGAAATACATCATGCCGGAGCAGGGCTGGTGCCTTGTTATATGTCTGCGAGCGCCTGGTGAACCCCTGTACTGAACACGACGGTGTGAAATGGAGCTGATAGGCTTRTTTTGAGGCTGATGATTTAACACAAAAAGGTGGGAGCCAGGAAAAGTGCGTTTCCTGATTTATCCTACCACTGCCAGCATGTTTTTAGCAGCAAATTAGCCGCAGCTCCCCATTTCTTATGGGGAGGATCCATGGTGGGCCCCGCTGCTGCCTTGCTGGGGGCTCTCGGCCTCCCCCTGTCACTTTTCTCTGCCTGGTGGATTTATTCTTTGTACATTTAATTACACCACGGTGGGACAGGACCCTTTCAGCCCATGTTTTGCACAGCTCCTGAGGCAGCAGAGCCCCCGCTTTGGAGCAGCTCCACCCTGCCACTCCGCCATGTCGGAGCCCTTGGCCCAGGTGGTTTGGGGCAGCACAAAGCCCGGGGCCCCGCCACCAGCCCAGCCCATGGGGTACCCGAGGTGAATGGGGCGAGGGGCTGCGTTAACAAGAAACAGCCCAAAAAGCATCGGGTAGGTGCAGAGCAAGAGAGGGGGTTTGGGGCTCCCGTGGGGGGGTTCCTGAGGAGAAGTTTGGTGGGAGCTTGCCCAGGGAGGGGGGCGAGAGGAGGAACAAAAGGCGATGGCTTCCCTCAAAGCCAGCCCCCAGCTCGGCAGCACAAGCGTCCGTATCCCCCCGGGAGGCACCGGCCTGACAAGCCGGGGAGGAAATGCGGCTGCCTGCCGGGGAGCCCGCTGCGGGGCCGGTGCCCCCGGGGGGTGCCCTGAGGCGGCGGGGCTGGCGCAGCCGCGCCGCGGGGCCGGCCGGCAGCCTGAGGGGGCGAAACGTGCCGCAGGAAGCGCAGCCTCCCCCGAGGACAAGCCTGGGGACTCCGCTGGGGGTGTGGGGTTGTTGTCGGGTTGTTTTGGTTGTAGTGCGGTTATTAAAGGGTCCGCAGCCGGGAAAGACCCTCCCGCCCCTCAACTCTTCCCCCTTCACCGCCGGGTGACTGAAATGAGGTAAGGGGCGGCTTCAGCCCTGGGGAGGCGGGCGGCGAGAGGGGTGGGGGATGCCTCTTTCCCCCGAAAAGGGGGGTTGCTGCGGGGGGAGGCCGTCCCGGAGGGGCAGAGCTGCCGGGCACCTCCCGGGACGACAAGGCGGGGAGCGGTAGCACCGAGGAAGCGGAGCGGYCGGGGGGGAGGCCGCGGCTTCCCGCCCTGGGGAGGGGGGCTGCCGCGGTTGGAAGCGGCTCTAACATGGAGGGGGAGGTAATGGAGGCAGGGCCGGCGCTGGGGGTAGGGAACCGCCCCGAGGTGGCCTGAGGGGGGGCACGGCGGCGGCGGGGCGCCCGCCTCGGCCCGGCGGCGGAGGCGGAGGGGAGCCCTTCCCGCCTCCCCGCAGGGCGGAGGCGGCGGGGGGGGGGATCCCGCGCTCGGCCCGGCGCTGGCTCTGGCTCCCCGGTGGGAGGAGGTTCCCCCTCCCCGGAGGGTGGGTGCGGGATCGTCCCGCCGGAGACGAGCCCCGCGCCTCCACCCGGGGCCGTGCCGGGGTGATGAGTAAGTGCCGAGGGTGGAGATGCTGGGGGGCCGTGTGGGAGGGATGGCAGCAGCCCGGGGCGGGGAGGGCTGGGGGCCGCTGAAGTGATCCCGCGGCGGCCGGGGGAGGAGGCAGGCGGCCCCTCGGGGCGTTGGGGGCCGCCTGAGGCTGGGCTTCCCTCGCTCGGAGGCGTCGCCTCTTCAGCGTGCCCCAAGTTAGCCTTGAAATTGCTTAAAAAGAAGCAGCGTGCCGGCAGCCTCAGAGCAGGGCACCAGGTAGCGGTACCACCGCCGTCCAGGCTGGGTGCTCTCCAAGAGGCTGGACGTACCTCTGTGCCCATGGAGAAGGTGCACCAGTGAGCGTGTGTTGAAGGGCCGTCTTCCACGGTAGGGCTTCGGTTCCTGCAGAGAAAGGGGCACTCGATGCGCACCCTGACTGAGAAAGTGATGTATCCACGGGGGAGATGAAATGATTTAACGTGCCCTCCTCTTCCTCCTTTGCATCCCTGTGCAGGAGCCTGGACTACCCTGATGATTTTTTGGAATTGAGGTAATGGCTGAAGTTGGTCGGTGGGAGACGGCTGGAGGCCCAGAGCACGGTCTGGGGGTTGTGCAGTGCCTATGATCTGACCCACAGCCTCTGCCTTTGCTGGGACCGGCAGGATGGGAAACAGTGGCTCAGCGGTGAAGGTCTGCACAGATCACCAAGGAGGCATCAACTGGCTGAGCCTGAGCCCGGACGGGCAGCGCCTGCTCACRGGTAGTGAGGATGGCACTGCACGGCTCTGGAGCACTGCTGACAGCCAGTGCCATGGCCACTTCCAAGGTACAATAGCTTCTTTTTGCCTAGTTTTTGAGTTTAAAGCCTGGCACAGGCCACACAGTATGTTCTGGTCTCTTTCAGTCACTGCAGGCTGCTGGGCAGCCAAAATCATGCTTGTTTTGTTTTGTGTTTTTTTGAGTATTGGTTACAGTAATGTTAAGCAGAAGCTGTTTCAACCCAAAACAGGTTACCAGTGCTACTGAATGCATGGATCCTTTTATCTCGGGGTGTGGAACATAGTGTTGAACGTATGTCTCTTTCCGGAAGCCCTCTGTTTACACCCTGATGAAATCTGGACTTTTTGTTATTGTCTCTCTTTCTCCCTTTTTTTTTCTTTTCTTTTTTTTTGTGTCCTTTTAATAATCTCATTTTCCAGACAATCTTTATTTAGAACCTCTTGACCCAGAAGTCTGGAAAGAAACCTTAATAAATAGGCTATTTTTTTCCCCACATTTGACACACAGAAATGTTAATTGCTGGGCTTTCTCATTTAAAATTGATTTTGCATTTTAAACAAAATTTGTTATCCTTAGACTAGCATCTTAATAATTAAAAAGAAGAGAAAAACTCTGTAGAAAGTACAGTCATGCGGGAGTCAGACGTGGACTAAAGATGTTTGTATTCTCACTCACTCATGTTCTTTTCTCTTAATACAGGGGGAAAAAAAAAAGCTCTTAAATTTGGAATTTCTGATCCTTTTTTCTTCCAAAGAAGAAATCACATTGCTGTGACTTTTTTGTTGTTGTTTGTTTGTTTTCTTGCTTGTTTTTAACTATGGAGTATTGTCTTTTTTGCCCACATCCTGCCATGGTTCTAGCTCCTGGAAAACTCACTGCATTTGCTTTAGGCTTAGAAATCCCTTTAAAGCACTAATTAACTTTTAACTAGAAAGAGAAATATATTGGATAATATTCAGAATCTGGCCTATGTATTGCTAGTGTTTGGGGTAAACTCTAAAGAGGGTTGGCTAGATGGTTTGTGAACTGTCAGTCGAATCAGATGATTGTATGTGTTTTATATTTATGCACGCACACAGTTGTTGTGTAAATTTGTATTGTACAAGCTATAATTACTGATAAACCTGTATCTGTAGCACAGTTTCAAGCTTCCACCACAGCATAACCAACAAACTTCTGTGGTGGCTGCTTTTGACCAGACCAGCGCCAGACCTTGTCTGTCACAGTGGGTTTTGGCATCCTTTGTGTGGCTCGAGTATTATTGATGGTTAAAATCTGACTGACAGACTTCGGTGCAGTAACCAAGATGCTTTTTTGATCTTCTCAGAGCAGGATCACATGATGCTGTGAGAAGAATCCCGGTGGTTGAAACCTGTCCCATTTAAGCTGCTTTGCAAAAAGTTTTCACAAACATGTGAGGACGGGTATAGTTTTGCTTATAGCCCTGGTGATCTGTTTAATTTTTGGCATCTGGTGAATTTGCTTAAGAGGAAACAAGGCGTGTGTTTGTAGCGTGGATTCTGTTTCACTTTTGAACTACAACAAGGCTTTTGAACTACAGGAGTTGTAGTAAAATCTGTTTTTTGCAGTCAGTGAAACAAAGTGTTTTACTGGGCAGTCTGCTTTCCCTCAGTTTTTTTACCATCTCTTTATTCTACGACATGATCCTGTTTTTCTAATATCTTTGTCTGTCCATCTGTCTCTCTTTAATCACATTTGTCCTTCTTATATTTTTACTTGTCTCCTCAAAGAATAGTGTTATTTAAATCACAGTAGGCCCCACCAGCTTCAACCAAAGTCTGGGGCTCTCTTGTGATAGTTACTTAAGAGGAAACAGTCCTGATCTTGAAAGCTTACAGTCTAAATAATTAAAACAGAAGAGTGCAAGATAATGCTATCCCAACGATTAGATAGGTGACAACAATTTCACACGAGATCTTGGACAAAACTGGGATTTGAATCCTAAGGTGATTTTTAAATGCGGTGCATTTAATGGTACAATAGAAAAATGACACATCTTGCTAAGCAACAACAAAAGCTTAAGGTTGTAATATTGATTCCTCTTCACTAGAATTACCCTGTTTTTCAGCATTAAATTTTTAGAGTAGCGGTCGTGTCTATTTTTATTGTAACTGTAGAATCCCAGCATACTCTGAATACTGTGTAAATAATTGTGCTCTTATTCTTTCTTTCTGTGTCATTTCCTTAAAGGTATACTGATATTTTGAAAATTATGGGTTTTATTCATGTTATTAGTCATCATGGGGAAAGTATTGGCTGACTTTTTACCAGATATGGTTTTTTGTTTGTGTTTCATTCTGCTTGGACAATGAAACTAAACTTGCTGGTAAGTCTCATGTCGCTTCCTTTTTTCATGGTTTCATGCTTTAATTTAGGGCTGTTTGTGTCCTGACAATCAATGGGCTGGGTTGAAATGCAGCCTTTTTTTCCTGACTTCAGAAGAAGGAAGCAAAAGCATTTCTTTATTAAAAAAATAAGCCATTTTTTTACTGGTTTTAAACTTCAGTAGCCTGAGTTTTATTATACTGATATTAATTTAGCTCATTATGTTTTTGTAATACTGTTCGATCTACCTCATTGGTAGAACTGTACTGTTTTACTCTTTCACTTAATCCTTATATCAATGAAGCAGAGTTTTCTGCTGTTAATTAGAAATTTTATACAAAAAATTACTGTGTTTTATACAAATCCTTAAATGTGAAGAACATGGTGGTGCATTTAAAATGAGAGTTTCAGTCTGTTTGTTTGTTGTATTTTTCTTTTAGTTAAGGTGAAGAGCTTGAGTAGTCTGTCCTGCTTGCATGCACAGTGATTGAATTTATTTCCTTTGTTATTCCTAGGACATGAAAGTTATATCACCTTTTGCCACTTAGAAAATGAGGCTGCCTTCACGTGTAGCGCAGATCATACCATTCGAAAGTGGGATGTGATGACAGGTCAGTGCCTGGCCATTTACCGAGGACACACATCAATTGTTAACAGGTTGGTTCCGTGGAGTTCTTCCCTTGTGTTCCTGTCATCTATTATCGCATATATTGTCATTTGACTGCAATTCTCCATTACTACATTAATAAAATGGATTGTGTAAACCTTTGAGTTCATGCTACACGTGTTCTGTGCTGTAATGATTAGTTTTCCTAGCAACAGTGCTGACACATCCATAGACAGCAGATAGGAGAGAAATGAAAGGCACACAGCAGGGGAATTGAATCCAGGGCTAGGAATGAAATTCCAGAAGAAATTATTCAATTGATAACAGATGCTTCTGATAAATAGATTTAAAAACATCACGTCAAGCCTTTGTGTCAGTAAGAGGGATAAAGTCAGGGCTTTTTCTGGAATTACTATTCCTGTTTGTGCAAATGAAGTTCAATATTAAACTGATTGTGCGTGACTGATTGGCCTGTCAATTTAAAGTGCCTCTTAATAGTTGGACTGGATTTAATTAATGACAAATAGAGCAGTCAAAGATTGGTATTCTTTTCTTACTTTTTTTTTTTTTTGGTGGGTGGGTTTTTTTTGTTCCTTACTAAACTCAAAACACATATGATGTGTAGCTAGATTCTGTAAATAGTTAGGAAGGCTGGCTCTGTCTGTATTTTGGCACTGGCCTGATTTTTGCTTGAATCAGCAAATGGGAAATGTGTTCCCTATTCATATGACACTGTTGCCAGTTTGAAAGGTTCCAGAGGACCAAACTCAGCTGACAAAGATGACAGGTTCTGATGTTCCCTCTCTATGGTTTGGAAGTATGAACTGTAGAGATTTTTCTGTTGTTACATGTTTGTGCAGCTACTACTCATTATTTTGGAGGCCCAGTGAGTTGAATTCTTGAGCTGTAATCTCTGATTTGCTCTTCAGTTATGTAATAAGTGGGGTACTCTTGCTCTACATTTTTGAAATCCTGGGCTAAGTGAAATTAGGTGTATATTTTTTTCCTGTACTCTTTCTATTTGATGATGGAAAGATGATTATCTTTGCACACTGTCAGTTACAGTTCAGGTTCCTGGAATGTTTTTTTTTTTTGTTATTTTAATTCCAAGCTATTTTCATAGGTTAGTTTATAAATAATTATTTGTAAAGAAATACTAATAAATAATTATGAAGAATGAGTTGTTTTTTTTTTTTTTTTAAAAAACTAAAAAACACTACAGACTCTTAGCTAGTATATGTAACTTATGAAAAGTACATAATAGTGCTGCTAGAAAAGATTTTTATAAAAACACAAATGCCTAAAGTTACAATGCTATCATGTAAAAATGTCTACATCAATGTACCTGAATAAGGGGTCTCAATTTTAAAAGCAGGAACAGGGAAGTGGTTTGTTTTTTTTTTTTTTTTTTTTTTTTTTTTTTTAAAGAAACAAAAAAACCCAAACAAAAAAAACCAAACCCAAAAAAACCCAACAAAAAAGTTCATAAATAATGTGTATTAAACAGTGATGCTGAATTGGGGTTATATATGTTGTGTTCATGCTACTGTTTCTAACTTCAGGGTGCTTGGCATTGAAATTGTKGTTATGTATGATAAAAAGAATGATACTGTTCATACATGCAAACTTTATTTTTTGCAGGATCCTGGTTGCCAAAGACTATCTCTTTAGCGGCTCCTATGACAGGACGGCCCGCTGTTGGAGTGTGGACAAGGAGAAACAAATCCAGGAATTCCGGGGCCATCGGAACTGTGTCCTGACTCTAGCTCACTATTCCTCCAGGGATGTTCTTGAAGAAGAGGAGGAAGAAGAGGAGGAGGAGGAGAAAGTGAGCAGGGACCTCCTGGTGACAGGTAGCACAGACTGCACTGTTAAGGTCTGGTGGGTGTCCAGTGGGCGCTGTTACCAGACTCTGCTGGGACACACTGGGGCTGTCTTATGCCTTATACTTGACGCACCAAACAGGGAGCTGTTTTCTGGCAGCACGGATTATACCATTCGAACGTGGAATATTGTCACTGGTGAGCAGTTGAAAGTGTTCAAAGAGCATCAAGGATCAGTAATTTGCCTAGAGGTAAGAACAGAGGCTTCTTCAAGAGCCATTCGAAGGGGGTATCCATATCCGAACTCATGTGGGTATCAGTTGTCTTTTCATTCATAAAGAAGCTCTTCCAAGACAGGTTATAAATGGTAAGCTTAAACATTCATGTAATAACAAAATAATAGTGCTCTGTGGTCTAGAGACAAATCCTCTTTCCCTAAAACACTTTCTGATACCATCTTGGCTTCTAGTGGCTATCCTGATCTAACTTCTAGCTCAGTATCTATTGAAATCCTCCTAGGTCTTGAAACTCATGAGTAGGTTTGCCGGGAGGACTGTTCATCTGAGTAGGATTGTGTACACAGGATCACCAGACTTTGAAGAAAAATAACCTGAGCAAGTAAACAGACACAGGGTCAGATAACTTAAAAAGGGGAGGGGAAAAAAATTCAGAGTAAACCAGATAACTTAAAAAACCCCCCCAAAACTCAACCCAAAATTGTGGGCAAAAGATAATAGGAAAGCATAAAGCTGAAAGAAAGCCTGCTTTAAAAACCACACAGACATAATTTGAGAAAAGAAAGGGAGAAAGATGGCCAAGACAAGAAAACGGGCAAGGAAAATGGAAAAGAGAAGTAGAGCATGGGGGAGAGAAATCAGGAAATGATGAAGGAGAGAGGGGAAAAAATTTAATGTGACCTGAAAAACTATACCCTGTTTTTCTGTTTGCAGTATTTTTCTGGTGAATGCTGCCGGGTTTGTTAATGTTGCAGAGGAGAGAAGGAGGTTAGGCAGATGGAGGAAAAGGGGACCTATCGCACAAGCACTTGTCCTGTACACTCCATTATCTACCAGAAAATGCTAGTGGTATATTTAAAGAAGATATATGATGGTCTGTAACTTAGTTTCAGGTCAGCAAACCTTAAATGTTTATAACTGTATGTGTCTGACTGAAGTTAATGACAATAGTTTTTCTCACTACTCTCCTTGTTTGTGTTTGTCGTCCATGAGTGCTTTTCCTTTACAGAGGCTGCAGTATGTATTTTTAATAGCTGTTTAATAAATGTTGCCTTTGTTTCTAAAGAAGGTAGTCACAGCTGACTTTAGCAGACTAAAAACCTGATAGTACTGAAGGAATTCTATTTTCCTTCAGTTTTAGAAAGGAAGAAAAACCCACACAAAATCATGTTGCCCTGGAGTAATGTTTGTCTTGCTTGGGTAAATTCTCAGTGTTAAAGCTTGTTTTTATGATATTGTGGTAATGTATTTTGAGGATGCTCAAGTAAATCTGTTGCTGTGCTTAGTGTCACGCTATGTTTTGCTGTTTAATTGTAACCCTTCACCAAGGCACAGATTGGCAACAACAGAGCTTGCTTTAATTTAATTGGGTTCTTGCTAAAATGGTTACACAAAACTGGCTTGACCCTCTCCCAGAAGCCTGGGAAATTCAATTACACTCTTTGAATGCTCAAGAATGAGCAATGCTTCTCTGCTTGTGAGCAGAGAGTTAAACAATAGTTTTAAACAAACAGAACTTCTTGTAGGGGAGAAGAAAAGCAAAACCAATACATCTATTTGGAAAACCTGAACAATTCAAAGTACACAAGACTACTGCTGCCAAGACTGTGTTGGCAACAGTCCTGGCCAAATCTTCTTCTAGCTGTGAGTAACTGGTAGCCCCTTGCTTCTCTCATCGCTGGTTGATGTTTGAGGCTAGAAGAGTCCAGCTGAGGTACATACTGCCCCCACAGAGAGCATTTCGTTTCTAGTCTTCGAAAACTTATCCCAGCTTAAGCAGTCACTGTACTGCTGTTGAATAGCTTTAGGCTGTCGATCTTTCCTAATTCCTCCCTCTTCTTTACTGGGTTCAACACTAGCCCTTCTGTTCCACTTGGCTGCCTCTCAGCACAGCCCACATGGTATTTTCATTCTTTCAGAAAGGGGTCAATCACCAGAATCCATACAAAGATGTTACAACAGAAGGGAAACTTCCTGAATAGAGGTGTTTATTTTTTTTAATTTTTGTTCTATTCTCAAAAAGCTCTTGGAGCCTTTTTTGGCTAGGGCTTCTTAGTGACAGTGTTGCAATCTGTGGCAGTGAGTTGGGATAGTATTTTTCAAACTGTGGGTCAGGAAGGACTTGGAGGTAGTTGTGAGTTGCTCACAGTAGCCAGCAGACAGTTTTAATTGTTGACAATAGTTCATTTTCTTCAGGGCAGAAGTGAGCTGCTAATTACACCAGATTTTCACTGTCCTGTCCTGGAGGAACTAAGTTGGTACCAGCAATTAAAGGTAGTCACCTGTTCCCTGGGTGGTATAGTGCTTTTGTGGAGAGAATAAAGGGAAAAAAATAAAGAATTATTTTCATTTCATTTATTCAAATAAAGATCCCTAAGGGAGGGTGACCTTTCAAAAAGTTTGAGAAATGCTCAGTGTGATCTCTCATCCTGGACACAGATCAGGAAAAATTTGGATATTGAGATGATATTTTCCCCAACTTTAAAAAGTACTGTTATTAACGGGAATGCCCCGGGATGTTCTAAACTGCTGCAAATTAGGTCTGGGCTGTTCCAGTCATCTCCCATTACTTTCCAGTAAATACAAATAGTGTCRCTGTAGCAGCGAAGGGAAATTCCTGGAGCTTCTTGAAGGAGCCTTTCTGGGTAGATATCCATAAAGCACATCCATGTTTACCACCTTGCTTCCTGCAGCACTGGTATATGAAAAGCAGAGGGGTGATGCCACAGGCATGTTCAGATTTTGAATGTTCCTACATTGCTCTAAGATCCTTTAGGTGTTGTTACCAGCTAACATAAGTTAGAGGAGCCTGAAAGCAACTCTAATCTAGCATGGCAGAATGGAAAGCGTTGGTGAGCTTTTAGCTTTCCCTTTTCCCCTGTCCTTGGTGGTCCTGGGCAGTGAAGTGAAGAGGGTGAGCTGCTCAGATATTCCCCAGGGCTTGTCCTGCTGTGCCGGGTCAGTCTGTTGAAGGTGATTTACCAGCTGAACTGACTGCATGTAGTCTATTGTCAAAGTAGTTCTGCTGCAGGTACCAGCTTATTCTAATGCCACTATTCTCTTCCTTCCACTATCTAAATTAGACTGACAAAAGTTTTGCCAGGAGACTTTCTATCTGCAGTGGGAATCGTGTGCATGCTAGGTGCTTTGGCGGCCTTGACTACTTCACTCTCATAGTCAGGCAAGGTAACTAGCATTGGAGCAGCCAGAACTCTTCACTCTATTTCTCCTGCAGTGCATTGATAGCTTGGCAGGCAAGGGACAGCAGCTGTTTTGAGTGCTCTCTCTTCATATAAGAGCCAATGATGAGATTTTATAGGAAGCGATGGGGAAAAAACAAGGGTGGGCTAAGTGTAATCATGCAGCTCATGCTAGTTCTTCCACTTAAAAATTTCAGGCCTGGCTAAAGACCAGTATTTGCAATTAATAATCAAACATGCATTTTCATTAATGTGACTGCCTGCAATAGGCTGAATAACCCTGACTTAAATATTTACTTGTGTATGTTTTTCTAAATGTCTCCAAAGTAGCTTTGCAAACTGTTCACAAGGATTGCTTTGTCCTTTGCTGATTGTTCTGCCTCTGAGTATTTATCAAAATTGCACTGCCAAAAGCTGGCAGAGAGAAATGATCCAGCTTGGAATTTAGCTTGGATCCTATAGCAAACATTCTTGCAAGAAAACTCCTTTCTTGCAAAAAGAGTTTTAAATGAACATCAGTGGGCAAGGACTTTGATTCTGGTTTTCCTGCAAAAGATCCTTTGTTTGGACCATTCCCTTTAGTTGCCTTTTGAAGCTGACTAGAAGAAAAGAATGCTTTGAACAAAGCCGTTGCCTGAACTCCGTTTATACGCTTAACTGTTGTGATCATGGGGACAGCATTTTTTTCTTGTCGCACCAATTAAATTAAGTGCACGTATTTTTTGTAATTTGTGTTTGTATTTGTTGCATAATTCATCAGAGGATGAAGGTGTGAATTAGAGGAATATGAATGTGTACAACACCTGTAGAAAAGAAACGTGTTTCTAGGACCATTACTTTGCACTGCAGTAAAAAAGTTGAAAAACGTTCTCTAAAAGCCAGACCAGAGAGCTCATTCTAGATGGATTCTCAGGAAAAAAAACAATTTCTTGCCCACAGGGAGTTCGTTAGCTCGTTAAAATGAATGTGGTTTGAATGGGATCCTGAAAGTCTAACTCGGCTGAAGGCTTACATAGTTGTAACTTGAGATTGGTCCAAGTTGGTGATTTTTAACTTAGAAGTGGCTGTGAACAGAAGACCCAGCTGGCAGATGGTAGGAATGCTGACCCCCATGTGAAGAATAAGCTGGTAATGGGACATGTGGTTTCTGATGTGAACTCATCATGAAGTTCCTGGGAGCCAGTCTGAGTGCAGTGACCTTCAGAAAGAGGTTGTGTTCAAATCTGTTTGGAGAGCCGATTGCCTCTCCTTGGATGAGGGTTAAATTGTTTCTTATAGCAAAGGTTAATTGGGAGAGCAAAGTCCATTCCTATAAGGTTGAAATACCTGCTAAACAGCTCTTTTGCAGATATTTTTGGCATTCATACAGGTAGAAGTTGTCTTAAGCTGCTGAATATATACAGTTCAGCCCAGCTTGTGGAGCAATAGGGTTGTGATTGTCTTGAGACACCAACCCTAGATGTGATCGTTTGTTTTTTTAATTCAAACTGTGGTGTGTCTGGGGGCTACAACCAAGGTCAGGGTTGCATAAAACTGGCATTTTTTAATAGTGAAACCTGTAACTACTTCAGCATTTACAACCTGTATTTTGCTACTGCTGTTACTTTGTTACTCACAAGCAAGTCTGACTGAACTTTTTCATGGAATAGTACATCTCCAGTACTTTGGCCTGAGGATTAAGACAAATTTGCTCCATTCATGTGTCTCCGTGTTTCATTTGGTTCAAAGCAAAGTCCCTCAGAGTGATGAGAAAAATTAACAGTCCGGAATTACAGATATCAGTGCAGTGATTTTTTTGCTGTCTGGCTGAGGCTTTAGAACTGGGCATCTGACTGTCATCAGGTTTTTAATTCTTTTGAAGCTATTTGGGTTTGAAATGTCCGCTCAGCTCGTTAGTATCTGAGCTGCAAATGTGTTCTGTGTTTTCTGCTCTGCTACAGGTGTCCTTGCCTTGCCATGCTTTTCCTTGTCAGGAGCGTTGTTGGGCGGTTAGCCAAAGTGAACGAAGTGCTCAAAAGCCAGCCAAGGAAAATACAGCTTTGAAAATACAACCGCTTCTCCAAGCAGTTGCAGATTAGAATACGTAACTGTTTCTACTGATCATTTTTAAACCAAGAGCTGACAGACTTGGGCATATCTGGAAAAATCTGTTAAGTGAAATTTTACATTTTTTCCTTCTAAATCATAAGAAAATTAAATTTTTTAATAAGAATAGGACTGGGACCTAGGGAATTGGGTAAAGGTTTGGAGACTTTGGGCTAGAAAAGCCCAGTAGTTATGGACCTGGGGACCTAGCCCACAAGTATTTGCTGAAAATGACTGCGCCTGGATGCCCATACACAAAAATGGGTGTCAGTCTTGGCAGCGGGGAGGCTTAGCTCCCACTGAAGCTGCAGCATGATCTTGCATTTTGGTGAAGAAGTCAGTATACTTTGTCCAACTCCCGAGAGGGGACAGATCTGCTGAACCTAACGTGTCAGCGGGGGTGTTTAACCCAAGGAACAGCAACTGTGTTTAACCCAAGGAACAGCAACATACTGTTTTGCCCAGTAGTCTAACAGAACTGGCAGATCTGGATTAAATGGCCTCTGCAGGCTGAGGAGATTTGAACCCATTTGGAGAGTCCCATAACCACTGGACAGGAGAAGCCAAGCTGGTGTAAGGAGGTTAGCAAGAGTCCTAGAGGGAGAGCCAGCAGAAGGTGACCTAACTAGAAATCAGTGCTTTGGGGACCTGTCTGGAAGTGGGCAGGAGAACTGTGTTACAGTCCCTCTTTCTTGGGCTTTTTAGATAGTTTTCAATACAGTCATGAGTTAAGAAAAATGATTACAGGAGCCAAGGACCTGTGCTGCTGGCTGACCCTGAGACCTCCACTGCTTCCACAGCAAAGGTGGCTTGTGCCCAGCCAGCATGAGGGCATTTGCGCAGCATGTCCAACCTTGGCGAGTTAGAGCCAAGGCTGCCGTGTCTGTGTTGTTGGGGCATAGCCACGCCCTTTGGATCAAACTCTGAAAGAAGGCTCTGGACTAAAAATACTGATTTGACATGGGTCAGATTAGATTGGTGCCTCTGTCTTGCTCTTCTCGGACAGAATCCCATCTGGTTTTCATATACTCTCTTGACCAGTTTCAGGAATACTGTGCACTGTTGCTTGTCACAACTGCCCTGAAGCATGTAATGCTTCCTGTGCGTTGTAGAAAGGGACGGTTGCAGCCCGGATCAGTCTCCCGAATCAGGGCTGCACTCTGAGATTTGGGCAGTCAAAAGTTAGGATGCTCTAAATTTCAAGTTCTTTTTTGGATGGACTTCAGTTGCATTATGTCATGGTTCCCCATCTATAAAGTAGGGAAGGTATTTGTTTTATATTACACAGAGTGTGGGGTCTGCTTGTAAGGTGCTTTGGCTAGGGGGAACAGTATGTGATGATTATTATTATTTTCATTAAATATAGATATCTGAAGTGTCGTAGCTTAGGCTGGAGTTGTAAACTAGACCTATCTTTAGTCAAGTGAAGGAGGAGTCATCTCACCCAAATTGATGTAGATGGCTACAACTGAGAAGGCTGTCCTTGTCGGGGGGAGAAATAGCGAGTTTTAAGGCGTGATCTGTTTCAGACATCTGCTTCAGGATGAGATGAATCACGCCCTAGACTGCAGTAACTATAAGGAGACTTATCTTAGCTGTAGATATCTGCATCAATTTAGATGAGATGATGCCTGCATCATATCACTAAAGGTAGATCTGATTTGCAACTTCAACCTGAGCTGATAGCTCTTGATGGCTTTTTCCACTAATAGCTATTTCGTGCTCTATGTTTTAAAAATACCATGGAAATGAGAGGCTGTGTGACAGTCAGAGCCTGTACTGGGTTTTGCTGTTGGCTGTGCTGCAGGCTTAGTCTGTGGCATCTGGTAGATTGTTTAACCTGTTAGTATTTCTGTTTCCATGCAAGGCTGAGAATCCTTTGCTACTTTGCTCACCTGCTTAAACTGGTGAGGGGGAGGAAGGTGCTTAAAAGTATGTCATGCCGCAGCCTGGGTAGCACAGAGGCTTTGAATTTAATGAAGGTGGTTGGTGTGTCAGCCAACTCTTCAGATCTCTGACTGGGCATTGGAAGCTTTTATGGCTCTTATGATCCTGGTGCTATAAATTACCTGAGTAAGCCCGTGTCATTTAACACATTTTTATATCTAGTAAATTAGCAAATCTAGGCAAGCTGCAGCTTTTCTGTTTCACTTCAGCATTTATACACCCACCTAAATGTAGAAATGAAGCAGCGTAATGTAATGTACTGTTAAGGCAGAGTGGCATTTACCTACAGGAGGTTATAACTTAGTGTTTTCCCTTGTTCAGTGGGTGGGTTGATGCTGCTAGCAAGATGTCTGAAAAAGAAATGCAATGACTTGGCCAAGAACAGTGCAGCAGGATCTCAACTCAAAGCAACCTCTTCCATTTAGCAGGGGCAATGTGACAATGCTCTTCATACCCATTCAGGTTGAGCCTGGAAATTAAAAGTCAGGTTACCTTCCTCAGGCTAACTGTATAGCGCTCAGTTTTTGTTAGTGCTGCTGGTCATTGCTTCTCTTTCCTCATTGAGATGTAGTTTTAATGCCATCGCTAAAACAGCTTAAAAGGATGTGACATTTCAAAGCACCGCTGGCTTTTAACAGTGGTATGTGTTTTACAAGCTCCTGACGTTTAGCTATGAAAACTGTCCCATGGGCCAAGTTCTGCTGGTAGGAAGTGTGGCATGCACTGCTCCAACTGGGCTGGTGGGACCTGCAGCCAGTGATCATCTTGGTCTGCCTGCATACAGTTCTTACATGGGTTAGCATAGTCCCATCACTGTAGTGCTTTGTATCTTAAAATACCTTTTGTTTCGTTCTTGTAACACAGTGCAAATGTTCTTTTGTGCAAAGCTCACTTACGATGCCTTTTGGGAATGGGGTGATTCCTTTTGGGAATGGGGGTGGAGATGGGAGAGTGTGAAAAGCATTTCAACTGTACAGATACAGAGTGTGCAAAGAGTGGAGGCTGAGGGTTTATAATAATCTAAGGTGGCGGAAGAACCAGACCCTTAAAAGTGACCTAAGAGCAAGACCCATGTCAAGTTGATTTGTCATTTGTTCTGTAGCTGGTTTCCTGGAGACGAATGAGGAGTGTAGGGGGTTAGTGCTCTGCTGGTCACTTGAGCCTTCTGATCTGTGTGCCTAGAGGGGAAACATGGTATTATTAGTCCTTATGCAAATTCTGTGTCTTTGTGGGGGGTCGGGGTTCTCCCTCCTGTCCCTCCGTCCTTTTGATACAGAGATTGCTGCAAGTCCATGAAACTTACCTCAAACTACAGCCCGTGGATTGCTGTGAGAGTGTGCGATGACTGGCTGCCTTCATTACACTGCCTTCAGATGGCAGGGGTTGGGCCAGTTCTCTGCTTGGAGGAGTATGCAATCAGAGCTGTACGTAATGATGGCTGTTAAAACCTTTAGTYTGTTTTCGTTAGATGGACATAGAATGCAAGATTTTTCTTTGCACTGTGGAGGGTTTCCCTGCTAAGCTGCCAGGCTTTGCACAGTTTGTTACTGTGTACTGGCTAGTTTTATAGTCTTGCACAAGTCAGTTACTTTCCCTCTGTCTCAGTTTCCCATCTGCAGTTCTTCCCTCTGCCATTCTCTGTCGTGTCTGTGTGGAATAAAAACCAACCTCCACCACTACTGAGTTCACACAGTGTGCAGGATGACTAGCGTAATGAGGCACTGTTCTTCTTTGGGGTTTATAGGCAGAATTGCTCTAAACACACAACAGAAGACAATCTTATTGAAGATGTTTAGAAACCTGTGTAAAGATAGTCAATTATTTAATCATTTGATAACTGAAAAGACTTGTGGAAACACAGATACAAAACAGTTTCAGGGAAGAGTTAGTGTTTCCAAATAGTGACCTTGTGCAGGGTGATCATGTTAAACCCTGGTATGTTGAGTAGGATTTTATTTTTAATTTACTTTTTTTTTGTTACTCAAAATTGTTCTGAAATTTTTGTTGTACTTAAAACTTACAGTTTGATAAGAGTTCTTGTCTAATATGCTTTGCAGAAACTACACTGCGGGGGTTTTTTTGAGGCTGTATTAATGTAACTAATTATGGAAGTAGGGTTAGCGTTGTTAAGTTCACCGAAATCCTGCCTGCTTGCACCAGCAGATGGGCTAAGTTTTTTATCTTCTGAAATGCGGGAGCTGTTTTTAAGGCCCAGAAGTCAATGAGAGATGCGATCATGAAGAATGCAAGGTTGGTTTTGCTCATCATCCCTCTGTTTCAAGGTGTAGTTATTGCTCTTTGTAGCAGGCTATTGAGTTGGAAACCGTGACTTCAGATGAGTCACTTCAGTGCAGTTCTCTCACGAACGTGCCTGAGAGACTATTGCTGATGTTTTTTTCTCTTCCCTTCAGCTAGTGAATCGGCACTTGTATTCAGGAAGCGCGGACAGGACAGTGAAGTGCTGGTTAGTAGACACTGGGGAGCGAATCCAAACGTACAAGGCTCACAAACACAGCGTTAGCACTTTGAAATACCACGCTGGGATCTGTAAGTTGCCTTTCCTTTGTTCAGCAATCCCTTGTCTCCTTTTCGATGTTTGTCTTTGATCAAAGATTGTTAATAGTACTATAATTTTGAAGGCTTGCAAAATTGCCACTTTTTTCAACTCCAGCACATTTATGCTCAGTATCAAACTTCACTGCACTACTCTGTGTGGGAAGCTTAGATCTTCCCTCCGTTTTCCACCTCCCTCTTCTGGCAAATGAAGAGGCAGTTGCTTTATTTCTATTACCAAGGGAAGTGGCTTAAATCCTGAGCTGTCTGTGGGTTGTTTGTATAGCCGTGGTTTAACCTCGCTAGTCTGATGTCTGTCCGTCTGCTTCTGCTGCATACTCGGGGACAGCAAGTGCTGCTGCTGGATGTGCAGCCCTGTGCCTGCCTCTGCTACCTTGAAGGTACTGTGTAATGGACTGTCCTAAACCAGAATCGCATCTCGGATGCTCACTGCTTCTTTCTAACAGTTAGGCTTCCTCTTCAGACTCTGATGATCTCCTAGACTCATTTTCCACAAGTTCTTTCCCTTTATCTGTCCTCTCTCATGTATTTGTTCCCCAAACCACCTTTCTGCAGTAGCCAAGTATTGCTTGCCTTACTAATGCTTGGGACTCAGTTCCCCTACTTCCAATACTCCTGTTAATAGTGGTATCTTTATGTAACTGTCCGTTGTTAATATAACAGTATATTCTGACCATGAAACCTCCCTCTCTAAATCCCTCTCCTCGTTGGCTTTCCTTCTGCACGTCATCTATATATTTCTGGGTTTGGGTTGCAAGACTGCACCTCTGTTTTTATCAGCCTGAACCTCTCTGTGTGTCATCCTGGTCTTATTCTGCCACTGACATTAGACTTGATGTGCCTTTATTTGCTTCCCAAACAAGTATTTCTCCCCTTCAGGGTAACTGGGATGGCAATGCCTGTCTTAAGCTAATCTAGAAATTCACAGCACTTTTCTGATTTCGATTTCTGTACTTCAGCCATGAAACCAACATGTAACATCACATGAATGGTTGCTATTTGGGCCTTGATATCTCTTTTGGCAGATCATCAGTATGATGGTGATAAATGGCTGACAAATGCAAGATGGTGCACATTAGAAGAGAGTCATACCTGCACAGGCACATTACAGTTTAATGGCAGTTCTCTAGCACCATGTTTGACATGGCTGACTGACCACATTTATAACCCAGTAACTGAATTGATTTCTTAATTATGTTTGGAAAATTTACATGTAACCAAGCCCATAGGTAGATTTTGATTTTAATCAGGAAGCCTTTATTTGGTCTTCCTTTCAGCATTAGACCCACAGCACTACTTTTCTCCATTAAAATAGTTAATTGTAATTTACAGTTAATTTCAGCTCTCCTCACCTATATTGCAGAACTACCCCACACTCCCCTACCTGCAGGTTATAATTTCTGCTGATTTCAGCTTTTGCAGTTGGCTAGAAGGCTGAAATGGAAGGGGAAAGGGTATGAGCTTACGCTGTACCCTGAAGTTGTTATTGCTCAAAGATGCAGGCAGGTAGGGCAGGGGAAATGAACCAGAAATTTTAATCCAGGATGAACGCTGGCAAACAAAATACTGATTTTTTTTTTTTTTTTTTTTTTGTGTGTGTATGTGTGTTTTCCCCCTTTTTAATTATAAAGATATAAAACAAAACATTGAATTCATCAAGACTACCCAAAGGTGAGATAACTGTGCTAAGCTGATGTTGGCCTGATCCAGTGAGGAAGTTTCATGTCTGGGTGGGAGATGGAGAGACTGCCTCCTTCATTAATGAGACCTCCAGAGCTGCCTTTTTTCATTGTTGATCCTGCATTTCATGCAACTGGTACAGACTTGACCAGACTCTCTAAAACCATCATAAAGAAAGTTAAGGCTCAAACAAAAGTTTCATTATCTGATGCCACCCCCATCAGCTGTGCAGCTTTCTCTCTCTTCCCCCTCATCCTACCACCCTGTCCCTGCCATACACATACATTATTTTTCCATAACACTCTTTTTTTTCTTAAAATGCAGGCAATATTGCTGCATTTAGTCAGCCCTGTGAAGAACATCCTGATAGTGTGATAGAAGTGTTCACAGAGTTATTTAAGATCTCATTTTAAATCAAATGCAAAAATACTGAAAGTGTCAAACAGGGAGAATTGAATTGTTCCACTTGAAGGGTAGAAAAAATGTCATGGAAAAATATTAGGGACTTGTTTGAATTTAATTCAGACACATTTTAGTTCTTGAAAGAGGAAATTTCCCCTTAAAAATGAATTTATATACTATGTTTGCTTGCATTATTGTAATACATTGTAATTCTAATTGAAACAAAACTATTACATACTGTGTAAATAAGTGATCAAAGTCATGTTCACTGGATACCAAATGTTGGAGATAGTGTAGCTTAAAATTCTAGCTGTTTACCTGGGACAGATCAGCACTGTGTGTCCATTCTCTCTCTTTCAAAAATGTGGAGAAAATACTTCAATATAAATGATGTTTGTTATGGTTTATGTCGCATTTGCACCAGCCCAAGAACATGGAAAGAATCTCAGCTGAGAAGTGGTAACTTTCTGTTAGCAAGCAACAGAATTAAGATCGATCTGGTCAGTACCCAAAGGCTCGTTGCCCCAAAGAGTTTACAGTCTAAATAAGAAAATACAGTAGAAGAATGAGAGGAAAAATATATGTGTGTTTCCAAAATGGCTTTATATTGTACAGGGAGTCCTGACAGATCTGAGAACTGTGCTTTAAATCATCAGAATGTGTTTCTAGTGGCTTTCCTCAGTCTGCTTGTGTAATTAATAGCATGGGGAATATTAAAGCTGGTTCTCAATCTAATTTACTTAATGATATTATGTTGGTTATTTCTCTCCTACAGTACGTGCACAGTCATTTAAAATTTAATGCGGTTTATATTTTTGCATGTTGCAAAAACTCCAAGAGAGCATTTAAAACCTGTTCTCCCTCCCAAGAGTCTATGAAATTTAAGTAAAAAATAAAAATGAATTGTTGATTTTATTTTTTTTTTGTTGTTTTGTTTGTTTCACAGGTGGCATATATAAGCATATATTGAAATGCTAAATCTGGGTTAGATCAACAGCTCTCCTTTGAAACTCAGAGGTGCAAAGAGACTTCCTAAATCTAGAGTGACAGTTCAAAAGATGTAAAGGATGTCTGTCAAAAGCAAAATCCTGATAGCGATAGCTAAAGTAAACTGACAGCTGCATAGTGAAAACAGCTCTTAATTGGTTCCTACTGTCTGCATGTGTGTAATAGAATTAAGTGATTTCCATTCACTGGAAAAAAAATGTGTACCTTGTTCGCTGCTTTACATCGTTGTTACTCATTTGCAGAATGGGACGCAATGCTTTTTCAGGATTGTGTTGGCAATTGAATTCATAGTGGCCCATATAAAATGACACTGATTTTCCACATCCAGATGTTTCTTGAAGGTGTACCCAGGAAGTAGCCAGCCTCCTGCTGTTTAATTTGAAGTTGAAAAGCTGATGGCAGTAGGTAGCCTGTTCTCTTGTCTCTTGTTGTAGTCCTGAATTTACTGCCATGGTAATTTCTTCAGCTCTCTTTAGGAATCCAGTGCCTGACTTCTCCCAAAAGGAGATTCCCATAAGGAATCTGTTGTCTTCAGGCACTCAGTTTTGGAAAAATCTTTCCATGCTAGTGGCTTTTGCAAAGACATGAAATGCAGGGAGCATTTGCATGTTGCAATTTTGCAGTTCTGAAATACTTATCATCTGTAGATAAACTTGAGGAGTTTGGGTTAACTAAATGATGGAAAAAGTGAGTGTTTATGAAGACAGTTTGTAACCCTTAAAGCACACAAATGTGCTCCTTTTTGGGCATATTGCGAAGTATGAAATCTAAATATTCAACACTGCCTTACAGTTTCCGGATGCAGCAGTTCTGGGGATCTGATGTGAAGATCCTGAAGCGTTGAGAAATTGTTCTTCAAACATGTTAAGTTACCCTAAGGAAACCTGGTGAACAGCCAAAATCCCTGGTCATGCTTGATTTATTTAACCCCCCCTCTCCTTGTAGCACATGTACAATATAGCACATAGAATACAAGAGTTATAGCCAAAACCCTCAGATAATTCTGTGCCATACTGAAATAGAGATTATAGCCTGGGCCTTGAATTACTTAAAGGCTCTACTGCTTGCAAAGGTCCTAAGCCACAGGATTTAGCTGAAGAAATCTACCACGCTGAAAGAATTTATAAAGCTTCTTTGTAAAGCTGCCTACACATGCCACTCACCTCTGAGGACAGAAGATTTAACTGTGGTATTTCAACAGAGATGGCCATACCTATTGATCCTATTGATAGTAAGCTTATGGTTGAAAATGGGGGGGGGGGGGGAAGGGGTATGTTTTAATGAAGCTAAGGCCAAATTCTTATTATTAGTGTGAGAGGTGGTAACACTGTTACTGTGGTTTGCAGCTCCACTGTACAGATGCTTCTGCTGCTTGATGCAGCAGCAGAAGTGATGAAGATACTGTAGTACTGAATGGAAACCTGGAAATAACTATGGTAAAACAAATGGAAGGCTTAGTGGAAATCCTTAAAACCAGACTTGAGATAAATTGCCTGCTTAGAATTATTGAGGCATGTTTAGGTGGGGAAATATACATGGAAGAGAAGAGCAGAAATAGATATTTGAAGTGTGTGTGGAGTGAAATGCTGATGTATGTAGGAACTTCAGGCTTAAGGCAGTTCAGTGTTTTGAAAAATATGAATGAAAACAAGCATGCAGGGGTCAGCGAAATGAAAGTGATCTGAACTTGCTATAACTGAGAAGAGAATCAAGCCTAAAAATGATATGCCACACTCTTTTGTGAACTAGTTTTAGGTACATTTTGGACTCACATGAACTGACCTTACGTGGCTGCTGACATCTGGCCATGTGCTATGTTGTGTGGTTGCGTTGCAGTGTTCACAGGAAGTGGTGATGCCTGTGCAAGAGCTTTCAATTCCAAGAGTGGTGTCCTGCAGAAGATCTTTCGAGGGCACAAGTTCATCATCAACTGCATCCAGGTCAGGAAGGGGTTTCTTTGCTGGGATCTCTCACTTCTGATTGCTCTCTCATTTGTTTTGTGGGAATTGGTGTGGCTAGCTGTTCTGTGTATCTTGGGTTGGATGTTTTTCTAGGGTAAGACAAAAAGTAACAGACTTGAATATTCCTTTTGTAATTTTAGACAAACTTGATAATAATAAGGATAAGTGAAACTACAGAATGAGTCCCCAGAGACAGTCCTATGCCTGTGATTGGAGGTTTTTCAGGTCAGGTTAGACAAGCAACCATAAGAAATGAGACAGCTGTAACTGATGCTGTGTAGGGGCAGGGAATGGACTCCGACCTCGTGAGACCCCTTCCATTACAAGACACTGATGATAAGTGTTTGCAATGCTCTAGGCAGAAAAGAAGTTTCTGCCTTATCCAAGCAGAATAATATATAGCATTATACCCCTAGCCCCCCTGGGCATGGCATCCCTCAACACTCTAGCAACTGCTTACCATCCTTTCTGATCTTAGTGAAGAGCTAGTGGTGATTTCCATGTGCTGCCCTGTATATAAACTTTTATATAAAATATTGCCATCAGGATCTATTTTTCTGAAGGTATAAAGACGACATCTGTATTGATGTCTGACCCACATCCTACCAGACAAATGGAAGAGTCTTTGCCACTGGCTTAAAAATTTTCTAAAAGTTAATTAAGTCCCTGAAAAGTTGCTTGCATATTGTCTAGGCTCAAGTGATACTGGCGTTTAAAAGTTAAAAGGGGAGGAATTAGTAAATATTGGTGGCAATGCAAAGACCAGTATCATGCAAGGAATCCTGGGGGGAAAGTTTGAATCCTTGGATGCTTTGTGCAGTTTAAGAATCCACATCTCCCTGCATCAGGATCTCAGTAAAAGCTGTGTGTAGGATGAGGATTTTGATTAAGAATGTGAGACACTGTAAGTATTTCTGGCAGGCTGACAGTCGGGGGAAAAAAAAAAAAGGGAGGAGATAAAATTCCTTTTGGAGTTGATCCCAAGCATACAGAGTTGTAAATATATTTGTCTTTTGTATATTTTTGTGAATTAGCAAGTGGCTAGTTGGTCTTAAACTGCAAACTCTTGGGTATTGACCAATTGGTTGTGTAGCAGATGGCCACCTGGATGTATTTGGGTGATAACTGATATAATCAGTCTGTGCAGCTCGTAAGTATTGACAAGACCAAAGCTTGGCTTTGTATTTTTTTTGTAATTTCATTTCCAAGTGTACAGGACAAAAAATCCTGGGGAGAGAGAGGACTGAGAAGTGGCGACCTTAATATGATCTTAAGTATATTAATGAGGGATGGATGAGGGGGCTGTGGTTGTGCGGTGCTTGTGTGGTGCTTCATGCTGATGTAAGCCAGACTGCCGGTGGGATGCTCGCTATCATGGCCTGCCTCTGGAGACTGCGAGCGCCCGTGGCGGACAGACTGACGCAGGAAGGGGAAGATGATCAAGACCGACGTCTGACTTCTAGGGCAGGGTGAGGACAATTGGAAACATGACCAACAGCAGCAGATGTTTCATTAAGGAAATGAAACTACAGGGGGGAATCAAGGTTAAATTAATGCAGGTTTGGAAGAATAACAAATTTTGAAGGAGGAATTGTACCTATAACTTACTGCAAGGGAAGAAGGGAAGTGAGAAGGAAAGCATTCCTGAACCCTGCCCCCCACTGCCCACTGGTGCTGATTTTGGTGCCTCCTTAAGCTTCATCTTCAAAACCAGCAGTCTGAAACCAGCACAGAAATTCCCAGCTACAGCCTACTCTGACATTGAGTTTAGTTCCCTGTTGCTTTTCTAGTGGGTTTAGGTTATAAATAACTCTTGCTGTTTATATTTTATGGCTCTGTGAAGTGGCTGAGAAATGAATCCTGACTTGGTAATGTCTCATCCCACTTCAGCAGCTTTTGTGATAATTTATACTGGCTCTTGCAATGAGCTATCAGGCCTTAAGTGTTAGGATCAAGCTGTGTTTGCTCTGATTTTTGACAGTTTGATTGTGTCGATTCTGAGCTGTACAGTTTGGTATTAAATGTGACCCTGTTGTTGCAGATCCACAACGAGTTGCTCTACACAGCTTCCCATGATGGCACACTAAGGATTTGGGACATCCGGGGAATATGCAAGAGAAATAAGCGGCGTTTGAAGAAGGAGAGGTCTGCCCAGGGCAGGAGCTCTCAGAAGGGCAGTCTGTCTCGTCTCTTCAACAATAAAGTCGGCTGTATGGTACAGCAAGAAAATGGGGAACACGAGGCCGTTGAACTAATGTGACTGCCCAGACTTTCCATCAGTGACCAAAGTGAACCTTTTGTTTTCTGCACCACTGTGTCCATGTAAACCAGAACTTGGAAAGAGATGGGAAATGGCTTTGCTTGAACCTTTTTCAGGAGCCAGGATTCTCTGTGACTGTCAGGTGGACTCAAGTCAGATATTGTTGCTGCAGACGACTCTCAGCTGAGCAGTAGTGGGGTCAGGAGGGACTGCAGTGTGTGTCAGGTGACGTGTGTGTGTGTGTGTGTGTGTGTGTGTGTGTAATTAAGAACTTTACTTAAGACTGCTTGTTTTCAATTCCCTCTGCAACAGAGGTGTTGCACACTTCTGCCTGTCTCCTATCTAATGAGAAATGTTTTCTCCTGTTCCTGTTGCCTGCTCACATGCCCTCTGTTTGGCCGAATGTAGAAATGAAAGGTGCCCTGCAGTATGACTAGAATTCAATTTTCACAGCTGACCTTTGGGTCAGTTTTTTGCTGATTAGACCAACTAACGCAGGACGGTATGGCTTAGCAGAAGGAGTTTAAAGCAGACTGGACACCTCTCTGGAAAGTTGGGAGTAGTAGGACAGAGATTAATTTAATTATTTTTTTTAACAAAACATAAGCTAGAGAACAAGCTACATCTCAGAGCTTTTGTACCAAGGTCAGCTGTTTGCCAAGGCACAGCAGTTGTCCTCCTCCCAACAACCTAGTGGGTTCTTTTTTTACCTTTTACGAGGTAGCATCAGTGGCCTCACATGTGTCTTCTGCGTGCTGCGAGGGGTGTATGCTACCAGCCACCCGCTTACCCCCAGGCACGGTTCCCCAGATGGGAAGCTCCTGATGGGCTCCTCGGAAGGGCCCCGTCTTGGCACGGCAGGAGTTGGAAGCTGTTCATTAGGCACCAGGTCTACGGTGGTGACTGCACCACCTACGGGCAGCCTGGCCCACTGCTTGACCATCCTCATGGGGGAAAGGTTTTCCTTATATCCACTGGAAATCAAATTGTGTTTTTTTCAGGGGAGAGGAGAGCAAAATGGGAAGATTTATTGGGTGCTCTAGATTTGTTCTCTTTCTTCTTTAATGAGGCTATGTCTGGCCTTGGTTTGCTAGGTTGTTAGTAGCCTCTGATAAGCAGTCAAACTCAAGAGAAGTTCTCCCAGTCTTTTTCCAGGTTCATCCCTCTCTGATAACCACTGAGCCATGAATAAACAAGGGTTCTTATATTTTTCTATTTGCAGATATAACTCTTTGTAGAACCAGTACAAAAATATCTAAGCACATGTTTTTATTTTTATGGCTTTATTTATTCTGTACTACAGCAAGATAAAAATGCTGTAATCCTTTTTTAGAGTGGACCAATAAACATGTGGCATCTACAGACAACTAACTGTCTAGTTTTTATTTTATTCTCATTTAGAGGGGATTTGGCTGGCTGCAGATGCACAGCAGTTAAGAATGGATGGAATATGGACAAAAAAAAAAAACATATACTTTTGGAAACATTTCTTGCCTTTCCCTCACTGCTGGGGCCAGAGTCAGGCATGCCTCCTGCCAGTCACCAGACTGCCAGAGCTCAGTTTCCCTGCTCGGGGGAAGGAGTGACCAGCCACAAACTAAAGCCCAGCCTTCAGGGAAAGTGCAGATGACAAAGAGCCACGCGCACTGGCTCAGCGCTCGCTGTGGTGGCACCGAAGACCCCCTACTCTGAAACCGTAACACTGCGTCATTGAGTCAGGTCTGTCATGGCTGCTGCATACCCTGCTTGCCTCTCCTGATGAGCAGCTTTGTAGCTCTTACCTGGCAGGTTTCCGCATCTGGTAGGAAACAGCATTTTAATTATGTTAAATGCCTACCATGAGAGACTAATTTGGGAGGTCATCTGCATAGTGTAGACTTAATTCCACTGTAAACCTCACGGTCCCGTCATCGCAGCTCAGTACTGGCCCTGTGGGAAATGGTTATGAGATGGTGGCTCTTGGTTGCTGGGGTGATGGCTTGCTATGCAGCTCATTTTATTTCTATTTTGCTTACGAGGTCAATGCCAAGTAGGAGGCCTTTAGCAGAGATTGACAGAGTTGCACAGATGGTCTGGGCTATACTTTTTGTTTAAAACTTTGCACACAGTATGTTAGACATGAGAGCTTATCTGCCATACAGCAGCTGCACATAGAATTAGCCAATGCATTTAATAGACATAGATCTCAAAAAGTGGAATCAATTAGTCATTACCACTTTTGTCTGTTGCTAAACATATCACAGTGTCTTCAAATACATGGTCAAAATTAACTTAAAACTTTTAGCTAGTGCCTCCTCCCCTGCTGATCATGTAAAACTGCACGCACAGTTACTCGGGAGCAGTGCTGGCAGAGTTACATCATTGAGGAATGGCTTCTCTAACAAGCACTGCATGTTGTGATGCTAATTTTAAATTCCCCAAGGACAAACGTTCACTTCTTAAGTTGTCACTGCCAGTTTGCTACGCAAGCCACTTCAAAGAGGAGAAATACTGCCTGTACAGCCCAACGCTGCCTTCAGTGCATGCCTACGGGCTAGCGTAAGGTAATGCCAGAATGCCAGTAGGTTTGGGAACCCCTGTGGCTGAAGGAATAAATTTGTGCTTTCCCACCTACTTCTTGTTAAAATTACATCCATCACTGTGTTTGTCTTTCTCACTTTCAATTCTTTTGTATGTTCTGGTTTTGCGCTGCATTTTGTCCAGTGCGTCCACAGTGCTTTCCTATAGAGAAACAGGATATAATGGTTGCTGGGGCTGTTTTTTCTCCTCAGAAACTCATATTACTGGCTTTAGAAATGCTTCAGCCTTCTGGGAGGAGATACAAACTACTCAATTTTTATAGCACTTCTCTTTGATGGGAGAAGTATGAAATACAAATAATTCCTTAACAGTGTAATCACTGCCTGCTTTTTGCTGTCCTTGGCTAAGGTAGCCAGGAAGAAAAAATCCACTACCGAAGCCCATGAAGTCCATCTGCTGGAACCGAGCAGTCATTTTGCAGGCCAAAGCTCTGCTTTCTCCAGTATGGTGTTTGCCCTGACAAAAGTTCAAGCCCTCATTTCCCTGGGTGAGAATAAACTGTCACCTCACAGAAGGTTCGTTTTCCAGCAGGTGCTGTTGGGCCCCGCTCTAAGCAGAGATCACTGCCAGTTCCCCAGTGCCCACCAGCTCCAGCACCGCACCTGGCGCAGACAGGGCATGAGCTCCCTCTGCCGTGAGACTGAAGTTATGGAAAGCAAATAAACCCTTTTTAAGAAAAGCTGACAAGCAGGGGAACTTCTGTTCCCAGTGGAGAGGAGTGCTTACATAGCAGAAAACGGGATGTTATAAAACACACTAAACCCCCCCCCCCAATATTTCTCCAGAGTGCTGAGGCTGGGTACAACTACTGAGACAGTGCCTGAGCCAAGTCTTGTTCAACAGCTGATTAAAGAAAATCCTGTAGTCCCCATGAAATCCATCAGTCTTAAGCCACACACCTGCAAGAGGTTAAGAGGAGCTACTTAGGGAAACTGGTTATTTAGTTATAAAAGGAAATACCACTACACAGGTGACGGCGGTCTGACAGGACACAGCCCTGCCAGGTAGTTCCTACTGATTTTTAAAACCAAAGCATAGAAGACTCTTACTAAAAGCAGCAGCACATAGTTACCTTTATTGCCTGTGTAACACCTGCATGAAGTGACAAGCAGAACACGGTATAAATCCATGCACAACAGATAGGTAAATGACTCTCRGAAATCTTGCAGAAGAAGAGGAGAACAGTTTGTAAGTTGATACCTCTATAACCTCATGAGCTAGGTTTCTGATTTACAAACACACTTTTTTTTGTAAAGCTGGTATTTTAAAATGGTATAGAAATGCTTCTTTACTTGAATACTAAGTGAACTAACTTATTTCACAATAAAAATATAGTTTAGTTCTATTAAATTTTCTTCTGAAAATAAACGTTTCTATTTTTCTGCTATGACAATAAATTACAATGTATCACAAATGTAGGCTTTAAGCAGATTTATAAATAAGCAGGAATTAAGCRTTCCACCTATAGTTTAACTGAATTCAAGGCATTTAGTAAGAGATAAGCTAAAGGTGCATTTATAATCCAAACTCAATTTGTCAAGGTAAATACATATAACTGAAGTAGATGTAATGGGATTTAATGCTGTGGTACTTGTATATAGGATAAGTATTCATGAATGATCTGTTCCTCTTCCTCCAGTGTTAAATCCAGATAATCCTCTTCATGTTCAGGAATATCCTCTAGGATTTCATTGACTGCATCAGTCTCCATGTCTTCATCTGTTGGTGAACTAGAAGAACCTTCCAACAAAAGAAAAGCAGCAGTGAATTCAAAGAAGTTGGTACTTTCCCTCTTTCACCAGCATGACTGCTCTGCAAGTCCGTTACTGTAAAACCACCTCAGTTAAGATAGCTCTGCAAAGGATATTGCAGGACAGCAATTTTTTTCCTATTATTTAAAGCTGCAGGAAAGCCCTTAGCTGCACAACAGGGATCACTACAGCTCTGACAAATAACGGAAGAGAGAGAGTATGTGCAAGTTTCCTCTTTGCTAAATGGCGAGTATCAATTACAGTTCTACCACATATGGGGCACAGGGAAGGAGTATGTGGTCAAATCAGCTGACTGTATAGCACAGATTTGGAATAAACCTCCTAGCAGTCAGAACCCAGATATTAGCAACCCAAAAAATCATCATTATCAGTGGTAGGTCCAGGGAACATGCTCCAGCAACTTAGTCCTTGCTCTCTGAAAGAGTAGAGGCAGGGAGAGGTTGGTTTGTTTTTAAAGAGAACTGGTGTGAGCGCGTACAATTGGCTGGGAGAAGCTAGAATTGCTTGTGGGCTAGCGAGGGCCGTGTGTTCCTCACTGGGGAAGTGAGGACACAGACACCTGAGGCCTCCAGCCTTGTGTGCCAAAGCCATAGCCCACTCAGCAGCCATTTCCTCTCAGCGCTTCCCAGGAAACCTCTGAAGGCCACCCCTTTCTTCTGAGATGCATCCGTCATGCACTGCCTACAGCTGATACGTGTCCCTTATGGTTCCCTATGTGGCTGTCACCGACTGCCGGGGCTATAGCTTATCTGGGATGATGGATGCCTTGCCTGTAACCATGTTACTAATAAAAGCAGTCTGGGGCATTACTCAAGGCCCTCTACCAGTATTTAAGCAGAAATCACTTAATTGTTTTGTACAAGAGCCAGAAAAACAGCCTCCCCACTTCCCTCTCCTCTGCCTGCTGTATGCAACATTTCTTACCTGCAGACTCTGTAGGTGAGTCTTTTGATGAAGCTGATTCTTCTGATGGACTGGACCCTTCTGGAGACTGCTGCAGTGAAGCAGGAAGAACTCCCCCATAATGAGCAAGGGTTTGGGAAGCTAAGTGGATGTTGCCTTTAAAGACCTTTAAAGCTTGCTCTGCCGACTCACGGCTGAAACCCATATACATCWGCTACAGGAGAGGGAAAAACATAAAAATAAAAAAAATCTGGAGAAAGCCAAGCTCATCCGGCACCAGGGTCTGACAGGAAACTGACTCTGCATCTGACAGTCATTCCTCTTGCACAGAGGAAAGCGCTGCATGCCAGGAATTCCAGGACACTGACTCTGGTTTACTGGAACAGTTAACAACAGGGCAGTGACCTATTAAAGGAATGGGGACGTTGAGCAGAATCAAGAGCCTCTTGTTTGGTATCAGACCAATTCTTTTTCTGTTTTTCAAAAGGAAACTTCAAAGCACTCCAGCATATCAGGAGGGCGCACATGCGATTTACTTTTTCTAGGCAATACAGTTTTCTTGCCTATCTGACATTGATTACGTCGCCACACTAACTACTGAAGAGCTTTTCAGGCAGCCTGTGATGAGAAAGACACATTCCAACTCTTCCCTTGTGCACTGCAGTGTTTAGACACTTGAATGAATTTCTCATTTGCTGTCTTTTTGGGGATAGAGCATTAGAGCGCACAGACTTCGCTCCTCATCCATGCATGACAGGTTGGTGTAATGGGCAGGAAGTACACAGGGATTACATTTCAGCCCGAGTGTGACTTCACCGTGAAGAGCAGATGCCAGACAGTGGAAGTGTGACAGCTTGAGTGACATGGGTCAAAGAAAATTTGTACAGCTTTGCTTAAGAAAGGTCTGGTGTGTTTGAGGGCATAATTCAGAAACAAGACAACGAACTCCTAAGCAAGCAAGAGGTCTAACTTACTTGATCAATACTTTCCTGGGAAACCTGAAACTGGTCCATGGCCACAGGATCATCATCATCATCTTCCAACAATAACTCTGGATTGTCAAGAATAAACTACAATAAAACAGAGAGGGATCAGAACAGAGCAATAGAAATATAATAGTCCTCGGTATGGATATGTATTTAGCCCAATAGTTGATATAAGCAAACCTCAGCCAACTTAAATGATATCTGATTCATTGGGTCAGGAAGTGGAAGTTCAGTCATTACAGTTCAGAAAAGGTAGCTATGAACTAACAAATATAGACTACAGAAAGTAAGAATCTGCTACACAATAAATAAAAAAAAGCAAACAAGTTTTTTTGTACAAAAGTACTACTCCTGAAAATCACTTACCTTAAAGGCTTGGTCCAGGTTTCCTTGTGTATTATGAAGAGCTACTTGAGCAGCTCTCTCTGAATAGCCCATACTTTTCAAGGTGTTTATGTCTTCCCGTCGCTGCCTTCTTTTAGCTCTCTCCTCCCTCCTTATCTGTGCCTTTTCCTGCAAGAAGACAGCCATTACAAAGCTCACTGTGCATGGGAATGCTTCAGCCTTCCCCTGTGCATATAGGGTTTCTTGGATTTACTACTTTAGAGTTTGAATCTCTTGAGGAAAAGGGATTATTTTTTTTATTTTTTTATTTTTTTTTAAAAAAACAGACTGTGCTGCCAGACACTCGTTACTAAATAAAGTTGCATTTCCATGAGCTAGCACTGTTGCCATACTTCCGCTCTGCAGATCGGATCTTACGCTATCACAGCTATTATAGGCCCTGTGTGGTAAGTGATAAACCCGTTTGGCAGATGGGCCTGTAGACAAGACTTGCCAAGGACATACAGTCAGAACTGGGCATGTAGCCAAGGAGTTCTGTTCAGCCCTTCTCTCAGCCATTTGACTTTTCCATCCACATTTCACTGTCTGAAGTCTAGAAGTGCCACCTCAGCTTACCAAATGTAACTTCAGGCACTTCAGATCTGGACAACACTGTCTTCACTTCACTTTAGCTTCCTTCACTTCAGCACAAAAAAAAAAAATCCTTCTCCCCTCCTGGATCTTCCAAGTCCAAAGCTGTAATGTGGTGTAGCTTGATGGTTACCCTCATAGCACTTTATTGTGCAGCAATGTCTTTCAGACCAGCCAAGCCCAGGAGTGACAGCTTGATCATGGTGGTTTTGTTCCCATACGGAGCATTGCTGACGAGCAAACACTGGTGCAAAGTCTTCCTATGCTTCTTATGCACTTCTGTGGTACAACCACAGGTCTTTGGCTCTCTCATCCCATCTGTTTTGGGACAGAGCTTCCATTGTTGAATTAAGTTTCGGTTTCAAACTTGTGGCAACAGATGTCAAACTGTTAGTTACACTAACAGTGCCAAAGCAGGATAATCAAAGTCCTTAATTGAACATCATGTTGCACTAGTCACACAAAACATGATCTTATGGACACCCCAACCGATATGATCCTTGATTTAATACTTTCACTGCACCATACCTCTCTCCTGTTGGTGATAAGATTGGCAGCATGCTCCACATTCCCATGGCATGCTCGCAGGGCAAGGCGAGCTTCCTGTTCAGAGAATCCCAGGAGTGACAGGCGATAAACTTTATCAGGATCTATGGACAGCTCTTCATATAAACGAGATGCCTGTATAGAGAAAGAACAAARTAATACTACTTGCACTGTTGCTAACATACAAACAAAAAAAAMCATCTCCCCATTTTTCTGAGTAAGCAAAGAACAGGGAGAAGGTGCAAGACAGAGCCTGAATACAGGAGCGAGGGTGAACAACTCAAAAGTTTTACCTAATGGTGTCTTACCTTCTGAATATACTCAGCAGCCTCCTGTTCTCTGCCACTGTGATAGTGTCCTATCCCTTGAAGGAGGTAAAGTCGTAGAAATAAAACCTTCTCACGACCATAGCTTCCCTAAAGAATTGTTTAAACAAGGGAGGGGGAGGGGCACATGGGTAGAAGCATATGGTAGAACATCAATTCATTATCAATAGAACACTTTACATATTTAAAGAAGACATAGTCACTAATATGCGACACTTGGTATGCAGATAAAGTATCACATCTAAACCACTGATGATGCCTGTGCATATAAACGCACGTTTGCCATGACCTTTGTGTCAGGTCCAATGCTTTCGCCACGCTGACAATTACACAACTAGATTACAGGCTGAGGAGACACGAGAAAACTTTAAACTTCTAAAAGTCAGTCTTGTTATACTTGAACAATAACTGAATACGTGTAGGAAAAAAAGCCACCCTAATTAAAATCAAAACCAGCATACTTTGATATCGATAAGTCTTTCATGGTTCTCCCCATAGCACCTCTGGAAGCATCTATGCGCTGTGGACAGCTTTTTCTCTGCATCATCCAGGCAGTCCAGCTGCTCCAGGCGGAAGTAGCACCACACTATATCCAGCTGCAGTACTGCATAATTATCAACAGTATTCAGCAGTTCTGTGCTACACTCACTGGAAAATAAAACAATTACTTTGTTTTTTTGGGAGAGGTTGGTTATTTTTTCCCCACACACTTTTTAACACTAATGAAACATGCTAGAAATATGCATACTCACATATTTGAGAAAGCACACACTTCGTATTTGAGGTAGCAAACTTATGTCAGTGGAACTTTAATAAAGCACTGATCTCCCACCACATTCACTAATACATGAGGCACTAATGATAACACTACATCTCAAAGAATTACAGTAGTCACAACTCATTTTGTTACTATTTAAGACAGCATCTCTTTAAAAGCAGAACAGAATTAAACCCTGTGTAATTTTTGAGAGGACAGAGAAACTGTCTTCCTTARTGCACGTGAACATGCCGAGTCCTGTGCCGGTCTCCTTGCATGTGCATCCAGATGAGAAACAGATGGGGACAATATTACTCCTGGGGATCTCAGAAAAGCAAAGTAAACCTGCAGAAACCCGGGTATTGTTACTGACCTCAGCTATCTGCTCCACCTTTTACAAGAAATTACTATTTCACAGGAGCAATTGCAAGAGTATCTGTAACTGTCTCTCAAGCTAATGCAATTTATAGCCTAGTACATGAATATTGACAGTTTCTGTTTATGTTGATACGAAAGATTAAATTGCCCAGTGGTGGTATCTGTTTCAGCTGTTCTACATGAAGCCACCTGTCACTGCAAGTCAGAGCCTTTGTCTGCTGTTTCCCATCTGCAGGGGGGGTGTGAAGCAGTCCTGGGCAAAACAGGCCCCGATTTACATGCACAGGTAGAGCTAATACTGTTCCTCTATTTGGTTGACAGTAAAGGAAAGAGAGACACAAGGACTCAAAAAGCTTCTTACCAGAAGTGTTTATCAGCATCCAACAAATATGGCAGCGCTATTTCATATTCTTTCTTCTTCATTAATGCTCTGCCCTTCTCATGATAACCCATTGCCAGCACAAGTGCCTAGAAAAACAGATTGAGACTTTTTTTTTTGCACCTCCCCAACTCACTTATATAACTAAAAAGAAGTATCTAGGTAATCCATCAGAGCCCTTGTTCTTCCTAGAAAAATACCATTCTATCAGTTCTGTAAGAGCAGTACTATTTCACATCATGTCATACTTTTCTCCCATCTGCTCATGTTAGATATTGTCTAAGTGAAAGCAATGAATGTTTTTGACACATGAAACGTTGCACCAAGTTTATTTTAAGAATGCAACCCTCGATAGATTTTCAATGAGTGATAAAAAGCTAAGCATTTTTCTGGGTGCTACACTTCCTAACAGCATCAAATTTGTTTTGCTTTGCTCTTACAACTATCTTGTAAAACCTAATGATTCACCTCCTGCAAARCCTCAGAACTGAAAATTAAATTTTGAACGTGACAGGAAAACACTCTAGTTCCTGCAGTATGACAAACGGAAATGTAAATAATATTTCTGGATAGAAACAACCTGCAATATTTCTTCTCACCCATGTTCAATACTGATGAAATCTCGTGCACTTGAACATTTGATGCTTTAACTCTTCAGGTGAATTACTACTTTCAGCACTTCATCAGAACAGCATGCATTGTGAGAATGGACAGTTGTTATTCCAATCATCCAGAAACTCCAGATGATGCAGAAAACACAGTATGCCTCAGAAGAGGCTAGGGCAGCATTTAGCACATGTTGGGGCCCGCTCATTTCTTCCTGAGGTGTTTTTTTTTTTTTGTGTTTGTAAAGATTTTTATTTATCTTCAGAAAACCCAGCAGTCTTAAAAGACAGCATCTATCACTATTCTTCTGCTTCAGCAGCCAACGTCAGGTATGTCACTCCTACTGTAATTCAATCCATGCACCCAACCAAAGATATTTTCAGTTGAGAACGTGGAACTTCCTTCAATGGTGAACAAATTCAAATTTGAGAGGGGTCACAGTGCAAAAGATCTCAAAACTATTTTAGAAGAGTCTGATTTTGAAAGACTCATCGAGTTTCCAACTGAAACTGAGGCCTAATGAACAAGTTATTTTCACGTTGTTCTAGGGCACCCAAAATTTAAAATAGGTGCGAGGATATAACAAAGTTAAAGCTCATCTTAAAACACAAAAATAAGAGATGGACCACACAGGGGTCGGTGCAAGATTAGACCTGCAATTAGATCAGCAATCAAAGGTCTGTCTCCAGATGACTGAAGTATTCCCAATTATAGAGTTCTACTTTAATTTTATTTCAAATTATTTCTATTAAGCAAACACCTACTGGACCCAGCGTTACATCCCAAAAAAGTCTGACTGTATTTCAATCCCATATTTGAAATGCTTCACAAATCATGCTTTAAAAAGCTGTCTTAGTAGCTTTGTAAGATACCTTTACCTACTTTTTTAGCTTGAGGAGGAATCTCAATTGACCTTCCAGTCTGATTAGCTATATCTAGGTATGGAACAGAATCTGGATCCAAGTACTCCTCTGAAAGATAAGCAAAAGCAGTTTAAGTACCACCTTCAACAGAGTAACTCTGCTGTTGTAAGATTATGTCAGCAAGTACACGGTTAAACAAAAAAGCAAACAAACAAACAACAGAAAATCAGAATTACATATAAAGGCTGCATCTGTGTTTTGGACAGACCTACCAAAAATGGCCCTGATCAGACAAACGTGAGGAACTTTTAGAAAGGTCACTAAGGAAAAGGCCCTGTTCATCCAGAAATTTAGACACAACATTAAAAGTTACATGAATTGTAAAGAATTTTTTGCAGAAGACAAAACACCTACATTTTACATGATATAACATTTGAAATTCTTTATCAAATAAAGCATAGAATATAAAGAAAAACACAACTGAGCACAGTTGATAAAACTGGGGGGGGAGGGTGGGGTGGGGAACACAGCTCAGTATTTTCCTTTCCCCACACCTTTAATGCTTATAACCAAACTATCAATTCTGTTTTCACTTCCACCTGATTTAAAATGAAAAGATGCTTTTCTTGTAAACAAAAGACAGTTGAGCAGGAGTTTGCTGAGATTAAAAGCTTCTGCCCTGCAATTTTTCTCAGATGAAACAAAAGGGTTGTTAAATCCTTTCCACACTTCACACTGCTTCACACAGAACCTTCAGCCTGTGAGCCCATTATGGGCTCCACTCTATACTCTGGCATTGTGCTATAACTGACAGTTAGTGGTAAATACCTTAAAGAGGCCCTGTACAGGATTTAAGGGCTGGGGTCTAAATTACCCCTTAAATCCATAAAAGGAATCACTTCTTTCATTCGTTCAAAATCTGATATTATAGTAAGAAACAGGCTGTCACTGACCGTTAAAAGAAGCTTTGTTCAGGTATTTTTGCGTTTGGCAGGAATTCATTACATACTCAGTTTCACAGTTTCTTGTTTGTTGATTTTTGAAACAATAAAATAGAGAAGTGATTTAAACTCACCATCTAGCAATGCAACTCACAAACACAACCTCATTTTGAAAAATTATTACTGTTAAATTGACTATATCCCTTTAACTTAATCCATAGTTGCCAGCAATCAACATCAAATGCAATGAGAACAGAACAGCCACGTTACAGATGAGAATGACAAGTGAGCTGCTCTGCACAATGAAACCATGGTTAYGCACAGCCATATCTGAGGTAAACTACAAAAAAGTGTGTAATGACTTATACTACATTATTCCACTGTTCTTATCTCTACAATAAATTTAAAGCCTGTTCTCAAGAGTCATCAGTCCCTTAACTGCCAAGTGCCAATTAAATAATAATTGTTTCATATTATATCCTTCTCAAAGTACCAAATGTTTTCTAGCACTCTAGTTGTGTGAGAAGAGTTAGAGCAGAAGAGGAAGTTTTAGTCAACTTAAAATCCAGTTTTCAAGTAGGTAGAAACCTAGCAAAGTATAAACTAAAATCCAGCCACGGTACAGGCACTCTTCTATGTTGAAAGTCCACTGAGAAGATAATTTTTGATGCGCAAGAATTAATGAACACCCATCTCCGCCCAGCCCCACAAAAAAACCTCAACAACCCCCCTTACCTCTTTCTGCTAGAATTTCCAAACCCTTCTTAGTTCTTTGCATCTTGTCACTTATTTCTTTTTCTTTCTTGCATTGAAGTTCTTCTTCCTGAACTTTCCTTTTAGTTTCCTCATCACTCTGTTCCAGTTGAAGTACCATCACTTTTGCATTGTGTGTTACACCCTGGTCTTCAAGGGTTTTGCCTGCAAAATAGAGTATGATGAATACAATCCAAATACTCTATTTGTGAAGAGAGACCATTTTACATTGTACTGTCATTGCAGGGAGTGGGGGTGGGGGAGCAGAACAGCACCCACAAACAAAACAACCTGAACAGCCCCTTGCCTTACTCATACTGTACTGAAGAACTACAGTAATTACTAGACTCAAGAACTCAACCAAAACCCCTGCCAATTACTGACATATTCAGCAGAAACTCAGAAATTAGGATCAGACTTGCATCTTAAAAGTGCTTTTTAAATGATTGGTATGTTTCTTTGCTTGCTTTTTTCAAAACATTCAAAAGATACGACGGTTTCTTTTTCAGTTAATCATCTTCAGGCAAAAACTGGAATAACAACATGTCCAGGATCGTACACTGCAATAGTAACAGGACACAGGAACTGGGAATTGAATCCGAGTTCCTATTGTCAATTCCATGGCTCTAATTCTGACATATTCTAAGGGAAAGAAATACGTCAGATGCTTAGGCCATCAATAAAGAGAAAGCTGTTGTCATCACTTCCCACAACATGTCTGACAAGTTGAACATGTGTAAAGCATTACAAAAAGTTTTTGAATGTGCTGTTATACAGTATGGTTTTTGAGGAAATTTAGGGTTTCTCTTAAATGTGCATTTTCAGTGTTTCAACACTTGAAAAAATGGATTTTCAACATTTATTACAGGATTCCTATAATTGCTCTAATTCTATCTATGAATTTTGATCATTATAATTTATTACATTTCCTGTAGAGCAGAACCTGACAAATATAACTGCTATTCCTTGGGAATTTCTGAAATTAACAGAGTTACAAGAAATTTTTCTTCTAAGAATCAGTAGACTAGAAAATTATCATAAAAGTATACTCAACTAGAGATACATACCCAGGTCAAGCTGCTTCTTATTTATGATTATTTTGATAGCGTTTTCTTTTAATGCATGTTCCTGTGCTATCCTGTGAAATAAATAATTTCATCCATGAATATAAAATTGTAAGGCTATACAGCATTTCTGTTAGAATAGCAATAAAACTTCAAAATGAGTATGCTTGTAACTGGCTTAAAACTTCTGCTATAAAAGGCTGCTAGATGTAAAATAACATCATCAGAAAGCTTTGTATACCATACAGGGAAAATTTGGGATACAGAAAGGGAAAAAGCAAAACAGACRGAAAAGAATCTTATTTTATTAGGCTTAAAAACACAAAAGGAATAGAAGTTAATGTTCACTGTTCAGAAGACCTGCCTAGCTGCAGATTTGGAATATTGATCACTAGTGCCTTCTCAGGTACTTGCTGGGGATTTACAGAGAGCTATCTTCTTCCACAGTTGCAACTTCTCTGTTTTCTAYCTGTTAGACCACAGCTTCTTACATGAAGAACTGCCCTACAGGGACACTGGACATCCTATTCAGACATACTGAACAAACATACATGCTAAGAAAAACCTTAAATCGAACAAATAGTGCTCTGTTTGTCTTTTTTTTTAATATTATATGACAGTATGCTATCTCATTAGATAAGAACCAAGGGTGATTACACTTACTGTGATCTGAGCTCCTTGCCTGTGATGAACAGGTTAGTTTCCAGTGGGATTTTTCTGCTCTGTAGTAATTATATTGGGTGGGGGGAAAGGAGGAGGGAAGGAAAAAAGCATGGTATCAAGATACTTTGGACATTTTCTTAGTGAATTGTTTTACAACAACTACAATTTCTTTTTCAAATAATAATCATGTTAACAGGGTTATGGTTGGGGATACATATTAGTAATTTCTGGATAGGGAGTCTTGTACTTGCTATACAGTGCTAAAAATGAGCATTATAACAGCAGAAGATTCAGAATTAGATAAATCTAAATTCAGAACCAAACAATTTAAACTAATTTAATTATGCACTTCCAATCTTAACTCTGCTTTGTAATTATGCCACTCACCTGTGACTGGCTAAGTTATGATTAATTCCTATTAGTGTCTCTGGTCCCAGATTAGATAAACTGGAATTTTAAATTAATTAATTCCCCTATGCCCAGTAGCATTGTAAAGAGGAATTATGAAATTATTTGTTTGTTTTAACTGCATGGCAATCACTGAACACCCTCTACCCTTTAGCCCATCACATTTCCTGGTAATTATTTTTTCACAATAGGAGAGAGAACAATTATGATTGTGTGTTGTATTTTTGCAAGTATTCAGTAAAAAAAAAAAAAATCCTTCTGAAGCATAGGTTACCATCTAAGATCTTCTTCAGAAAAAAAAAAACAAAACCCATTGCTCTTTTCCAGAGTGAACATTCACTTCTGTTGCTGATAAGAAGACTACAACCTTTAGTGCACCTAAGTGAAGAACTTCTCTTTCACTGTTGTCGGAGTGGATGAAGACATACAGCATTGGGGAAGATGCTGCTCCTCCACATGATCAAAACTAGGAAGTGATTGGTGATAGCTGTTGTGCTTGCCAGAGACTGTTTTTAAGGGGGAAATATTCCCAGTTAAGAGGTTTTGTATCAGTAAGAACCTAACCAAGGGTCTGCTCTCTGTTCTGTGACCAACCTGCACAGCACACTTCACATCCATACGGTTGAATCCTCTCAACCTTCAAAGCAGAGCAGCTGTATCCAAAGTGCCATTTGAGATCGGTCCCTGGCCCATGCCAGCCCTCACACTGTGCCTGGGCATTGCTTGGCAGGATACTGGGGGCCTGGGCTAAACTCCATCAGAGCTGACGCTAACAGCTTGACAGTATGGATGTCCATCAAACAGTGGCCAGCCTGTCCCCCACCTGTGTTTAGCTGACTAGGGTAGATGTAGCCACAGAATCTGGTATGGTGACCAGTCTGACACTGATTTAATTAGATTCATGTCATTATTCTGGCACATTTTATTTGTGAAACTAGAAGTTGAAGCCTGGCTTTACAAGGGCAAGACTTAATTCAGTTCTATCTTTGTGAAGCTTTTAGGAGCCTGACTTAGAAGGGAACAGATGAGTACCATCACAACAGAAAATCCTGCTTCTCATTTCAAAGTTCAAACATTGGACATACCTATTTTAAAGTAAGTTTAGTTAGCTGCCTGGGCTGGAATAGTTACACGAGGATAATGTCATCACTGTAAGAACATTGCCACATGCCACGGTTAAAAGCTAAAGGAGTTCTTTTCAATGTCATCAGCCATCCATGGCCTAAGATGACACCAAGTTCAAGTTGCTTATTGCACTTAAAGAGAAATTTTTTTTAAATTAAAGCTGTCATTTAAACAAAAGCTGTGGTAATACAGTGATATTCATATGCTAACTCAACTTCAGGTATTCTACAGCTGAAAAAAATACATCTGCTCTTTACTGTTAATATGAACAGTTACATCAGAAGGAATCAAACTGAACTAGATAGACACTTAAATCTAATTTACTTTTCGTAACTGAAAGATAATTTCTCATTGAATCCTAAAGGGAAGATAATTACTGATCTCCCAATATTATATTCCTTTGCCATGATACCCACATACCTGGGAAACTGAAATCTACCTACATAACTCCCCCTCCCCCCACATTTTATATACCTAACACAGATCTCTCATACAGAACACCTGAAAAAGTTGAAGAAGTGAAAATATTTGCAGTAGATACATATCTAGAACTCAAAAGGCCAAAGTAAAGCTACTTATCCTGACTTTTCTGCAATGTCACTTACTTTTCTACGAGGCAGATATATTTCAAGTCTCGCAATCCCAGTCACTTTAAAATTTTCATTTCCTGTTCCACGCTCAATTGCTTTACACCGTATTTCTTCAAGCATATTCTCTGTATCGTTCTCATTGATATTCAGCTTGGAGGAATATTTTTGTACAAGCTCCTAAGAAAACAGCAAGAAAAACTGGGAAAATGCACCAGCAGTATGACATGGAAGACACGTGATATCAACTCAGAGAGAATATTTACCTTCATCTCTTTACCAGCTTCTTTTTTTTCATTTGTGTACGGTGGTTTCCATAGCTGAATTTTGTCTTCTCTTAAGCAACTTGTCAGTTTTGCTATTAAATACTTCTTTTGTGCCATTCTTTTAAAACAAAAGCAGAATTGGAATGGAAAAGAAAGAAAAATAATCAATCTTTTAATATAGCTTTCCTGTACTAAGATATTGTACTTTTTCAAAAAGTCTAAGTGACATTTTGGAATTCTGCAAAAAAAGTTGAGTAAAAAATGCATTCTATGTGTTTTGGTGGGAAGGGGAACCGGAGTCCAAACTATTATAAAAAATTGGAAAGAGGGTGAAACCTGGGTCGGAGTAGGGATAATTCAGAAGCCCCCTGCATTGGACCTTGCCAATTCAAGACAAATTAAACCTCTTCCTGACCCCTCACGTGAGCTGGAATTGCAGAAGGTGCCGATTCATCAAAACCCATGATTCAATTCTTCTGCCCTGCCCTGGACAGGGCTGCTCAATCCTACCCTGCTCTAAAACACATCCTTGCTGTACCTCTGCCTTCCTGCTTCTCCCACTTGCTTACTTTAACAGCCTTTCTACACCAGTGGATGGTTGAACATGAATTATTGCTCTCTTTGGGAGGACAGAAAAGAAGTGTCAGGAGGGAACATCTCAGAACCACAAGCTCCACCATGAGAAGACCATAAGGTAAAGCTCACAGCCCTCCAGCAAAGTGAGATCAGCTAGAGTGCAGAGAGCTAAGAGCCGACAATGTTCTACGCCTCCCCTCCCTGATCTCAATCATTTGTCAAGCAAACAAGTTTAGTAGTATCATAAAATGGTATTGTAAAATTCTGGTTTCACAAAGATGGAATAGCAGGGTGCCACTTTTCATAGTCCAAGAGACGCTCTTCCCACTGCAAAGCTAGAAACAGGCACACAGGGCATGAGCAACATAAAGTGCAGAGGCTGAGATCAGAGATGACATGTACTGTAAACGTGCATCAGGCATTAAAGTACCCATCACTGGGGAGAAGATGACAGTGAGCTGAACAGAGCAGCTCCCTGGCTCACAGGTAAGAGTTTAGGCAGAATTCATAACCACAGGTTATTCTTATTCAGCTCAGAGAAAGCAGTAACCTCTGCGAGTGAATCAGCACATCCCTGAAAAACAAAGAAACCCAAGAAATAGGGAAGGCAGAGACGGCAAGGAAAGGTGGGTGCAGTGACCTTAACAGGAAAAAAAAAAACAAAGAAAATCTATGTGCATGTTAAAACATGGGAGACTTTTGGCTCTTGGACACTGGGAATCATATGGAAGATGTCCTTTAATTTATACAGAAAAGCATGTAAAATGTTGGCATATATGCACTAAGGTTGGCATTGAAATTTGATTAATCAGTTTCACTTTTCTTTCAGAGTGGTTTCCTTTTCTCCTTCTTGTTTATTAGCACATAGCTCTCAGGAGAAAAGGGGACAGAAAAGAATAATCAAAGATTTCTATGCATTTTTCCAGTTTCAAAGACTGTTCCCTACTCAGAAAAACACTGAGAGCAAAAAAAAACGCAGGCAAACATCCAATGTGTACTGGTTAACCTTACCTCAACCCCAGCTTTAGCGAGCTACAAAGAATCTTTGAACGCTGCAAAGACAACAGTCTCTTCTAAAGAGGAGTCAGAAGGATTAACTGAGCAAGTGGATGGTTTAACAATCCTTCCTGTTTGATTGCTATAATTTGCAGTGTGTGTCCAAACTAGGAGAGACAACCATGCATTCTTTTTCTTGCTGGGATGATGTTGTTGTTGTTGTTATTATTATTTTAGGGCCAAGGCAAAACATAGCATTTACAAAGCAGAAAGCAAAACATGCTCAATTTTCAAAAGGTTGTGCTGAAGTTATTAATGCAGCTTTCCCCCTTTTCCAAAACATGCCAGGCAATTCTCACGAACAACCTGCAACCATCATTTTCCCACTTTTAGGTTATGCTGAAGAACCATTTTATAACTATAATTCTACTTAACATTAACTTAAGAAACAAAAAAGGTATCCATGGCTTTGGGGCACCCAGATAAAAGTCTAAAATCGCAACCTAGCTCAAGACTATGAATTGTAAATATGAGTGGCATTTATAAACTGGTCATTCATCTTTTTATCAATACTATTTTATAGTTTTATAAGTTTGTGATTTCTTACTAAGCTATTAAAACAGAAAACACCACTGGAGTCTCCAATTAAACTTATTCTTTCCAACCCTCTATTAAAAAAAAAAGAAATTTTGCTTTCACAAACACAAAAGCTATCATTTTATATGTAACACTTCTAACATTTATCATAAATTCCTATTTCACCATAATTAAATTGCGAGAGAATCCTTAGCAAAAATATTTATGACTTACTTTTCCATCAGCCAACACCACAAGTGCTCCTGACACAGTTTCAGTTTCACTAAGAGTTTAAAGGGACTTTCTCAAAATGAATTTGGGTAAACAATCAGGGGTATTTCCCAAAGGCCATTTTGAATGCACAACTGAGTTTTTGTAACTAAAATGTCATCCTCCAAAGCCAGTTAGTCTTATATATGACATAAAAGAAAACAATTACAGAAATAAGGTTCAAAAGCCCAATTTCTGAAGGAAGGAACAGAGGATTCTGAGAGTGGTTTACTAATAAAGCAGTACACATTATTTTTTCCTAAAAACAAGGAGGAAAGCTACCTGGTGCAACTACCATACATCCCTCTACGGCTAAAGGAGGGGTAAGAGACTGAAGCAGCATCATGTGCAAAAAAGCCACGAGCCAGAAGCTCAAGGAAAGGATGGACACCCAAGCACTGCCAGTCCCAGCCTGGGGCATCCTTAGGCCTCCCCTAGGGCACATCCAGTCTCTCCCCTACCACGACAGCACCGAGACCACCTCGGCCACAAGTCACCGGTGTCACCAGGGGATTTTAAGCACGGCCACGAAGCCACAGTCCTTTTTAGGCACCTCCAAAACACCGCGGCCGGGGAGCACTCAGGCAACCACAGCAGGAGCCTCCCATGGCGGCAGCGGAGCTGATGCAACCGGCCCCCGCTTCTGAGCGGGCAACCCCAGGGCGGGAGGCGGCCAGGCCGAGCAGGCACCGCGGGGAGGGGGCGGACGGAGGGGCGCTCCCCGGCGCACCGCCGGGACGGGGCTCCCGCCGCCTCGGCCCTCGGGCACCCACCTGCGCCCCGCGGCGGAGGCCGGGCCTCGGGGCCCAGGCAGTCTCTGAGGGGAGCTCGGGCCCTCACGCAGCTGCTCCCCCGAGCCCCTTCACGGGCGCGGCGCCGGGGCTGGCGGGGGGGGGAGGCGAAGGAGCCGGGAGCGGCCGGGGCGGCACCTCGGTCCCGAGCAACGGCCGGGGGCGGGGCGAAGGGCAAGCCCCGCCTCCTCGGCGCTGTCGCGCGCTTACCTGCGCACCCGCCGGTCACCTCTCGCCTTCCGGGAGGTGGGAGGGGCGAGAAGGGCGGGGCCCACGTGCACGTCACACCAGCCGGTGACTGGTGTGACTGGGAGAAGCAGGTTCCTACGGAAACCCGGAAGGCGCAGGGAAACGGGAGCGAGGCGGGTGCTCGTCACGTGGTTGAAGCCACGCTCCACCCGCCATCTTAGCGTCCTGCCCTCACTTGGAGGCGAGGTGTTTGTTGGTTTTCTGTCGCGCAGCGGCAGGTGCTGCTGTCCCTGTACTGTCTTATAGCCCAGCCTGATTTGCTTGTCCCCTGGGATGTGGTGGTGGGGGTCCCCACGGCGCCTGGCTACCTGAGCGAGTCTCCCGTCCAGGAGGGGTTGGGGCCTGGAGGAGGTTGAGTGCACTGCAGCCACCCCTCAGCTGCAGCCTCTCCATTTGTGAGGCAAAAGGGGCTGAAATTCCTGTCAGTGCTGAGAGGGAGCATTTCTCAAAAGGCTGAGGTGCTGTGAAAGGTGGCAGGGAGGATCAATGTGTGATTTTTTTGCTGTGCTCTTTGAGGGCAGTGTTCGGGGTGAGCTTTCGTGTGTGGGCTTGTATTTCCCCTTCAGGGGTGGTGGGCAGGTTCTTGCCTGGTTGTGGGGCTGTTAAAACTTAACCTGGGTTCAGAGACTGGGCTGGAAGAATACGTGGTGTGTGTACTAAACACCACCTCAAGCTGAGGTGGTGCTGGAGTGTCGCTTCTAGTCCCCATAATGTCCTAGAGTGGGAGTAGGTACGCGGCTAGACAGACATTTGGCTGTACAATGTAGGCTGCTCAATGTTGTATTTGTATGCGAGGCCCTCAAAGGGCTGGGGCTTGTTCCTGGAATCTTTTTGGTGCCTGAAACAGATGTAAGGGTTCTTTCAATGGGTTACACCAGAAGTAATTAACTCRTGGGTTAATTCTTTCATGTGACCAGCTGTCCCAGCAGCAAAGGGATTTTATTCTAACTGCTCTGATGTGTGACTGAAATCATTGCACTGGAGTATTATTTATTCGAGAATGGATGGGCCTGCAGGACTGTCCTTATGTAAAACATTTTCCTTAGGCAGTCATGCAGACTAAGTGGGGGTGCTGCATACTGCAGCTTTGGAAGTAGGAACCTCACAGGTATCATGAGCTTGTGAATAAGACACTGAACTAGAATTTCAGGATTCTAGGCTCCCCTATGTGCATACATCAGTCAAGTTTACTCTTATTTTATCAGTAGGCAAACTTGCTTTTATGGCAGTCTTGAGTTCAATGCTTGAAACATAGCTAAAGCAATGGTAACAGAGTGATGAAAGTTACTGTCCCATGATCTCCAAACATGAAGAAGCTAACGGTAAAGGGTTTTGAAAATCAGGTGCACTTCAGAACTGGGACTTTCTAATATTTGAAGTTTTCAATTTTTTCTCATGTTTTTCTGTTTCATTTTTACTACAACTGCTTTAGGGAAAAATTTTTTTCTCATTAGACAATGTGCCTATGTAATATTTCAGTCTCTTGAAATGTAAGTATAGAACTTTTCTCATAACTAAAACTACTCCACTAACAAATCAAAATTTACTGAAATTGTTCTTCCATAATGTCCTTGGGAATTAAATTGAAAGACTTCTCCAGAGGCAAAATGCCTTTTCTAAATAAGTTCCAGTCAGTACAAAACACAGTAATATGCTAGAGAAGCCTCAGGAAAGGACAAAGTGTTTGTATGAAAGTGCTTACAAAGGAGTTAGTTACTTAGTCCATGCATAAACCTGCTCTGAGTTTTAAATCAAGGTATTCAAGGTCTGTGTTTAATTAAGATAACTAATTCAAAGCACTTTAAAATCAATTTAAAAGTGTTTGCAGAAAATAATATCACTAATTTAGTTCAAATGGGTTTATAGAGTAGGTAAGTGGCTAGATAAGGTTATAAACTTTCTGTGATACTGATTTAAAAGATTTAAATGTTGAAGTTGCATTCGCTGAAATGTTCTCAAGTGTGTCATTACAAGTATCTAGGCAAAATGATCATGAATTAATTTTTTATTGGTTTTAATAGTGGCCTCTTGCTAACATGGGATTTTTCTTTCAGTTATTCCTTTACCTTTATTTGGTTCTCTTGTGGTCTACAGCCTTGGAGATAATAACAAAAATAACACTCCAGTATAATGATAGGCAGGAGCACAAATCAGCAGGACAAGTAAATAGAAAGCTAATGTATACCACATATCAAAGGACAATTAATTTTTTTAAATATTTCCCTCCAGGTAGTTTCTTGTTTCATATGGGCTAGTTGTTATCTAATATTTTCTCCCTGTTATACCTATACCTATTATGTATATCTGTGTTTTATCTTTTTTTTTCTTTCTAATCTTTCTTTAAAAACTGTAATCAYTGTGAAGAAAAAAAAAATGTAGCTATGATTCTTTATTAACGTGTCATGCCTACCCAGAATAGAAATCAGCATCTGAGCTGGAAACTAATCTGGGCAGGCCAGTTAATTGAAAACACTAGAAAACCTGAAAAATCACAATGAACACCTCTTCCCAAACCTATGTCAGCATTCTCCTGGAGAAACTGGCTGCTCATGGCTTGGATGGGCATATGCTTCGCTGGGTAAAAAGCTGGCTGGATGGCCGAGCCCAAAGAGTTGTGGTGAATGGAGTTAAATCCAGTTGGCGGCCGGTCACAAGTGGTGTTCCCCAGGGCTCAGTATTGGGGCCAGTTCTGTTTAATAGCTTTATCGATGATCTGGATGAGGGGATCGAGTGAACCCTCAGTAAATTTGCAGAAGACACCAAGTTGGGCAGGAGTGTCGATCTGCTTGAGGGTAGGAAGGCTCTGCAGAGGGACCCAGACAGGCTGGATCGATGGGCTGAGGCCAACTGCATGAGGTTCAACAAGGCTGAGTGCCAGGTCCTGCACTTCGGCCACAACAACCCCATGCAATGCTACAGGCTTGGGGAAGAGTGGCTGGAAAGCCGCCTGGCAGAAAAGGACCTGGGGGTGCTGGTCGACAGCCAGCTGAATATGAGCCRGCAGTGTGCCCAGGTGGCCAAGAAGGCCAATAGCATCCTGGCTTGTATGAGAAATAGTGTGGCCAGCAGGAGTAGGGAGGTGATTGTGCCCCTGTACTCGGCACTGGTGAGGCCGCACCTTGAATACTGTGTTCAGTTTTGGGCCCCTCACTACAAGAAGGACGTTGAGGTGCTGGACCGTGTCCAGAGAAGGGCAACGAAGCTGGTGAAGGGTCTAGAGCACAAGTCTTATGAGGAGCGGCTGAAGGAACTGGGGTTGTTTAGCCTGGAGGACAGGAGGCTGAGGGGAGACCTTATTGCTCTCTACAGCTACCTGAAAGGAGGTTGTAGCGAGGTGGGGGTCGGTCTCTTCTCCCAAGTAACAAGTGATAGGACAAGAGGAAATGGCCTCAAGTTGYRCCAGGGGAGGTTTAGATTGGATATTAGGAAAAATGTCTTCACCGAAAGGGTTGTCAAGCATTGGAAGAGGCTGCCCAGGGAAGTGGTGGAGTCACCATCCCTGGAGGTATTTAAAAGACGTGTAGATGTGGTGCTTAGGGACATGATTTAGTGGTGGACTTGGCAGTGCTAGGTTAACGGTTGGACTTGATGATCTTAAAGGTCTTTTCCAACCTAAATGATTCTATGGTTCTATAATTCTGCTGCTTTTACTGAGGATGAGTGGAAAATTCTTCAGGAGTTACTGTGGTGTACTCATTGCTATCGGTAATAGCTAGTGCTTTTCAGCACTGTCTTAAGGACTGTTACTTCCAGGAGACGACGTGCCTGCCTACCTGCTGGTGGTGGCTGGATTGGTGTGGGACACTATAGAGTTTGGGTCAGAAACTGTTGAGTGGCATAGAGGAAATGACATTTGGCCAGAGGGAGTAAAATAGCATTATATTCCATATTTTTTCTATTTTTGTGGACCTAACAAAGTACTGTGATAAACTTAGAGCTGTGAATCTCCTGCGATGGAAGYGTAGGCTCTGACAGATCTCTGCTAACATCTCCAGATGTAGTATCCTCCATCAAGCACAACAAAAGTCAGTGGAATTGTATGAAGGATTAATGGTTTGAAGTTGTGTTGGGTGCAAAGAAAATAGTAGTTTCTCTTAGAAATGGATAACACTGCTATCTGTTTGACAAGAGGATTTTATTTGCACATTGGTATTAACTCTGTTTTCAAGATATCTTATGAGGGGATGGTTTATCTTTCTTGCTGAGAAGACTGTGTGTGTAGAAGGACATAAACCACAGCTGAGCATCTTCGGCATCTTTTTTATTTGTTCACTTTTTTTTGTGTGTAGATGGTGTGATTTTGAGACAGTGGTGGTAACTGGGGATGTGTGCTTGCAGACTGTTTGCAGGGATCATGAAGAGCTTTGTGGGCCGTCCACCTGATCCTCATTTTGCTGTCCTTTCAGGGCTCAGGTAGATACGGAATGGTTCAGAAGAGCCAGTGGCTGCCAGGTGTATAGCTCGAAATTAATGTCATCATGAAATGGGGAGACATTTCAAGTCTTCAGTTTTTCTGAAGCCTACATATGCAAGAGAGACCTGTCTGAATACTTGCAGCCAGAAGTGGGTGATATGTAGCTCATGTTTTTGTCATTGAAAAGCATCCACAAAAGAGGGTCTCCTTCCTYTTAAGATCTTGCAGGAGAGGAGACCAGCAATAACTACTCACTTTTAAAAACTTGCACAGGTTTGTGGTGCAGTTGTGCCACAAGAGAAAATGTTAAACCCTATCTATAAAAAATAGTTGTACTGCTACAGTTATATTTGTGTAGTTGAAATGGTTATATCCCCTTTGTGCGCATACAGTTGTGCACATTATACTTCTAGTAAGGAAGGTACGTTGATACACGGTACCAGGGAGCTAAGTAATTATTTCAGACTTCTGTTTTCTAATGAAATACTGGGGAACCAACAATATGTTATTATAGAATTTATATAAAAGAAAAAGGTGACATTTACTAAGTCCCATTAGAACAACAATAGAAATGAGCAGAGGCTTTATTCATTGATTTTAAAAATACACATATCAGAAAGTATCTTGAATATCTTTTTTCGAGGAAAGTGAATGATGAAATCATACATTAAGTGTACCAATCATCTTCAATACTGTTTCATTTGTTACTTGTTTATTGTCTAATTAAATAGTACCATACTGAAATTTAGCCTAGTTGCTTCATCAGTAGTTCTACTAGTTTTTGCTATAGCTCTTTCAGATATTTCAAATATTGCTGTGATAAAATCTTAGTTTCTAAATCAGTAACCTGAAAATAGGAGAAAAAAAAAAAAAAAAAAAAAAAAAAAAAAAAAAAAAAAAAAAAACAAAAAGATAAAATTGCTCTTATATGTCAAATAACAGAAGTGAGTATCTGTCATTTCAGCCCAGCATCTTCATGAGAACATCTAATTTTACACTGTACTGTAAAACAACAGATTATATAGTAAGCATCTTCCTTGGCTAATAAAAGTAGTAGACCCTCAGCAGGTCGATCAGTGTAACTAGGAAGACTATTTTGCTACTTCAAGTTTTAGTCAAGTTTTTGACTTAAGTTTTATATATTACTGAATGTCTTCATTGTGAGACATATAATCCAAGCCTCCTTGCTGCTTCAGAAATTYTGGGCCCTTTTTTATTAGGGAAAGGGTAAAAGTTCAGTTTATTGCAGGCTGGCATGCATTTTGTAGAAGAAATATGTTGATGTGTCCAAACTGCTGAAGTGGCTGATTTCAGAGGATGCTTTTGGCAGGTGCTTGAAATGTTGCTGCCATTCTCTTTGCTGAAACTGTTCAACATGCTTGAACTTCCCAGTTGACTGAGCGCAGATAGTTCATTTGCTCCTTCTAATTCCTTGGGTTGCAGTGTGCTGTTTCCCTTTGAAATCAGTCTCTGATTGTCAAAACTGCATGGCCTGTTCTTGCAGTGGGAAAGATCCCAGGTAACTTCTTGACAAGGGACTTGCACCAGGCGGTGAATTCCCAGGTGGGTACGCCATGGTGAGTTGTCTTGTACGTTGCCACTGCTGGTCATCTCCAGTCTGACCTTTCTGACAGGAACACGTTCTGTAAATGACTTTGATCTTCTAACTTTTTTATTAATTAAAACAGCACTGACCATTGATTCTGGGAGAAGAGATTCATGTTCACCTACAAGAGAAATGCATATATGCACATTACTATGGTGGCAAAAATTAAGGGTGTAATTTCTGTGGTATAAACTCAACTGAAGAGCTTTAACAGATGAGTTTATCTGTACTCTTTCCGTCTGTGGCTGAGAGTAGTGCAAGTTCTTTTGATGTCAGCTTATGTAGTAGAAATATTTCATGCTCGGTTTTGCAGTTCTGAGGACATAAATGGTACCCTAGGGTTAGTCAAATGAAAATCGAGATTTATCAAGTCAATATTGATCTAACCGGTACTCTAAGACTCATTAACAACACAGATTGAGAATTGACTTTCAGTAATTATTTGCTTGTAAGCAAAAATTCTTAAGGTGAGCAGGGACTTGCTCTGTGTGTTGGTAGGTGCTGTGATTTGAAAGACAAAAATGTTCTGTTTGGTACTGTTTGAAGTTTGTGTTCACAACTTAAATATATTGTGACCGCTTCTAGATGAAACAAGATGTGAATGTCTGTCKTCTTTTTCTTAATGAGGGATCATTAACATATAGGCTTGTATTTTAATATTTTACTGCAATTTTACTATGGTAGTCAGTATAAATGGTGTAAAGTAAATAGCTTATCACACTAGTGTTGCCTGAATGATCACTTAGAGGAAAAATCTGCTTATTCCATGAATGGTATAGAGTAGCTGTAACAGTGGGAGAGAATCTGGTCATTATGAAAGTTACTGTTAGAAATGTATAAGATATGAGGGATAGAAATGCTAATGCTACTTTAATTACACATAGCAGCCATCAAATTACTGAACATGACTGGCTTTCTGTGCCTTGAAAATGAATAGAAACTGAACCATTACACTAAACAGTGCTGTTGACATTGCAAGTATTAATGAAATATACTTCAGTTAGTATAAATATAGTTTAAAGTAGGAGTTGTGCAGAATGCTGACCTTATTTACAGGGTTGAGTTAAAGGAACTGTGTCTGTGCAGTATGAGTTATGAAGCATATTAAAGTGAAAAAAGTAGACATAGAAGAGTGCTGATTATATTCTGAAACAGAATATCTGATTAGGCATTTTAAAAGAATTGTAACCCTAAATTTGAAATGAAGGTAGTTCGAATAGGATGCTGCCTTTAAAAAAACCAACAGCACAACCCCCCCTTTATAACTGTCTTTTATACCATCTTTACAGGGAAGTACTTGAAGATGTCAGACCCAGCTGATTTACTGGCAGTAAATGAACCTGTACAGCATGTCTTCGGCTAAGGAGGGGCTTTCACTACTGTCTTTGGCTTCCATTGCTGAAGCAACAACACCAGCATAGATTGTTTTCTGCACCCTGGGTTGGCCACGTAGGGTTGATCTGATCAGAGCTGCTTTGCAGCATGGCTCTGGGAGTGAGAACTGTGTCAGCTCACATCTTCCGCTCTCCTGCAGTGTTACCAGGAGAAAGGAGACTAAAGCACATGCAGAGCTTAGAGATATAGATGTGTTTGTGCATATGTCTATACAGTGAAGTATGCTAACAGAATTTCCTAGGGTGAAACCATTCATAGAGGTAAGAACACACAGTTCTCTATCATGGAACAGTGAGAATCAAAGTTATGACTGGACATTATCCAGGAAATAAAGCTGAGCTTGGGGGGGCTGTAAAAAGTCCACTTGCAAAATAGATCCCACTGTGTTCTGCAGAACAGCACAGTATAGCACCAAGCTACAAAAATCAGGGCTTGTTCTGCCTATGTGAGAGAAAAAGCAAGAGAGAAGGAACTGAGAGACTCTGAGGTGATGCAGCTTTGCACGTTCTTGTGGATGTAATTGCACTCTTGGCTGAACTGACATTGATAGGCAACATCAGGTTTTATCTTGAACCTTATGAACTCATCATTAGAAGAATTACKATCTGGCTTGAGTTGATCAGAGAGTTCAAAGTAATGCATCTAGTCCAATTTTAATAGTCTGGACTGGTTTTGAGTTCAGCTTTGATTTGATTCCTTGGCTACAGGTGCGGCACACAAAATTGAGCAATGACCTCTGATAGAAATGTGAGAGTCCTGAACCACTGTGTGTTGAATTAACACACATTCGGCACTCTCTACACTTATAAACAAAGCTTTAGTTAGACAGATCTTTGGCCTGTTTCTTTTTTTTNTTTTTTTTTTTTTTTTTTTTTTTTTTTTTTTTTTAAATTGTGCATAATAGCCTTGTTGCAGGGTTGTTTACCATTTGGCCTTTTTCATATGCTGTCATCATAGATGGGTACTTTTAAGGTTCTGGAGAGACAAAAGTTAATCTTATTTTAAGTTAGGTTGGGAAATTCTTGGAAGAGATTTCTGCAGTCAGAGCCCCAGTGTTTATTCTGTTGTGACTGCATRTGCTGAATGCTCCCATTTAATTCCTAAAGTAAATACTGTTTTTCAGCTTCTTAGCCAATAAATAATGAATACACTGCTGTATTATCCCCTAGCTGGTGACTTCCAAATCTTGTCATGCTCTTTGTTCTCAAATAATAGGGAAGCAGAATAAGGCAGAAGCATGAACCTGGCTGTGTGTATTGGGGAAGGAACAAAAGAAAGTTTTCAGGTGACTTCTCAGTTACTAACCCACCAGTCAAACACCTAGAGAAGTTAGAGAATCTTAAGTTCTGTTTAAAGGTCCACAATTTCATTACTCTGGCAAACAGGTAGTGACATACAAAGCTAAAAGTCCTCAAGGAAACTTGGAGTTACCATTCCAGCTGTGGTGCAATAAACCTGAAATGCTCAAAATCCCTGTGGTATCATGGAAGGCCAGCTGGTCTGTCTGGCAGAAACAATTTAGGGTTTTACTAGTTAGAATAAAGACCTTTGGCAGGGATTTTTAAGACCATGAGGGACTGAAGGTGCACTCCTTCYATGATGTTTGAATCTCATGAGGTTTTTGTGTCTGGCCTCTGAGGTTTGTGTGTATATGTGGGGTTGTGGTGGTGCTGTCGTTGTCGTCCCCTTCTCAGCCCAGCCATAATCTTACCCTCTAGGTAGGGAAACAGTTTGCTGCCAGTACAAAATACTGATACATACGTGGACTGCCTTTTGGTACTAGCTGGAATTTCTGGATAGTTTAAGCTTGTAACTTAAGGAGTGTAGGGCAGTAGGCTATCCTGGTATGGCAGTGTTCATTTCTGCTTGACATGCTCTTGGAAACTGATGCATATAACAGGTTCAAAGTGCTGAGCTATGTAATAGGTTTTCCCAGCTTCAAAACCATAGGAATGTGTAAGATCAACTTTCAGGATGTTGAGAATGCAGCATAACAAAAAAACCCCAAACTTTAACTGCTTCTAACAGGAACATTAATCCTTTCCACACAGGTTGTTTAAAGATAAAAGTTCAGTGCAGTAGGTTATGTGGTTTTGTGAATGTTTTGGGTTATGTGTACATATATGAAAATATTTGTATGTGAACTTCCAGCCCTACTAAATTTTAAACTTCCCAGAAACTGTGCAGTCCTACTTTCTTATGTCTTTTCTTTAATCTTCAAATGGTGTCCTTGCAAAAAATCTGCTCTGATTACATTCATTATATCTGAAGCTTCATTTGAATTAAATCTGAATATAGACTTCTGCTTCCTTTCTTCAACCGACTGACGTTTTTGCTATAGCTGATTAGATGGGGTGTTTTGTCTTCAAGTTAGTTGCCTTTTCATATCTGATAAAATAAGCTTGTGTATGTATATAGTACATATATATCTATCTCTTCCTCACAGAGATYTGAATTCTTTTAACATAAGAATTTCTAGACATTTGGATGAAAGAATACTGAAGAAGTGAATCTGTTGTGTAGTTCATAATTATGTGTTTTTTCAGTTGTTTTGATGATATAGTCTGACACAGCCAAAATCTAGAACTGCTGAAAAATGTAGAGGAAAATGTAAGGAATGAAATAACCTAAGTTCTGCATTTGTTGAGCTAAATACTAACATGAGAGGTGAATGAAGCATGTTTTTCATACTGCAATTAAATTCAGAAGACAACTTCATTAATTGACTTAGTATTCTCAATATCACTTTAACTTGGAAAGTAAATTAAAATATATCAGTGTAGTACTGTAAGCAGTACTCTCACTAAAAACTTTAAAATATTTGGAAATTTCTTTTATAAAATCTGTCTGACGTAGCAGGTAGATGAGTGATACATATTGTTACTGGTTTTTCTATTTATGTACTTTCCAAGCAATATCCAGTGAAAACACTCTCAAAACAGGACCTTTTGTTCAAAGCATGTATCTTAGTTACCCACTATGACTCTTAGTATAAGGTTTTTTTTTTTTTTTTTTAACAAAAACCCAACTTGTGCTAGTCACTTAATATTTGCTATTGCTTCCTGTAGTCTTGTAGGACACATTTCTTTACACAGATAAAGAAGGGAAAAAGAGACAGAAGAGCCAGAATTGCTTGTTCTGATGGAAGTGTTCAAGAGACCAGAAATGTTACAGAATACATTGCACAAATACACTGATGATAGACATGAAGTATGTGGCTCCTGTAAGAGTTATCATTTATGTTTAGAATTTTACTTTACTGACATAAAACCTGTAAAACCTTACCTCAAATACGTTCATCTGTTTCAAATTCGCATTAGTGTTTCACTGCCATGAAGCTAATTGATATAAACATAAGACCACCTTTCAGTGAAATGTATAAAAACCCAAAATGACAGAAAAGGAATTCACTTTGTACCTCTCTTGAAGCATTGAGCATAAAAAGAACAAAGCTAGGAGTTTGAAAGATTTAAAGCAATAGTCTTTACATCTACATTTGCATTGTTTCCTATAAATATAAGCATACCTGTTTTAAATACAATAATGTGTGATTGCAGTTTTTGCTTCTGTTTTATGTGGTCATACTGCTCCTCAAGTAAGCTTACATCCATCTTGGTTGGCTGCTTATCATGATCTGATGCCTGTTGCTCTGAGGTATGAGTCACTGAAAAAATACCAGTCATGTATTTGTAAGCCTTCACCATCTGTTCCAACAAGGAAGAAAAAGTCATGCAGAAGCAGGACATTTCCTTCATTGTGTTGGCAAAAAAGCAAATCAAGTATGAAGCATCTGAAATCTTCCTAAATGAAGAAGTACCTTTCATCTAAGTACAGTGACTTCTTTCAGAAGTTGTGTGGTCTACTCTGAAGTGAATTTCAGTCAGCTTGTTTTCAAGCGGTGTGGAGCTACTGCATACAGAGTTCGTTATTATAACTGGATAGTTGGATTTAATGTTGACTTAAGGTTGTGAGCATATGAAGCTTTGCCAAAAAAAACAGTGAAATACAAAACCTCATTGAACACAGTCAGGTGCACAAAGGGCTGGGTAATACCGGTTTATGTAGTAATGTTAATTCTTAAAGGGATGCTGTCATGGTGACCTCCCCAAGACAGTAGTTCCACCAGGGAAATCTTTCTTCAGGTTTCTTTCCATGTATTTTGTGTCTTTTCCCCTCCACTCTCCCCTCCTTAACTTCCATGCAGTTTCATTCTTGCTGATGCTTCTTGGGGCAGTGGGGTTGGATGGGAGGATTTGTTATACCTTAATAGTTTTGTACTTATTGCTCCCTTTTTAGAATGTGTTAAAAGTATTCAGGCCTGAATGCAGAGTCAAAACAGCATGTGCCAATGGCACTTGGAATTGGGAGTCTGGAGATAGGAATGCCTTACTCTGACTCATTCAGTTTTTCTGCCTTTCTATAAAATGAAATAAACTATAGAAGTAATCATTTCCTTACTGAGAGCTGAACAAACTCTTCAAATGCATGGTAAGCCACAGTTTAAAACTTACCATACATGTTATAGTATTCTCTAATAATGAGGCAAAAATTTTAAAAATACATGGCTTTTGATGATATCAAATAAAGTACGAGACTGTCTGGACTATGAACTGCAAGTTTCTCTCCCTGAAATAGGTCCATCTGATACTGTTGCAAGGGCCCAAGAGAGTAGTATGGGAAAAAATAATGCAGTTAAACGGTAGCTTTAATACAATTGTGCATCTGCTAGGTTCCTTGCAGTGAAAAACATTGCATAAAAAAACATTGTGAAAGGGCAGTGTGTGGAAAGAATGCTGGTGTGCTTTATTTTTCCAGTTACTGGCAGAAATTTTGCGATGATTTGCATCATAAATGATTTACAGAATCAGGCTCAAATCCTGCAGATCTTGGGAATCCCTTTGGAAGTTGTGCGTATGCAGGTGACAGGACTCTAGTTACGCAGTGCATAGAGTTCTGGTAAGGCTCAGCAGGCTTACATGTGTAAGTCTGCTGTAATTCACTTATTAATAATTGCTTTTGCTTTCCCAATATGCTTGTGTCTTGCAAATAATGTTGCCTACCTCAACTGCAGTCTTTTTCTGCCTTAGCCAGGGAAAGAACAGTAAACAAAATACTTTGTCAGACACTGTAGATACTCATCAAGTTAGCTTCTCTCTTGACCCTGGAAAAAGCACGTGTCATATTAGAGTTGTTCTGATGTATTGTGGCTTTGGTAGATCTACTTTGATATTCAGCCTTCAGTAGTGACAAACACCTAGTGCTCTGTAGAAAGGAGTACCTCAATGGCCTTGTTTGTTCAGTGTTCTAAGTTGTTGGCACATGGAGTCCTCCTTTGGACCTTCAGGCAGTTGGTTTATACATTGGGGCAGGAGATTTAACTAACCTCATTACAGTTTGAGCTGGCATTCAATACAAACATTATTAATGGCCATAAAAGTTACCCAACCTTTTTAAAATTCCAGTCACAGTATTTGACTCATTGACCTCCTGTGAAAGTGACTTGTGCAATGTGACTACGTGTTCCAGAGAGAATTACCAGGACAGCATCCTTGAACATGAAATGTAGGCTCTGTCTTAAAAGATGTACACACTTAACTTCTCATTAGGAGAGCATTTAAAGTATCATGAGTTTGTATCTGATCAGAATTTATTATTGGTATTAATTATTTGTACTATACCATTCCTTCAGGATCATGGAAGAGCCATCACACTTAGTTACACAAATGGATTATACAAGGCAGTGTCTTCCCAAACAGTTGCATGGGTAAGCAGCAAAACCAGAAACCAGGAAAAGAAACCAGATGCCCAGTGAAATGAAGTGAACTAGTCCAGGTGGTACAGCAGATCGCTGGAACCAGGAACAGGGTTAGCTTTTGTTTTGCTGAGCCAATCCCATATACATTGCAGTTTGTTTCCTTTTCAGGGAAAGCTTGTGAACGGGGCATCTTGATTCAGTCTCCAGAGGTGTGTATATATGTGTTTGTGTGTATATGCTTTGCTATCAAGGCGCACGTGCGTGTGTAATGCATACACCCCCCCCCCACCTGTGTGTGTTTTGTGAATAATTTGCAACCAGGATCTGATTCATAAAATGAGTTGCAGGTCTAATGTACATGATATCACAAAGTACATAGGGTTAATTTGGTTTTGATGTGTAGTGAGCTGATGTAACTAATCCTTGTTATGTCACTGACATAAACTTGTAAATGGATTACCTATGGGTTCTGTTCTCATACCATAGTGGAACAACTTCCTTTGTACCCCTAGCCTGTTTAGGTATTACTAATAAAAAAAAAWAATTAAATTTTCATATTGTCATACATACACACAAAATTATGACTTCTGTTTATATCAGTCCATCGTTTAGTCTTTAAATTGAGTTACTTGGATCTGCAGACCACTGTATACTTTTAAAATACGCAGCAGGTGGCACTATTGGAGTGGTATGACTATCTTTGCCTTAGTCCTAAAATGTGAGAGGCCCCCATTTGGCATGTAGGTTGCTGAGGAATATAAGCAGTCAAGCCATTTCCTAGCACTGGTACACATATTTCTTAACAGTACTATAGGTTCTGAAAATTTATTGCCATGATTAGGTTTGTGTAAAAACTTGTCTTTCTTTAATTGAACAAACTTCTGTCAAAAACGTCATCTATGAGTGATTTTTGTTTGATTACCCACTGAAGTCTGAAGTGCCATATTTCCCTTAAGTCTGTTCTTCCATCACACAATGGAAGCGATTCTTTATTTCCTTGAGGCAAAAAAATTTGAGAATACTTCATAATCCAAAAGCAATGGCTTTTAGAACTTGAAGTAGATGTTTACTGCCCTTGACCTTGGTTGTAAAATCTCATTAAAAAAGATGCAACTAATTTTATCTCATACTAATTAATTTGAGAGTAGTAAATTACTTTTTTATTAAAAAATTGTTTGGAGGACCTTATAAGAATAATTGTTGATTAAAGATAATTAAAAATGTTTATAATGGTTAACTGTCTAAATGCACTTCCTGTAACACTGGATTTTACTGCACACCTGGGACCAGAGGTATATATGATTATTCATGTTGTTCATGTGCAGTATTATAGACATGTCCAACACTGTTCATGCAGGTTATAAAGATAGAATACAAATATCCATAGATTTTAACTGGCACTGAGAAGGCAAATCAAAGTTACTGTGATAATCCCCTTTCTCTAGCTTTCTGTAGTGTTTTTGTTTTGTTTTGTTTTGTTTTAATTTAAATGCAGTCTTGAAGTGTTAGAAAGTGACTATTTTATTGTTAGAAAATGTAATAACAAAAAGAAAGGTAGAAACAGGGTGCCTGCTATTATTTGGGATCCAGACAGTATTAGTAGAATCAATAGTAATTGGTTACTATTTAATGAGATTTTTGGTAAGAGCCACGTATATTTCTGTTATTTGAAAGCACAACCTTAAAGCATGCCACAGGTAGAGATTGGTGTAAGTAGTTAGAGCACAGGACTTTCTGATGATGCAAGATTATTTTTTGGTGCTCTCTGCATGTCCACACTAATGGGATGAAGGAGCCTACGATGCAAGTTTTCATTATGATCTCGAGATGTTTCTCCTGATCTGACCTTTCCTGTGCTTTCAGACATAAAGGGTCCAAGCGTGTCAAAGGGAGGGTGTCCCAGCTGTCCTTCAAGTCCCTCTGAAGGTTTGGTGAGCTTGGGTCGTATGTAGTCCACCTTCACATTTCCTTGATAGTATTCTATTTTCCCCTTTTATCCCTTGGGATCTTTATGTAAATACAATTAGGTAGTGTGTGTGTATGTAGGTATATATCAATGTCTGTATATCAAAAATAAATCAGGAATGTTATTTTGTTAGGTCTGAGAAGGTTGCCTGGTTAGTACAGGCTGTAAAATGGCCTGCCAAATTTCTATTCCTTAGATTCCTGAGGTTCCCAAGTGACTGAGTCCAATACCACTGATCCAGCCCTAGTGATTGGGAGGGGTTTTGTAAAACACTGGTGTGCCCAGAATGAGGTAGAAGCTGTAGGAAGCTCCAAATTGCTCCAGTCCAGTAGTGAGCTCTGGCATCTCTGATCCTGTGCTCTGCCTGGGTGGCTGTAAAGGCTTAAATCAAGGACACCAGGTTAGCTCTGAGGGTTTCATAACAATCATCCTGTGCTTCACCTTTAATACGTATCTGGCTTTGCATGTGTTGAGAACTTGGTGCTATCCAGTTCCCTTTGCAGAACCACGTTCTGTTTTTTATTTTGGGAATGGTAAATGCAGTCATACTGAAATCACTGGATTCATCTAAGTCGAATTGTGCTGGTTGTGAGGAGTTAAATGCAGCAGATGTTCTGTATGTGTTTTTTTGCCTGGCATAAGCAGCATTTTAAAACCTCTGTTCTGTCTTGACTCTGTTGGTACAGAGGATTAAGTAACCTTCCTTTGGAGTGTTACTTGCTGTGGAAAACAAACTAAAATGCTGAAATTTGCTCTGTTAGAGGGCCACTCTGTTGGTTGTCTGCATTATTACTCCCTCTGTGTAACCAATCAGCATCCAAAACTCAAGGCCAGGAGTTGTTGTTCATTTTGTAGTTCTGCTGTCCTTGCCCACTGAGAACTTCTGAGATTCCCTTTTAGAAGTGACAGTGTGCAAAGGCAAGTCTAAGAAGAAACTGAAGTTATTTACCAGTTAGAGATTTTAAACAAATGAACCCTGACATCTTTCCTTACCATTTCCCTTGCTTCCTTCTTAGTTCTCGGGTTTCTTAAATTAGCGTGACAAACAAGATGGTTAGGTTTACTCCGTTTTGACTTCATAAAAGTGTCCATGAGAAGAGGGTGAGAGGGAACTGAATGGCCTTCATTAGTCCTCTACAGAGGATTTTGGAAATTCATTGAAGCTTCCTTGATCCTACAGATGCCTTAAATTCCAGTTACTGATAAGCAGAGTTCACATTTCTGGTACTGCTGCCTAAGTATCTTTTCTATACCAGCTACTTCTCCGACTGTTTCGGAGTTATGCATAGAGTTATGGTGGCTACAGCTCGGGGAGGTGACGGCAGCCTGTGTTTATTCGTTCTCCCAATAGACATAATACGCGTATAGGAACTCTGGGAGAATTTCTGGCATGGTCTAAAACAAATTGGATAAGCTATGTAAATTTTCTGCCTTGATTTTTCCACCTGTAGACTACATGATTCATTCTTGATTGCAAAATGATTTTTGATCCTGGCAGGATGGTGCTGAAAAGTGCAAGGCTTGGCCCTTATTAGTTTCCACTTCAGGCATTGTTTGAGTAGGAATGAGTTTATCTTTGATTGTTTTTAATCAATAAAATGTACTTATCTGTAAGTGGAGTTTGATAAGAATCAAGTATGGCGTGAAAGAACTGGTTAATCTGTTGTTAATGAAAAGTTTTATCTGGATGACAACATCTTGCTTCTGAGATACTTGCTTTTGAGCATTAGGTCACAAACCACTTCAGTATTCATCTTCAAGGAAATCTGCTGGGTGTGTAAGTTAACTTTAATAAGCCTTGCAAATGACTCTAGTTAAGATAGTCCTCCAAAGAGGATGGTTAAGTACTATTACTATTGTGAGAATGAATATGGACTTGAAATGTGTGCAGGGGAGGAAAGTATCCTAAAAATAATTTGCTATTCAGAAACATCCTTCACTTCACTTCCATGCAGAGATCTCATGAGGAATTTGTACTGCACTTCATAATCACTAGTAGCCTAATTGAGTCAATGAAATTACAGCTGTAAAACTAGAGTATGTAAAACCAGATACAACTCCACAGTGCCTGATTCAATACCCACTGAAGTCAACACATATTCTGTTGAATTCGATAGAAGTGAAATTGGAGAATTKTATGTACATGATTAAATAAAAGCTACAAATTGACCAATACCTATGAAAGTGACAGTATAATTGAGATTGTGTAGTTGAGCCATCGTTTAAATTTTTTTCATGTACCCATTGTTCACGTGCACGTATATGCTTTTATATGGAATCGTGCACCAATTCTTCATGAGGTCTCTGTAAAGGGCCTTAATTGGTTAATGCAGTACCACACCTGGGATTCTGAATATGCACGTCAAGAATTAAATCAACCAATAAGTATGTGGAATAACTACTATACCTAAATAAGCTATGTCTTCAGTCTCCGTGTAACAACTGTGGTCTGGGCTTCCTCTTGTGGAACTGATGCATAGGGCTTTTGCTGGATCTTTATACATACTTTCATCCGTTCACAGTACAGTCAGTAAAATTACAGTGGATAACAGCCACCTTGATCCATTGCTTTTAAACATCAAGTACTTATTCTTACAGAGTGAGTAACAAGACTCTCCACAGCATTTGGAGGTATGGACAAACACAATGGTTGCCACAAAATCATGTGCAGAAGTAACTTCAACAGATAAGTGCATATTTAGGGAAAGGAAAATATTTTTGGTGTTATAATGCCATCTCAATAAAAAGAACAGCAACTTCATCTTTTAATTTATGGTTCTGTGGTATTTTTTATTATCAGTACTTGGTTAAACATTGCTGGAGATTTTGTGATAACAGAGTACCTGCAATGCTAAGTAGAAAGGGAATGACCTTTATAACATTGTCATTGTTCAGATATCTTTCCAGTAGGTACGTCTAGTGCTCAAGCTGAGATTTTTTTTTTTAAGATGATGTGTTAATGTGTTATTGTTGTGTTACTTGGGGCTTAACATTGTAAACATCTCCCACCTAATTAGCAGCATTGCATGTGACTGTCAGGTTACTTGGCAAATAGGTTGGCATTTATCTGACCCAGCTTAGTTTAATGTTTCTGAGGCTAATTAAAGACCCACAAGATTTCTTATTGGGAAAAGGATAATTGTGCCAGCAGGCCTAACAGTGCTAGGACTAGTACGGGCTGCTGCGGTTGTACTGCATGTGCATAACTGATGTCTGTATGTGCAATGACTCTTACCTGTCCCATTGTTTCTTCTATGCCAACCTATGCTCATGTACGAATGTGAAATACCTGTTTGGGGCTTAGAAATATTTGGCTGCCCTGCTACTTAAAATAACCAGTTAGATGCCCAAAATCTACTGCTGGAAGCAAAAGGATTGGTAGCTTTGCAGTTGCCCATGGACTTCTGTTACTTCCTGTGAAGGTGTCAGTATTTTCACATCCCATTAAATTATGTAGCTAGTATAAATCAGGATAGCTGGACTACTGTCAATGTAGTAATCCTAATTTATGTCAAAGGTCTGGTCTGTCTGTTCTCTAGCTTGTTGGCACATCTAAGATGATGTGATGATAATGAAGCATGGTAGTTAGGCTGTCACTGGTTTTGAAGGAGTTCACCTGTGTGAAACTGAAGAATGCAGTGAAATCTAAGTTTGTATCAGGGTGCAGCTGAGATCAGAGGCAGATTCTGATACTCGAGAATAAAAAGTGAAAAATCTCAGTATGTAGGAATATGGAATACAGTTAAAATAATTTATGTTTTGCAATGAATTGAAATGAATGTGCAGTTGAAGTTAACTTGACAGTGGGGGAAGAAAAGAAAGCATTAATTGACATACTAGTTATAACTTATCAAAACAGCCTAGGAGAGCATGGAAGTATGGCTTCTCCATCAGGTCAGAAACTAGTTAATAGGAAAAGGGGAATAAACTTGCTTTTCCTTTTACCCTGCTCTATGTGTCTTGAGTGATTAATCTGTGCTCTGCCTCAAGCTGTTAATCTGCAGTGGTGACATTTCAATTATAAACGGCATTTTGTCCATCCCCTCTGGAAATTCTGGATTTGTCAGTGCTAAAGCATCACTAATACATGACTGCAACTTCACTAATAACTGCACAGCTAAACCTTGCTTGCTTTCAAGAAACAATTTTGGAAGTTATGGTAGTATCTGCCAGCATAAACTTTAATGCAGAAGGAACAGCAGAAATGCACATTTTCCATACACAAATAACAAAATTTGAGAGAACACTGCCTTGATGGAAGCATGGGCAACAGAGTGACTGGGTAAGGCAATGATTCTCCAAACTTTCCTGTTTTCTCTAGAAAAACACAAAGAGTGAAAGTAGCAACATTAACATTCCCATTCTGTCCTTGAGTGGATTCTCCTACCCTATTGTCTTGCACCCTTGTTCCTAATTTAAGGAGATCTGATAACAGGAGGGTGGCTATTCCAGCCCCAACTTTTCTGTGCTATTTAAAGCAAAGTATTTCTTGTTATTCAGGACTATTCTTCCGATCTGATTGCTGGAGAATATAATTGATTCTTACATCCTCATAAGATTGCTTTATTTATTTATAAACTGTTGTTTCCTTTCTACTAACCAATACCTCCTTTAAAAAGATGCACTAATGTCTCTTTTTCTGAAGTCATTTATCATTCTTATGGCTTTCTTCAGAACTGACTTCAGTTTCTCTTCATTTTTGCGAGTAGTTATATTTTGAAAATTGCAGCATTTCAAGCCTCAGCCTCCGTATCTGTTACTTGTTTATAGGGAATATGCAGCAAGTGAAAGGGCAGAGCAAGCCTCTCCTCCCTGGCTCACCAGCCATATTCTGCATTAATGGAAAAGCAGCCTCTACGTTTTACTTGATCCTTTGTTGTCTGGTAAGAGTTACACTAAGGAAATGGTTCTTGGTAACATTTTAAAAACTTTATTTCCTTTCACAGCCTCTTCTTGGTTAAGTGAGACCTTTGTTCAGGACAGGGCCATCCAGCATGAACTCCTTAGGGGCAGGGAAATTCCACCACTACCTGGTGGCCATCTGATTTAAAGAYGACAAACTACAAACTGGGTGACAATTCTACATACCTTTATTTTTAAATGGACTGGTACTTCCACTTACTTCATTGGGATGTTTCCTGATTGCAAACTATTCAGATAAATTTGCAGGATTAGACTCTAAAATGCAGGCCAACAATACTATGCATTTGAAGGGATTCCCACAGTGTAAATATTTTTCAGACAACTTTAAATTAAACTGTCTTATTTAAAGATTTTATGATCACATTTCTAATACAGGTACTCTCAATACAGAATATTCAAAGGTGATATGATAAGAGTAAGATTGGTTTAAAAGTCAGTCTATTAGAATGTTTGTTTGCATTGTAGGTCTTCAGGATTAATGTTTTACAGGTTTTTCTTTGCAATAATAACTAGAAGTCTTAAAATCTATGGGAGTTAGGGCTTTGAGAAATCACTGTGAATATTTAAAATGTATTTAAAATGTTCAGTATATGACAAAATTTGGTAATATTTTATAGTTTAAAGGGCATTTCAAATTAAGTATTTGTACTGTTGAAATAGTTTAAGATCCTGGGCATGCAAAACCTATTTGACTTCATTAAGGCTCTGCTGAGATACCACCTTGATTGCAGAATGAAAGCATATTTTAGATGAGCCCTCTTTTGATTAAGCAATTCCACTTTGCTTGTCACATGCTATGGCAGGTAATGCAAAACCCGAAAACCTCCCCAAACCCTCCCAACTAAAAAAAAAAAGCAAACCACAAAACAAAACTTCAGCCAAAGTAACAATTCTGCATTTTTTTATGGAATACTGTGGAAGTGTGTTTGTGCAAACTAGGGTGCGATATCACAACAGGACTGGTACATATTAATGGCGTATTAAAATTTTGTGAATTCCTTTGGACTGTGGTTTGAAGTTGCCCCTTTTTTGTTTTGCTTCCGTCTATCGGGCGGTCACTGCGCCGCTGCTCTGGTGCTTTCTCACCGGCGTGGGCACCGGCACCGGCGGGGATCCCATGCATTAGCACATCATCGCTGGTGTTCAGCAGCTGCCGTGTACAGTCCTGGCATTCAGCAAGCCACCATCACATCTCCTCCCCAGAGCCCTTCCCTGCTCTACAGCTCTCGCACAAGCCCCTCCGTGTGAGGGAGGGACGAGGGGTCAGTCCCGCTCGGGCGGCTCCGTGTGCGCTGAGCACTCGATAACTCCAGTACTCCCGCTCCGCAGGGCCGGGCTGGCGGCTTCTTCCCGGGGAGGCCGGGCCTGCCAAGCCACCCCCTCCCCGGCCCGGGCCCCGGCCGCGGGGCAAGGGTGAGGGCCGGCCGGGCCCCGCCGCGCCATGGCCGCTCCCTGCTACTTGGGCTGGGATTTCAGCACGCAGCAGGTACCGCGGCCGCCTCCCCGCGCCCCTCCTCTCCCCTCCCTCGGCCGGCGGCGGCGGCTGCGCTCCGGGCAGCGGGGCCGAGGGCCCGGCGGGGCCGCCCCGGGGCCTGCCCCGCGCGGGGCTCGTCTGGCGCCGCCGCAGCAGCCAGCCCCGGGGCTCTGAAGCGCGGGGGGGTGCGGGCAGCCACACCCGGCCGGGCCTCGGGGAGCTGCAAGGGGGCGAGGCCCGGGCTGGCCCGCCCGCCATCGTGGGCCACTGACGTGCCGCTGTGCTGCCGCGCAGCACAGAAGGGGAACAGGCCTTCCTCCTCTGTAGCAGCTTTCATCGCCTCTTTTCCTCCTCCCAGCGACGGTTTTGTTTTGCAGGGTTTCCTCGTTTACAGCAGGGCCGGGCTGGGCGCTGCAGGATGCTGTGCTGTGCTCGGTGCCGAGGGTTCACGCACGCCAGCAGCCTACCACAGCTGATGCAGAGTAATTCCCAGCGCTTCATGTGTTTTAAGCCTTCTGTGGGCCACGGGCACTGCGTGTGCCCAGCTGTTCGCATGCCTCCTTCCCTTCTCCTGCATAAGTGCATCCTTCGTCCCTTTCTTTTTGTCCCATCTCGGCTGAAGCTGTAGGCTGTGTGTCCTAATATGTCCTGCTTCCCCATCCTGCTAGGGATGCATTTAATCCTGGAAAGGTGTGTTATGGCCCTTCTCTACATGCAGACTGCATGGAGACCGCTCTGCCTGCGGCATCAGGCAGGCTGGGAGCTGGGATTTGCACCTGAATCCAGCTTTTCCAGTGTCCTCGTGTGAGTCAAGATTAGTAGGATTGTGAACCTGGATGCTCAGGTTGCTTCTTGTAATCTTGATTTGTCGGCACAATCGGGTATTACTACACTGCGAATAGAAACACTGTCCAAGTTGTGCGTAGGCCTGAGTATGTTTAATAGGCATACGAGCATAACTAACTTCATTATGGCTGTGCTGAAGTTCGGGAGCTTGGAAAGACATATCCAGGTTACCCATATGAGGTTGATCCAAGTGTTTTTCTAAGAGGGCATGCTGCAAGCAGAAAGCCAATTAAGCTGCAGTGGGTCAGAGCCAATTTTAAGCTAGCGCAGGGCACCAGTTATGCAATGCATAAACAATGGCCCTACATTAGTATGGCTAAAATTGAAGTAAGCCAGTCCTAAATGGGGATGGCCTTGTTATTTGAATACGGCTCTTTGAGATGACTTGGTCTTTGTAGGTTTTTTTGTCGGTTCCTTTAACAGCAGTTTGCACTCTCTCCCTTGTTGAAATATGTGCAGAATGTGAGCTACCTTCTCACTTTTCTTCTAGGCTGTTAATGTTTTTCTTCTGTACTAGGTGAACTTGAACGAAGATAGAGGGGGAAAGTTTGTGGTACTCTTCTAGTTTGTGCTTACAAAAAAGCTCAGCATTATGGAGTTACCTGTTTGGGATGTTGCTTTCTGTATGTTGCAGAAGCTCAGAATATAATTTTGTAATGCCCTCTGAGCTTTGCCAGGCTGGTAGAGTTTGATTTACTCACCATTTGGGGAGCAGGGAAGGTCCTCAAGGTATCCTAAGGGTCTGTTAGGTTCCTCAGTAAGATGGAGCAAAAAGAAGGAGGTGGTGGGGGGGAAGCATATGGCATCTTTAATCTAAGATACTGTATTCTTTGGAGAAATTGGAAAAATTGGTTACCATGATGCAAGCTATGAACCTGGTAATTTGTTTGCTGTTCTTTAGCATATGCCTGCATCTCGATCTTGTGCGATTAAGGAGAGAGAAAATGGGGGGGAAATGCAAGCAAACAAATATACATGTTGCTGAATAGGTGGAATGCTGGAAATTCACATAATAACTTGTTTCATGTAAAATTGTGCCCATACTTTCAGCAAGTTGTATGGATTGGGGTGATCTTCTTTCCTATTTTGTCTGTGAAAATTGAATTACTACACATGAGTTATCAGTCCTATTTAATTATTATTAGTTTTTGTTAACAACCTGTTTTATATCTTCTAGCTGAAAGTCATTGCTATTGATGAACAGCTGAGGGTCATTTATGAGGATAATGTTCATTTTGATAAAGACCTTCCGGAATTTAAGTAAGGCTTTTTATATTTTACTTGGATAATATAATTTAGAACTTTGGGGATTGGGGCAGGGGGGGTGTTGCCTTATTTGGTCTCATTGGTATGTGTGGAGGCATGGAAAAAGTTCATGCCAGGTTCACGTTTCATACTTGGCAAGGGTAGTATATGCTCTTGCCTTCCTTGGTGTGTAAATATGGCAAGAACTCCCAAGAGGAAGTAAGTAAAAAAAAACTACCCCAAAGTATTATGTATAAATGAACCACATTTTTTTTCTTTTGGGACTTCAGACTTGTGGACATGACTGTTTCTTTTTGGGACACAGAAGTAAGCACTGCCTTTGTGTCAGGGTGGGATGCTGTGATAACAGCAAGTAAATTGCTTGAGGGGAACTTCTAAAAGGCATTTGGAGACAAACTCAGTGGTTCCAAATCTCACAATAGGATGTAGGGTGACAGTATTTGTTTACTTCAGTTAATAGACTAGAATTTAAAAATGTCATCTTCTGTGGTCACAAATGTCAATGAAGTACATTTATTTACCTGATGATTTAACAGCAAAAATTGAATTTCATCTTCTAGATTCAAGCCACTAATGGTGACAGTTAGGAAACTTAGAAATAATGGAGCCGATGAGCAGTATCAGCATTGGAGTCTATCACAGATCTTACTTCAGAATCAGAGCCTTTCCTTGCAAATTATTTACTTTGCAATTGGGTCAAACATCTCTTATGTCACCTCCTAGGAGCTGGCTTTTACATTTTCAGGTTTCAAATGCTGATCATATCATTGCTCTTAACATAGAAGTATTGCAAACTCTCTTTGGTTATTAATAAATTTGAAGAACTTTGCTTGGTGGGGAAAAAATTGCTTAATTTACCAAGAGAAAATACTGTTTTTCTGTAGGACTCAAGGTGGAGTCTATATTCATGGTGACAGACTGACAGTCACTTCTCCCGTGCTAATGTGGGTCAAGGTATGAACAAGCTTTATATAGCTCGACTTCTTCCTTGCTGTTATTGAAATGGAAATGTATTCCAAGCAATAGTGAAACTCATCATTCAAATCAACACAGTCCTTTTGCTTGCATTCTGTTTCTTTTAAGTGTTATTCTGTGTCTTTGGTATGCAAATACTAATGTTATCAACAAAGGTAGTGGAAGTTGCTAACACTTTGAGGTTTTTTTTGTTTGTTTATTCACTCTCTACTATTATAGCGTTGTATGTGTGATTAATCCTTTCCTGACTTTCCCTCATTTGAAAAAAGACTATTTTTTTCCTCATCTTCTTGTTTCATACGCAAAAGGGGCAGCTGTCGCTTTGCCTAGCTTAAATCTGTGTTTTTGTAGCATCCAGGTTACTTGCACTATTTCTTTACAATAAGCTTTGCTAACCAATTGATGTCTCAAATGGTAAGTGGTTAAAGAACAATTTAGTCAGTGAACAGTCACTTTTACTGGTGTTTATTTTGAAATACAACATTCTTTTCTATTTTAAAAGAAGGCCTTCCTTGCTTCTGTGCAGATTCTGCAACACTTGCTCTCACATGGTACTATGTAAATTTGTCTTACTAGTGTGATTTGAATAGTTAAGATATTTGAAAGGTCACAGAACCCCCCGCTGGTGATCCACAGTAGTTGACAGAGGTTTGGTAAATTTGCTTGGAAGTTGGTCTTTTGAACCATAATGAACAGTAACAGTTGTAATTATTAAATTAATAATATGATGACATAGGTATATGATGTTTCTTGGGAAATTCTGAAGTCTTGCAGTGGTCCATTTGTCAAGATAGTCTGGGAAATACTGATCTGAATGAGACTATGTAAAGATAGATTAATTTTTGGTTTTAAACTTCAGGAAAATGTAGCAAGACCAAAATTAACCTAGGTGCTTAGAGTGCTAGAATTCACTTGAATTAGCCTTATATTAAAGAGACCCTGAGTTTTCAGCTGACACTGGGGGCAGTGGTATTGAGGGTACCTAACATCTTTAGGATGGGGTGCAGGTGCACCCCATTAAGATTTCATAGATTTCCAAAAGTAAGAACAGTAAGAAAAGATAATCCTGCTTTGTGTCTGGCACTCTTAGAAGTGGCTTTTTAATGAATCGGAATTCTTTAACTCTTGCCTCTTATTTAGGTTTCAAAGAATGGATCTTTGTGATTCAGCTTGTTTAAAGATCTTTTTTTTTCCCTGTGTGATTCAACTTTTCTTTTATGGACTCTTACTTAGTAAATTAATTTATGCAGCTTCTTGAGAAGTCCATAGTCATTAGCTAATTTTTCATTATCTGCCAATGAACTCTTATCAGTGATGACATGAATTTACTGTTTAATTCCAGGGATTGTGAGTATGCATAATTTGATAGCTCGTTACAGTCATTCTTGATTCTGTTTGTTCTTGTAGGCTCTTGATATGATTTTGGAAAAGATGAAGTCTTCGGGCTTTAACTTCTCTCAAGTCAGAGCTTTGTCTGGTGCTGGCCAGGTTAGTTTATAAAGAAAAAAGTCAGTCTTACTATATTTCTTCAATAGAGTATAAGGTATAGTGATAAATTTCATTTAAATAATTGTATTGCAGAAGACCGTAATGACATCAAGTAAGACTAAAGCTTCTATATAAGTGTCCATTAAAAGACACATTTCTCAGGGGAACTGAAAACCTGAAGCACACAAAGCAGTCACTAGAAGGTAGTGGGAGTGGAGGATGAGGTTTACAGTGCAGTTGTTTAGATCAGTATAGTGCATAACTAGTTGGTTTCCTGTTGTTTAAATTCTTTGTACGTACAGATTCTGAAATGACTGGGGTCATTTTGAATTTCAGCATATCCAGGTGCTTGTGGAAATGGGGTAGAAAAAATAGTGAGGAGCGCAGTTTGTTAAAGGCATAGTAACATCCTGTTGAGCACAGTTTTTGTTGGCTAGGATAGAGATCTGCCTAGGAACAACAAAAAACAAATGGTGATAGTCTTTGATGCAGAAATGACAAAGATGCTGCCATGATTTAGCCTGTAGTGCATAATGCCTTTTTTCTGAGGTTTATAAAACCCATCCTGACATTTAGTCAGTTAGCCAGTCTCCTAGTACTCTGGTGAAACAAGGAAGTCTTTTATAACTTTCACAGATGGTATTCAGGGTGAGGACAGCACGAAAGCGATAGCTAATTGTGACACATGAGGTTTAGGTTATTCATCTTGGTATATCTGGGACTAAATCATCAAAACTTTTGCTTTGATCTCCATGTTTCATTGATTTCAGTTGAAAGTCTGAGCAAAGTGTCTGAAAATCATAGCTGGTATCAAGGCTCTGTTATGAATTCTTCAATGGAACAGAAGTTAGGGGCTGCCAAGTAACCCCAGCTTACTCAAGTGAAAAAAGGAAGTGCATTTCCAGATTGCCCATATTCCCTTTATTTTACCCATCCTCCAACAAGTTGGGGGTATCAGCTTGGTGCTATATTCAGATTCTTTCAGGTAGAACAGACTTCATTTAGCTGCCCTCTTCCAACCCACATTGTCTCTTTGAAGAACCTTGTCTTTACGCTGCAGATCACTGCGGAGGTGCACTGATGTGCCAGTGTTTGTGCCAAAGAAGGGACAAACTTGGTCTTGATTGTCTGCAGAAACGGCAGAGAGATGTGAAATACAATCTGGCTGACGCTGTGGTCAAGTACTCTGTGCCCAAGGGGTTCTGTGTGCACTTGGTGTCATCAGAACTATTAGTGGGTCACTGGATGGTGCTTTGCAGTTTGCCTAGGGTGTCCTGCAGGTGCATAACTAGAGATGCCTGGCTTGAGGAAGCCGCCTGAGAGATGGAGCTTAAATAAGCTTCTCAATATTATGCAGTCTGTTAGTGGTGAGTGGGGCAGGCATGTAACTGAAGAATCTGGGGGCTGTGCTGAAATAGCACAGAACTAACAGTCTTGACTGTGGAGCCCTGGCTACAGCTCAAAGAGCCCTCAAAGAAGTATCTAATGCCATTAGCAGTGTAATAATAGTTCCCACTAGAAGCTGCTATAGTTCAAAATCATCATTGTCTCTTGACTCCTACATTTTCTGGTTTAGTATATGCTTTGCTCAATCTTAAGGAGTCTTTTAATGAGGCACTTGATTTGAAAAGGTGCATTTTTTTCTCCTAATTTGGAGAGAGTTCTCTGTACCTTAGAGTTTGAAATTCAGATCAGGATATGAGCTTCGCAGCTGGGGAGGACATCTCCAACTTCTGTTTCTGTACTTTCTACAGCAACATGGGAGTGTGTACTGGAAAAAAGGAAGCATCCAAATTTTAAAGAATGCATCATCTGAACTGCCTTTACATCAGTCGCTAAAGGTAACGTGCATAAAAGAGCTTTGAAGGGAGAGCTACACTGTCCTTTTTCTGATCCTTACACATTGCTTTTCTCGTTGCAAACCTTTCCTCTTGTTTGGCCGAGTTGCATGCCCCTGCAGCATAAAGTGAAATGTACTGGTTATTCCTTCAACTCCAGGGCTTTTGATATTTCCTTTTCTCTTGAGTGACAGTATATACTGCTTTAAAAGCTTACAGGTGCCAGTGGGCGTCCCAGAATCTTTCTGTGTCAGAGTAACAGCCTGTTTGTTCTTTTATGAAATGTAATATTTTTGTAAACAACCTGTAAATTTTTTACATTTTTTTACATATTTGTATTAACAAAAAATTGTGGTGAAAAATACTATCATACCTGAGTTTCCTTGCAGTGCTTGCAATTTCATTAGAAAATATTTTAAAAAAAAGACCAGTTTACACTTACCTCTGAAAGGATGGAAGTGTAATGCTGTGTGGACACAAACTCCTGACAAGTACATTGTTGAACCTCAACATTTTGTGTGTGTGTGTGCGTGGTTGGTAGATTTTGAAAAGAGACTTGACAAACTTTTATTTAAAAAGAAAAGTAGGGAGGAATCAGCTTTCCTCTTGAAGATCCTTGCCTTCCTTACTTCAAGATCAGAAACGACAGTTGTATGTTGAGAGACATTTGTGTAACTGAGCTGTTAAATGATTAATTTTGGAAATATCTCATCTGTGCAAAACTCATGGAAATGGAATGAAAATGCTCTCTGGTGAAGTACTAAGCCTCAGTTGCATTTCCAAATGGTTATGCCAATCATTAAAGAGAAATCTGTTAGTAGAGCTGTGGAAAGATAATCTGATCGTTTAGAGAGGAGTTCTAAAAAGTGGGGCTAAACTTGCAGAAAAGGGCCCAGGGCTTTGGCTACCAAAGGAGTGTACTGAGACATTGTGCTGCAGGGTGTGTGAAGTACAGTGTGCTGCAGTTTATGTCAAGTAACAGCAGAAAAAGTCTGTTGCTTCCCTCTGGTGTGAAGTTTGGGTTAAACTTTTCACCACTGACCAACATGCTGCCCAATATCCCCTTTCCTGTAATTATCGAGAGGAAACCAGAAGGCATGTCAGAGAACTGAACTGTGAGCTGATACGTAGGTCTGCTGTATTGCTACAACTCTAGCAGGGACTTCTTAGAGATCAGACTTACTAATAAAGGATATTGTTCATTGCAGGCTTGTTTTTCTGTCAGTAACAGCCCTATCTGGATGGATTCTAGCACAGCTTCCCAGTGCAGCACTCTGGAGAAAGCCGTGGGGGGAGCACAGGACCTAGCGAGTATCACTGGTTCTCGAGCCTATGAGGTAAGGAACGGATGGGAAGAAAGTCCTCAGCAGAGTCTTGTGATAGAAACAATTCTGCCATTACAGTGGTACSACAGCAGATAATGATCAGCCATTAACTATGAAAGAGAGAGTTTTTGAAGAAACTCCAATGATACTGTGCTTTGCAGTAGTCTCACAAAGGAAGATGTGGAAATTTTAAAATGAAATTTTGCTGCAGGAAGCAGCTGGGGTGAGCTGTTGCATTTGGCCAGTGGTTCCGAAATACAGTGATTGGTGGCTACGCTTACAGTCTCAGGGTCTGATTCTCCCCTGGGAGCTCCTGTGCAGCCACATTTCCATTGGGATGGCAATCCAGTTTGTGTTACAAGTTTACTTGGGGTTATGACCCCCCTGTTTGGGGATCACTGCTCTAGGTTACTTCTGCAATTAAAAGATTGGCCTTTTAATGTTCCCTGAAGGCTAAGAAGCAGCTGTTGACCTAAGAGAAGTGAGTTTTAGAAGTTTGGGACGCTATCAGAGAGTACTCTCTCACTTGTCTCCTCTTCCTGGCACTTCCCTCTCTCGTAACTGTGACGATGAGTTACAGAGTGAGAGTGGGGCTGCCTTCCAGGCATCTCAGCACCTGGCTACTCTTACTGTTGGTTCAACAGAATAAGGCTCTAACCTCCCAAACTGCTGATTCTGTTTTTGAATCATCAGCAAGGTTTATGGCCAGTGTGAAATCAGACTTTGCATACCACTAACAGTTTATTTTTAACTTGCTAAAGATTAAGGTTTCAGTGTTAGAAGTTTTTTTGTTATTTGATATAATACGTGGATGAAAAATAATTACTCTTACAACTACTATTAGCTTGTGCTGGAGTTGCTTCTTTGAGTATGAAACTTCCTGCTTTGCTCCCAATTCACCTGCCTCAGAGAGGTACATAGGTTGGGTAGCCTAAACCTTCAAGGATTTGAAGGCAGCATTTGAATTGTCCTGGTTCCTGTGCACAGAATAAGTGTGATTCATTCCATTGAACTGTCATTTCTGAAATGTAAATTATGGATAGTAATGCTTTTTCACATGCTTTTTTTTCAAAAGGTGAGCAAAATTCTCATAATGAGACTATGTGTTATAGCCTGTTTAGTGCAGATTGCCTGCTGTGCACTGACTTTCATCATGCATCAGGCAAATTAAATATCCAAAGTGCAATGTACTGAACTCATTACACAGAGTTAATGATTATTGACTCCATTTAGGGTTTGTGTTTCTAAGCATTTGCATTTCTTTCTCAGCGTTTTACAGGAAACCAGATAGCAAAGATTTACAGCCAGAATCCTGAGGTCTACATGCAAACTGAGGTTGGCTCAACTTCAATACACTTATTGGAAAACATAGTTGAAAATCTTTTAAAATTAATTTTGTGGGGATGTCAGACTTTTTTGCTAAAGACTATTTTGATTCTTGTGTTTGGTTTTAAGATTAAAATTGTAAATTTGGTTATTTTATTTTATTTTCGGTTTTGTTAAATTATTAGTCATTGGGCAGATAAAAACTGGGCATCGGTTCTGTCTTGAATGTTACATTTAACACAGTGGGCTCCATTGGATCTCACCTTTGTGGAAGAAGTTTTAAAAAACAGACTTTCATTTGGGTGGTAATAAATTGTATGTACAGCAGTTCGAACACAAGTGAGTAATTAAGCACGCAGTTGAAATGTTCACACTTAGAACCAGCCATTTGCATGCAGAAATGTGATTGCTCTGCCATACAAAGCTGGCATCCATGYGGATTTGTGTAGGAAAAAGCCTGCAATCGATTCTAGACTTTTTTCGTAGTTTTTCCCTTGAGGAGCTACTTTGATTCTATTATTACAAGTGAATTGCATTGTGTAGTTGGTTTCCTTCTGATTTTTAATTTTCAGAAATCAGCTTGCAATTCCATTATTGTTTCAGTTTGTTGAGTCTGCATCTAGCTGTGACTGAAATGCCATGGTTTGAAGCAAGGTGAAAACTCCATGCAAATATGATGTAAATGAGAGAAGGGCTCCTGTCCTGTGATTAGAATATGCCAAACATCCAGACCAGTGAAGTCAGGCTGCTCGTGTTTTTGTTTTACTACAGTTCTTGATAGTATTGATCATATTTTTTTTGTGGCTTTTAAAATCGGACCCCTTGGGGGCTTCATGGGGAAGTGAGTTGCAAAGTTGACTGTATTTTGAGGGACAATGCTTCTTTTTTTTCCATTTTTTCTTTCTAAGTACATGTTCTAAAACCTTTATGCTAGTAAGTGATGGGGTGAAACAGAACACTAATACAGTCTGATCATAAGCTTAAGAGTAAATTTGGAGAAAAATGCATTAGTGGAGGGGAAGTGGGTCCGTGGAACTGAGAACTAGTCAGACCAAGCTCAGACTTTGAGGGCTGGTTGCATTGAGGCACTTTATTTTGGCAATAAAGGATATGCAAGATATGTTCAAGCACAAAATATCTCTATGTCAGAGTTGCTCTTGGGAACCCTCGGGAAGTGCTTAGCAGCTTGGYTGTCTCAATGACGTGGAAGGTGGATGTTCTTCCTTCTCTAGGTCAGCTTGCCAAACTGGCTGATTCACAGTTTTAACTTCATCCTTTTCCTTCCATTTCAGGCAGCTAGTGCCTGTTGGGGCACCACAGAAGGTAGGCCTTTGTTATCTAAGCACAATGTGATATATTCTTGGGGAGAGACGCATGAAGAGCAAGTGCATCATTAAGTTCCCTGGCCATTATAACCACCTCTTAGAGCTCTGGCTATAGTCCGTCTTCGAATGCTGTGTGAAGCAGTGGTTTTGTGATCATTAATAAAAAACCTGTCACTGCTGGCTCACTCCACCAGTAGAGATTTGATTCTGATTAGTTATTGGGTGACAATCATATTTCTTCTGAATTAGTCAGAGCACACAATCAGGAATTTGTCAGCTTTTATGCCAGCTTCGTGGGAGCAGATAATACTTGATCCTGCAGAAAGCTTGGCGGTAGCCAGTTAACTTGGTAGTTTGTATAGCAGATTTGAAGTGGAAGCAAGTTCGTGTTGGATCAGTGCATTGTGTCATGTAGCCAGGGCATTTTTGGGCAAGTATTAGAAGCCCTACAGCTGGATTTAATGCATTGTTGGAACATACCCTGGGGCCGAGCTGCAGGTAGTGGTTCAGTTCAAAGCTGATTATTTACCAGCTCCTGGGAGTAACTCCTGGGAGGTCTGGGGTCTCAGCTGGGAGGAAGGTAAGAGTTCACCTAAAGGTGCTAGCAGAGCTTTGCCAGAGCTACTAAAAAGCTTACAGACCTGTGCTCTGGTTTGCCCAGTGCATGGTTTCTGGGCATTTCCCCTGTTGTCAACATACAGGTGGTTTTTTTTGTGTGTGTGGTGGTTTTTTTTTTTTTTTTTTTTAAATGAGGTTTAAATAAGGTTCTGTGATACACCGAAGTTGTGAATTAATTAATGGTAACATAGAGTATGCTAATATACTAGGTGTATTTTGCATGTTTCAGAATGCAAAGCTATTAACAGCTTTTATTGTGGGGTTACTTTTAGGTTGATATCTGCAGTATTACTTAGGCAGTAAGATAGAACTGAATAATCCTTCTAGGTGTATTTTTGTGTGCTTTCTGTGCCTAACATTAAGTATCTATTAACATTTGCTGCTTCCAATTACTTAATTATTTACTTTCTTTGAAGTGACTACTGTTGGGACTCACTATCTCATACTTTCTTTCAGAGAATCTCTTTGGTTAGTAGTTTTGCAGCTTCCCTTTTCCTAGGAGCTTATGCACCCATCGATTACAGTGATGGTAAGTGTGTGGGCTTTTCTCATAGTAACAATTCAACAAGGAAATTTCCGTTTCCATCCCCACCTTACATAAAAGGGGGACAAGGTCTCTGCTATTTATTTTCAGTCTTTAATGCAAAGTATATTAGATTTTAAGCTAAGTTACTCCTTTCAATTTGTTGCTACTCTTGATAGTGCTGTGCTTATATGCCCCATCATACTATGATTCCCATTTCTACAAAATGGATCCACAGAAAATATTCTTAAATGAAATTGTACCTTTTTTTATTACTTTATGATGTAGAAAGGAGTGTTGAAATATCTATTTAAAAGCATGAAAAAGTTGTGGATTTTTAAGCTAGACTACATAGTTCTGATATCTGTTCTTTGGTTTTGCTGGTTTAGCTCTGAGTTGCACAGGATGTGAACAAGATGTATAATGTGATTATTTTTCCCCCCACCTAACTGGAGTATGGATCTGCAACAGAAATATCTTTTCAAAATGAACCAGAGAAAAAAGCATAAACCAAGCAAAAAAATCCTGAACTCAGTTAAAAAAAAAATTCAACTTTCCATATCTCTCTATTCATCATAACAAAGACAAAAAAGTGACAAGGCTAGTGTCTCTCTTTTTTGTTGTGTGTTATCTCAGTTATCCAGCTTTTAAATGGCAATTTTAAGTGGCAATTACAGAGGAAACCATTTTCCTGGGAGCTGTACTGTTATTTCTAAATAGCATTTTTGATTCCTGCTCTGAAACTTAAGAGAAGATATATTTCAGAGCTGAAAGGTTAGATAACAAGGCTTTCTAAGGAAATTTTGCATTATAGAGCCATAGTTGACACCCGTGTGTTAAAACCAACTCATTTTTTTTCTCCTTTGTTGTTCCATCAAAGCTCATAGGAAAAGGCATGACACCTCGATTTTAGCTAATGGACAACTTATTCAATATCAGATCTCCCAGTTATACTTGAGACCTTAAAAATTGCAAGACAGTCCATGCTTATTTTGCAGCCGTTGTGAGATTATTACATCTATCTTCTTGTCCTGTTCTGTTAGCCATGTATTTTCACAGCTAAATTTTATTTTTTTGTATATTATTGGCAACAATAACTCCTTGGAGATTTGCACTTTGCTCCTCAGTAGGCCCAAATATTGAGCACCTCAGCCACTCAACAATCCACAGAACTAGCTCATGTCCTGCATTTCAAATAGAGATGGTGAGATTTTCAAGGTACTTTTTCTGATGAACGAATATGTTGATTTTTTTATTTTTCAATGAGAGTGAAGTGTTAATTTTGATTCAAATATTTAAAAATATAAGCATTAAAAAAAATATTGTTTTTGGGGTTGTTTGGTTTTTTTTTTTTTTTGTAATGTTACCTCTGCCTTTTCTACTTGGAAGCAAGTGGGGGAAATCCGTGCTTTGGTTGAAAACCAAAACATTTTAAACTAAAGAAAATGAAAATTTGCTTCATTGGAAAATTTTCTTAGAAAATGTATTGCATTTTTCAGACAGCTCTAGGAGAGCCTGTTTTGTTACACCGCTGGATATTTATGGAGCTTGAATAAATGTTATCTACTGTTCAAGCATGTAAGATTATTAAATCTGTGTGTGGAAAAAGATAAGAGAGCTAAGCAGGATGTTATAGTTCTCTTTACAAGACAAAAGATTTTTCGGCATTGTAAGCTATATTTTGTCTTGTTCATTCTTTTCTTCTGCTAACATAATGAGAGAGAATTCTAATTCCAGTAATAAAATATAATTATAATGTATGCGGTAGTTATTTGGATCCAGCTGAAAAAGTTGTTTTCTTGTCATTTACGATTTCTTGCAATTCACTTGATCTTTTACATTGCACCTGTATATTGTAGTTTAAAATGCATCTCTCAAAATAATGTTCAGATAATAGACCTATTCTTCATTTCTGTAGGTTTAACTTCAGGTCATATCGTCTTTAAAAGACCCTGTCAAATTGTTTAGCTCTGCACAATAACTTATCTCTTTAAATTTGCAGGTTATTGTAGGAAATGTGCTATTCAGTTTCAGGATTTTTTTTTTGTTTTCTTTTTAAAGGTCCAATCTCGTAAGGTTCAAATCACTCCTCGTGAATGGCTGAGCACCCTGGGTGATTGATTTAAAAAAAATCAAATTACATTCTGGTGGAATGAAGAATGATTTTCATTTGTATTGTGCAGATGTTAAAAGTAAAATACATTTGGGACCTAAACAACTTGAACACTTGAGGCGTTGTTTCTTTTAGAAGACACCTTAAAGAACAGCTATTCAGCTCTTGACCTAGAGAAGCTTTATCTTTTGAAATGCTTTTCTAAGAGCCTTAGGCAAATCATAGCTTAGCATACTTGTTTTTGTTGTTCTGTGAAACAAGGATGCTTTGACTGAAGCCTTTTCAAAAGGAAGCCTAGTGGGCTGAATTTACTCCTAATGTAGCTTGCTTGGTGTCAGCAGAGTTAGGCTGCTTATGATTTTAGCTCACTGAAAAGGCAATCCAGAGTGCTGTAATATGGATGCACTTAACTGTTTATAAATGTATGCAAATATTGATCTTTAGTTTGTTGATTAATAAAACCAGTTAGTCTGCATCGTTTGGTCTTTGTAATGAAATTGGTTTTTGGGTTTTTTTTCCCCCCAGCATTGAAGCACTTACACTTTTGTATATGTGGTAAATATTAGCAAGTCCTGATTGTGCTCCTGGTCATTTTATATTAAAAGTCAGTGATGCTTGGAGTGAAATACTGAGTCCTATTCATCCACGTATTGACCCTTTCCTCAGTCCTTATTAGACCATGGCCTTGGCTATTGACCTTCGTTGCTGATGGGGTATCCATTTGGAGTGACAAGTCAAAGGACTGCCTTTGATTTTTGGTTTTTTTTCCCCCCCTTAGTTCTCAGGTTATTACTTATTTGATATGTTAAACTTTGCGACATAGATCATGACCAGAGGTGCTTGAGTTAGGAACTCACTGTGCATCACTCCCTGTATAATCAAAGGAGAAAGAGAAGCGGTTCCAGGGAGCATTCAGCTCTGGTTTTTATTTCCCACTGACTAGAGATTCTCATGCAAGTGCCCACAGTTGGATAGGATGAATCCAGGCCAACAGATTAATAGTTCTTGTAAAATAATTGTTTCACATCTTCTAAATGAATTTCTGAGGGTGGGGTAAATTAGCTCATCTTTCTTTTCTTGGGGCATATTAAAGTCTTCATGCAAGTATATCTACCAGTCAGTAAACTGAAGTGTTGTTTCTATATAATAAAAGCTTAGACCTTTTCAGTTATAAAGGTTAGTGTTTTTCCTGTTTTATGCAGAAAAGATTGAAGGCGGTCCTTATGTCTTGCAAAATTGCATTGGAGGATACTGGTCAAATGTTTCTCTAGGCTTGCGGGGGGAAAAATGATTTTTTTCAAAAAAACCACAGAAAACAATAACTAACCTTTCTCTAGTTAAATTCCTATTTATTTAACGTTTCTGTTAACTGGTTAATTTAGCGAAGGGATTCTTGGCCTTTTAAATTAGGGACTTTTCCAGGAAAATTTACAGATTTACGTATTTCCTCATAGAAAGCCTTGTTACGCCCGAGAGCTTGGGACATGAGGCTGCTCACACCCTCTGCCTCTGGGAAGTGCAGACAGTGATGCTGGGCTCAGTTTACCCTTGGAAGGAGGGGATGGCTAGATTTAAGAGTGGTCTCATGTAGAGAACTGAGAGAAGCTGGAGTAAATCTTGCCATCTTTCCTTTTCTGTGGGTGGTAGCGATTTTGACAGCAGAAAAGGGAAATGCACCTCTTGCCCGTGGGAGGCGTGTTGCACTTTGTACTCTGTCAAATTCCTGCTGTTGCATCATAGGCCAAATAAACCAGTGCATAATTTAAGTGTATTTAATTTGCCTGAAATGGGATTGATTAAATTTAATATATTTAGTTCTATTTTATATGTTACTAAGTATAATCCAAATATCTTACTGTTTGGCTTGGGTTAGTCCAGTGTCTCAGCTGGAGTGTGCAACACTTTCTGTTTATAACACTGTGTGAAGCACTAGGTCCAGACCTTGCTGATGGTGCTTAGGATTGGACTGCACAAATAGATACTTTATTTATAAACGTTATTAAATTCATTATTAAGCCTATGTGAAAAAGGCTGCTGGGGATTGATAGGGTGGGCTCATTTGTGCGTGCGTAACCAGCAGTAGTGTATGTGTGTGGAGTGTGTGGCAGGCGTGTGCCCTTCTTCAGAATAAGAGCGCTGCTAGAGCCTTGTGATGTGCTGGCTGAGGTATGGGTTGCATCCCTTCTCTTCCTCTGTCTCCCAGCATTGCAAGCATAGTCTTATTCCACAGACACTGCAGGTCGGGTCAACTTCACCGTCTTCATGTTTTAAAAAGTTTAAAGATGTATTGAATTTAAGTAAATTTCAGGTTTTCCACTGTGCTCGGCTGAGAATGTGGCTGTGTTTCTGAGATAAATAGGTCGTGGGCTAAACAGCCTTTGAAATGAAAATGTTAATCTAGAATAAGACTGATATGTCCCTGAACAGTACTAACCAGAAACACATACAGATTTTCAAGTTTAATGAAATGTGCAATTAAAGGCATCTTAGAGACATAGGCAAGGGATGTGGAGTGCTCAGTATGTTATGTAGATTTCAGTTGGGCTGTTCAGCATTTCTGAAAATCGTGACTTTAGTATTCAAAGCTGGACTCTCCAAACTAGCCTCAAAATTAAAGGCTACATTTGAAAATTTGACCACTTGCTTTTTTTTTTTTTTTTGGACTTCTAAGCCTTTATTTTGTCATCTCTGAAGAAGGAAACATTGATATGGAGGAAGATTAGTCAGCATGGATTTAGATGCTTATATGTTACTCTACTCAAAGGTAGGAGTAGTGTAAAGCCATACCACCCTGGGGGGAATTTCTTCATTGTTAGGTCTCAGGTGAGCACAACGCAACTTCAAGTGACATTGCTGCATCACCTTTAGATAGTTGTAGTGAAGTCTTTGTCTAAGGTGGAAGATTTGGGGAGGAGTTGATGGGGAGGCATCCATGTTCTTCCTTTTGCTCATAATTTGGGAATAACTGAATTGTCTAGTGCGTTGTGCATCAGAGAAGCCTTTTCTGCTACCTTTACAGGTGAAAGCTATCCAGAGGCTGAATCATCAGTATCCTTTATGCTTAGAAGAGCTGTAACCGTTCTCTTTGAATGTAAAATATGCACCCATAAATTTTCTGTTGCCTGTAACGAGGTGGAATTTTCTGATACAGTACTGTCTTGTGTTTAATGATATATGCCTCTTGCTTTAATCTGTCTTGTAGGTTCTGGTATGAACTTGCTGCAGATTTGGGAAAAGGTATGGTCAGTGTCCTGCCTTGATGCTTGTGCACCTGGATTAGAGGAGAAGCTAGGATGCCCTGTACCGTCCCATTCAGTCCTGGTATGTGCCTGTCTAGAAGAGTTGTAAGCAACAAATAGAGCTTTGTGCTGAGAGTTCTGCTAATAGTACTTTCTTGGAGTGTATTTCTGTGTGCGCGCAAGCATGCATGCAGTTATCCTCAGAGCTACGCTGCTTGATTTAATATTTCCAGGTGTGTTGTGAATGTGTACGCCGGAGCAGAAACAGACATCTTTGAAAACTGACTGGTAGCTGGTTTCTGTCATAGCTTTCATCATTGATCACCTTGGATTCTGGGATGCCCTGGGCTGTGATGAGATAAGTTTTGGTAGATGTTCCAGTGATAAGAATCTTTGGGGTCCCCCCTCATGCCCACAAACACCTGGTCACTGCAGAACTGTGCACAGTATTTATTACTGCAGAAACAGAGCCCAACATTTGCATTTCTTGACAGGGACCTTGTTTTAAACTGTTTGTAGAGTTAATGAGGTAATCTTTGTGAATAATTTGCGATATTTAAAGCTCCTCAGTTCATGTAGCATAATGGTGAAATCAAATCAAGCCATTCATCTCTTATAGTAAATGAATTCAGTCTTACTACCCAAGACAAAAAGAGCTATTGCTTTAGCTGGTGCACATGTGAGAGAGTGTAGATACCCATCACCTGATCCATCTGAATTCAGTGCTGATCTTCTGTAATGGAGAGGAACATATTAAAAATCCTTATAGGTGTCCTTGTATTTTTTACAGACAGTTTTCTTCTCCTGTTTTTTCTCTATGGCTATCAAATGTGGCTTAAAAGAATACAGTTCTTGACCCCTAAAATAATAGGGGTCATATTCCAGCATTTGATGTTGTGATGTATATTAATGTTGTGTTTCCTCTTATGTTTGCATTGAATTTCTAATTTCTGTGTATTAATATTCATGTATGTGTGCAAAATAGATGGATGTGTTTATGTTACTTGATGTGAATAACTGGAGAGAGACCCAAAGCTAAAATGCTACTATTTACTTAACCTATTTCAAAATCTAATCTGAGGGTATTTCTGTGAGGTTCTCAACAACAATTCTTTAAAATATTCATTCATACCTGAAATACACAGAAATTATTATTACAGCTGCTTTGGGGTTTTTCAGTTCTATGTTACAATGCATTGTTTCACACATTGCAAGATTACTTTCCATTTTTTGAGGGTTTTTTGCTCTCTCTTTCTTTCTTTCCTTAGGGGCCCATTTCTCCATATTATAGTCAGCGTTATGGGTTTAGCCCAGACTGTAAAATAGTAGCATTTACAGGAGACAATCCAGGTGAGATGATTAAATGTATAAGATTCTGTCAATATGTTTATATATGTACTAAAATTCTAAATCAATCTCATTGATTCTCAGATGCTCCCTATACAGTGAAAGAATATCGTGTTTATCAGCATTAATACCTTTTTCCAACAGCCTTCCATCACTGGTTCTTCTGAGGTATAGACATCTTGGGTAAGCTGGGTATGACAAATGAATTCTCTTTTGCCTAGTAATAGACGTGGCTTCATTTGCTTCTTGATAACTTCAGTTTTGGTTTGCCTGCCCCTAAGAAACTATTCTTACTATGTACTGCTAACATTTTAACTTAGAAAGTATGAATTAAAAAATTGCTGTTGTAGCTTTTCCAGCAAAAAGGTGGAGATGGACCTCATAGGCTTTCTCTAAGAATTAGAACTGTTCTTTTGTCAGACTGATAGATCTCACTATAAGGGAAGGTATTAATTTAGGGTCAGTTTTTGGAATCCTGGAGACTGTTTCAGTGTAGAGCAGAGTCATCTGTTTCTCAAGACTGTGAATATAAAATACTTATCCATATTACAGTAGCATATGCAGGTTTGAATCAAGATGGAGGCTTCATCATGGTACAGTTTACATTCATATTCTGGGAGCTGCATTTCCCAAAAGTCCAATTTTTCTTCTAGAGATTCAAATCCAGTTTAGTCCAATAAATATGTGACTAGTCTGATGTAAGTGGGAGTGTTTCTCCTTTAAAGTGTGTTGTCAAGTAAGGGTCCACTGTATTTAAAACCTGAATACATAAACCATTAGAGAATCATGCAGTTCCGTAGTCTTTTGTCTTGAGCATTTTGATTCTGTTAAAAATCACTCCCTCACCCAAATGCTTTGCCCATCTTTTACAGCGTGTAGGCGAAGGCCATCGAGCATATTTGCTGTTTATATTGTACTTTGAGATGGTGAATGTGATGTATTATGATGTCTCATGCAACATGCTATAATTGAGTCAAACGAGTAACCTTTTATCTGGTATTCTGACTCTCTGCTTTCAGCATCATTGGCAGGGATGAGACTTCAAGAAGGAGATATTGCAGTAAGTCAAAACATACTCCCGAAAACTGTCCATATCCCTGAACAAATGAAATACATGAAATGTAAAATAGCTGTAGGTTATCAGTTAAATTTATCTGCTAGTGTTGATTTTCTGTTTATTGGATTCACGCTTGTTTTATTTCTATCAATCTGTAAGCTGCCTGAAAGATTTTAAGTAAACTCTTGTGACTATTTTTAACTAATGCTCCAGACATTAAAACCTAAGTCTCCATCTAGTATGTATTTCAATGGCGTGACAGTGTAAGTCAGAGCTAGCTTCAACACGAATCCAATTGACTTAATGTGTAATTTAAAAACAATTAGTGGTAATAACAAATGGTTTTAATTTAATTTCTCTATTGCTTTCCATGCACATTGTGATAACGCTTCAATTATTTTTTTTCCCCTCCAGATTAGCCTTGGCACAAGTGACACATTGTTTCTGTGGATCCAAGAACCAACTCCTGCCTTAGAAGGTCATATCCTCTGCAATCCTGTTGATTCTCAAACATATATGGCACTTTTATGGTAATATCATTTATTTTTTGTACATCTGGGATCAATAACATATATTTCTTTCTCTGTTGTTAGTGTTTTTTATTTCTTTTGCAAAATGATAATGAATAGAACATTCAGCATTCTCTACGGTATATGGCAATCTACTGCTGAAACATTTGCATCAACGTTATAGCATTCCTATTGTTTAATTTGAGTAACTGAAACTGCAGAGTTGTGGAGGATAAATTCTCATGGCAATAAAAAGCTGAAATTATTTTTATGTATACGTAGAGCCAGTTCACTGTGAATCTAAGGTAATACATTTAATGTACAGGAATAACAATCTTCTGAAATATAATAATGTGAAATGTCAGAAGCTTGACCAGGCTGTATAACTTCAGTGCTTTTCTAGTGGTCCAGAGGGGACATAACAGGGCAGGTGAAGATTCCCTTTTCAGAGAGGAGTATAATCAGTGCTGTTCAGGGACGTATTAGGCTGTGCGTGTGGAAAATACTGAGATCTCAAGAAACCCAGCTGAGAGAATGATCCTCATGGTAGCTTTTGGCTGCTGTGATCTGGGAATTGTTTGGCCCCTCACCAGCCAAGCAGGTGGAAAGGTGGCCTGAAGCTGTCTTCCCTCACTGAGTCACTGTATTCAGGGTAAAAACTTCCAAAACAGGTCACAGTGTTTAGGCAAATATTTACAAGTAATATGCAGATAAATTTTGTATCTAAATCCCCTGGATTGTAGGTGCTTGAAACTCAGAACTTCAGCAAAGCTCAAATCTGCCCTTTAACTGTAATGTTGAGTCTTACCTGTACAGTAATAGGATGCTGTAAGATGACAGTGGGAACAGTGTTCATGAAGTTAAGTTCAAAAGCATGATGTCAATTGCAAGTTACTGAGTTTCATAGTATGATTTCCCAGCAGCTGTTTTGTTCTTTTTTGTTTTGCATTCAAGTTTCTCTTTTACCCAATATTTTTCCCACTTTTGCTGTGTAAAAGAGCTATATAAATAACCTGTTCGTAATAGGAAAGGAGATACTGAGGCATTTTTCTGAATAACTGTTATACTGCCATTCTTTTACTGCAGCTTAACATGTGTGGAAGGCCAAACCTGCCTTTTAGAACACAAGATATTTCTGTAGCCTTGCAGATACAAAGAGTTCCTGTTCCTCCTGCCTAGCCATTTCTGCCCTGACACTGCCCCTTTTGCACCAATGCCCCCTTATTTCTAGAATATTAGGGTTAATAGAGGACCCTCAGTTAGTAGGGTCAGGCAGAGTATTTGTACAGAAAACTCGAGTARCTTCAGCTGCTGCTGCCGAGCAAGTTCAGTAATTTCCTTGCCCTCTTTCTGGATATTTCTGTGCCTTTCCTGCTGAGTTGCTCTGATAACTCCGTGCTGGAGAGTATTCGAACTGCTTTCCTCTGGGTCTGAGTCCAATGCTGCAGTATTTTGCAGGAATGTTATATTCACAAAGGAGGCAAAGGCGGTGACTGCATAAAGGGTGCAAAGACCACAAACACTGAACAGATGCATATTTTACAGCATGGTTTTCTGGCTCTGGACCAGAACTGTGCAGATGCAGCTGTGGTGCTTTCCTTTGCCAGATCCTGGCACGGAGCTAGACCTCATAAGTCTTGTTGGACCCAAGCTGGCTCCATACCGGTACCATGCTCCTGAAATCATAAATGCAGTGTAGAGACACTCTTGCTCCTCCTTGCAGAGTCATCTCAGAGTGAGGTTTTTAGCGCTGTGTGAGAGTACTTCTCTGAGGAGATGTCTTAGCTGTTCAGAGCTAACCTGGATTTAGCTTGGCCTGCCAGATTGGATCTAAGCCGACTCATTGGAGAGATGTATACCAACATCTCTGCGCTGCGTTCCTCAGCACGTCCTGTAATATTTGTTTTCTCTCTTATCTAGTTTTCTTCCTCTCTATCTCTTTCCATAATGAAGAAGTGATTGTATCTTTTAGCTTGCCCAGCTTTATTCAGCTGATAAAATAAACACCAATATCGAGTAAAACAACAAATTGCTTTAAAAATCTAGAGCCAAATGTTTTGGAAAATGCATGTGGTATGTTTGTGTATTTCAGTTTTAAGAATGGCTCTCTGATGAGAGAGAGGATCAGAGATGACTGTGCTTCAGGCTCCTGGGATGAATTCTCCAAAGCCTTATCATCTACTGTTGCTGGAAACAATGGAAACTTGGGTATGAGCCTTAGCAGGGCTGGGAGTTCAGGGTTTGCTTAGACACATACTTGAGTGGGTGTTGTACCTACTTTTTACTTGGGTCACGATAAAGGCCAAGAATTAACCTAACTTGAGCAAGGGAGATTCCTAACGTGTACTTAGAAATGCTCTGTTGGCAGGCTAAGTGTCATGATAGTATTTTCCTTCAATATTCACTAAATAAGAAAATTATATTTATGGAGCTCTTTTGGTCATTGAAAGGGTGTTAGTAGTGTCTTAGCTGTAGAATGTTTAAAACTAGTAATTTCTGAAGGAGGCTTTCATTAAAGTTTATTTCTTTTTCTGAAGACTCAAACCAAGTGAATTAAGTAGCTCCATATTATTTCTTTCTCAATCATTACTCTACAATCTTGTTCATGYGTGTGAACAAAGCAGTAATGTCAAGTGATACTCATATTTCCTGCATTTTCCCCAATGTATGTCACAGAGTCATTTCATCCCTGTTTTTTCCCCACATTTTGGTAAGTGAATGAAATGAAACAAACTGATGATGATGGAAATATTTTAAAAATATAAACAAACCCATGTATTTGAAGTTTTACATTATTTTCTTTCCTATAGTTTAACGTTTTACAGATGTAGTATATAGCTCTGAAATAAGTTATTGAAAGGTGAGCGTATGTGTCATCAAGATTAAAATTTAACCATTGCAGAGCTGGATTTGAAATCATCACCATCATCCTAGATCTGAATTGATATGAGTAAAATTAATTTAAAAACTGTAGGTAGCGAAGTTTTAAAATGTAGATATTTAAGCTATAGAAGACTTCACTCCTTAGGAAAGTGAATTTAAAATACAGTTTCTTGACACTGTGAGCTTAGCACTGATTTTACATTTTTAGAAGCTCTGTTGTGTTGTCTGTCAAATCCAGTCTCTAGGGGGTATTAAAATGACCAGGAATCTCTTTTCACTAGACGACAAATCAATTCAGGTGTTTCAGAAAATGGGAAGAAGTTGTTCCAAAACCCAAAAGTCAGCCACTTCAGACAGTATTAAAAAAAATGGAAGTTGATGAAAATATTGTTACTGATTTCAAGGATACCAGGACACTGCCTTAAAGTTTTAAAATTTGTATTATAGTATATTCACTTGGATATCTCAATCCCCTATAAAATGGGTGTTTTGTGAAAGTCATCCTCAATAACCTCTATGCTTGGATAACCTCTGGGTATACATGTAAAAATACAGTAATCTCCATAATCTGAGTTCCTGAGAGAAGCAGAGCAAAGAAGTAACTGATTAGGCACCCTTCCTTTTATCACTTGTTCCCTGCACTCCGTGTTGTGTGAGAAGATGCCCCAGCAGAGGTTTGGAGATGGGCAGAGGCAGCAGCTAGGGTGAGGTTGGGATAATGAGAGTAACAGGGGTAGCAAATAGGGAAGGAGGAGGAGTGACCAGATGAGGGTCCTGTTGCATCTGGGAAGTACCTGAGAAGGCTAATAAAACCAGCAAGTTTACTTGAAGACCTCATCTGCCAGATTCAAGGTGGCAGCAGGGTCAGAAAGGAAATTTTGGGATATACATCCCCTGGCAGGGCCTGCAGATCTGTAACCCACAGTGTTGCTTACTGGCAGGTTTTCAGAATGTTTAACCAAAAAGGTTATGTATGCTAAAGCACAGTACTATTTTTGGGTTTTTTTGGCTAATAATCATAGGGCTCCTAGGGCAGCATACTCTTGTTCCAAGGTCTGAACCTTAGAAACTCTCCTTAGTTTCTTAGCTATTCTGTTCAGTTTTTCCGTCCTCATTTTCTTTTTTTGTCTCCTTTCTTGAATATCTTTTCTGACCAACCCTTCTTGCCATCAACACAAAAGAAATCTTTTTCACACTTTTTGTCTAGCTGTCTACAAAGCTTTACTGCATTTCTTCAGATCTCATCAAAACTATTCAGAGACCAGCTCTGCTTCATGACATAAAATATCTGATGTTCTCTAATAAGCTCATGAAATCTAATCCAGTGTATGAAGTGTTCCAGTATTCCTGTACTCTTCTTACTAACTTACCTTTTTTTTTTTTTTTTTTTCTCTTTCACCCTTGCATATGACCTACTGAAACGACTTCTAGGATGTGTTATATATTATCTATGTTACTTGCATGTGTGTGTGTTCTGGTGGATGTGTGCTCTTTTGTAGGCTTGTTGTTTATTATATTGTTTGGATGCCTAGAGCCAGATGTGCTTAAGATCCACATTTTTGTAAACTGAAAGTAGTTAAATTCAGTAAATGTGTGGACTGAAATTAGTTAAGAAACAGGCTGTGTGGTGACTCAAATGTCTTTCCAAATACATGATAAACATTTATTATCATTTTAGCTGTGTGCTGAAATACGGTTCCATCTTTGGGCTAGGAGCAAATATGACACTCTTTAATGTTCCTTGATGCAGGTTTCTACTTTGATGTGATGGAAATTACTCCTGAAGCAGTTGGGATTCACAGATTCAACAGAGACAACCAAAAGGTAGTAATAATCTAGTTAACGTCTCAAACCTTGAAGGAATACTGTCAAGGCTTGAAATCTTTGCCATTATCATTTTTTTTTTTTTTTCCTTTTTGGTCTGAGATACTTGCTTTCAAGTTTCATGTATTGATGCAAGTCCCTAGGATGATTTTCATAAGGAAGTATTTGGTCTGTAGCTTGAGAATATCTACAGTGCAGAGTCTGAACTGGAACTTATACGGTATTTTTTTGAGGAAATATTTCCTTTACTGGAAAATGTGGATTTACTGAAACCAACACTGTTTTTGAAACAGGATTAACTTCAAGCTTATTGAGAGCTTAGTACACTTACATGACTTAGTCCCCATCTTCTAAGTTTCAGACACACAGATAAAGATGTGTTGAAACTTTAGGCTATAATATTTTGTCTTTTATCTTGCCCTAAATGTGCATGTAAAATAAAGACCTCATTTTGCTGTCCTGCATGTCTTGGAGTAACCTACAAGCTACATGGTGGTATGTAAGTAAACACAGGCTCAAGTCCAATTGGAATTAAAATAGAAATTACATTATGGAAAGAAAAGTTCTTTGTGTCTTTTTTCTTTTTTTCTTTTTCTTTTGAGGAATGGATGTTGTTTAAATGTCTGGCTTTTTGGGTGGTACTGAAACTCAACAGATGTCTTTGATCAAATCATGACTCCCAGTCGATTAGACCTCACCTAGGTGAACAGAGATTGATATTCTCTTGTGTTTGCAGTGTAGCACTAGTCTCTTAAATGCTTGCTGTTTAAATGAATGCTTAATCACTTCTAGCTGTTATACAAGTTGTAGGCACTTACTGTAGTGCATGAAAAAACTCAGCTTTTTCTGAAAGATACTTTGTATTTGTTTGTAGTTCAATATTTTCCTACTTCTGTTGCCTTTCTCATATTCTGCTTGACGAAAGGACAGAAAAATGTTGTGTATAGCAACTAAATAAATTAATGAAAAGTTTACATGGTTTCACTTTTGTGCAGACAGAAATAGATTTAAACTTTTGTGACATTGCTTAATGCATSTGAATTTTATCTACTTGCTTTAATTTTGTATTTTTGAGATATTGATTCTTAATCAGCCTTTGGTGCTGAGAAATGCATAGAGAAGAGTTTACAACTTGCACTAGAACCTCTTCCCATCGTGCATGGATTTCAAGTTTGATGGATTTGCCAACAGCACTGAGGTTATGGGTTGCATTCTCTGTCATGAGTCGTTAGGTCCATCTTGTGTGTATGAATGAAGAACTGGGCCTAGTTGAAAGCAGACTTCAGGGTGAAGACAAGGATAATCAACTATAAATCTGTCTTGTGTTTTTAACCAGTCTCCAGCTTGGCATTGTATACTGTGTAAGGTGCTTGTTAACTTAATGCATTCCCTCTTTGATACAGATTTCAGACTTTCCAAAGGAGGTGGAAATACGAGCGTTGATTGAAGGGCAGTTCATGGCCAAGAGGATTCATGCTGAAAAACTGGGATATAAAGTCAGTAAGTATGACGAAAAAGCTGCAGAACTAATGGCACAAAGATAGGAGACCCGGCAGTAATGTCAGTATTGTGATTCTTGTCCTGCCTGACGGGTACAGAAACTGGTATGAATTCTAAATTAACCTCCTGGAAAAATTTTTGATGGTGTGTTGGGGGCAAGTTTTTGCATATATTAACTTTAGAAGGACCAATGGTTTAACTTTAAGATGACTTCTTTTTCAGGTGTTCTTGCTGTTTCATTGTTACTGAGCTGCACTGTCAATTTTTAAATAAGAGTTTGGGCTTCGATAGCTTGTAAAGTGAAAAGAAGACCAGCCTTCTGCCTAAAGCACAGAAAATCTGAAATCTGTGTTCAGTTCCTGGATCTGCCATAAGCTGGTCACTTACCTCTTTACCTCAGTTTTCTGTTAATAAAGCTGAAGCCCTTTCCTTTGTCTTGTGATTTAGAAAGCAAGAGATCCTGCTCCCTAGAATTTATAATATGAATAGTTCTTAGCACACTGGAACAACAAAATCAGTATTTTACCTATAGAAGTGGGATCAGATCATTACTAGCTGTGCAATTCTACAAAAAGAATACAGGCAAGTTGGTAAGATGTTTTATTGGCGTTTTCTGTCAGTGTATCAGCCAGTGGCATCTTAAAAAATACTGAATTAACTCATCTTGAGGGTTTTTAACCGATGTTTTATTTTTTAAAATCATATGATTTTTATTGACATCCTGACCTCCTCCTTTACAAGCCAATGCTGACCTCCTCCTTTACAAGCCATTGCTTCACTCCTACCTCCAGGCTTTTATCCATAACCATGAAGGGTAGAATTTTTTTTTTTTTTTTTTTTTTTTTTTTTTTTTTTTTCGAGATCTGATAATGACTGGAGTTCAGACGTGTGCTAATTCAGCCATCATACCACTATAAACTTTGTTATGGTCTACAAAGTAAGTTATCAGCTTTTTAGAAGGTCCTTATAATTTTTTTTTTTTTTTTTTTTTTTTTTAAAAAAAAGAGAGAACTCCAGGAGCTGAAAGTTGAGAAAATATAGAGATACTGGAACAAATCACAAGGCTTGGCAACACCACCTCATAAATTTACGCTGTAAACGTTTTCCTGTTATATATTTTCTTATATACTTGAAACTGTATTTATTCGGGGAGGTTATTTATGGAGACAGGCAGAGATCCACATAGATCATGTTTAAAATACCTGTTTATCCTTCATTCTTAGATTCTGCTGCACCAAAAGCTTGGCTTAAATAGACTAGAAAGCTCATGACTGAATAGGATACTTTTGCACTCTGTAAATGTCAGGGGTTAGACAAACACCAGAGTGCGAGAAGAACTATTTAAGATATCAGACAACTCTGACGCAGAAACAAACAGGTAGAAATTATCTGTAAATACATTTAGGCTAAGTAGGACAGCCAAAAACCTACCTAGTTTTAGGATGTGGCTTAATAAGCTTTAAAAACTCTTTTTTTTTTTTTTTTTTTTTTTTTTTAATGCTGTAGATGTCTGCAGTAAAAAGGAGATGAGTGTGATTGCATTGTGTTCCTGTAGATTCCTTGGAACCTTGTATGCTTTTGTTTTGTTGCATCCCAAGGGTCTTCTAGCTATTTGGTAACTAACAGATGAGTTGCCTTAAAAAAAGAACTGCTGTACGTAGTGTAGGTTGTATGCATCTCCCACTTTTCCTTAGTGGTATTATTTAAATGTCATATTCTGTTATTTGTGTAGCGATGGCAGACTTACATTTGTATTTGTTGTGTGACAGCTCTGAAAACAGGGTGTATTCTGAATGTGTTTCAGGGTATGGATGAGCATTGTGGGAATTACTCTGGTCTTGCCAGACTTTCTCTTGTTTAATAGCTGCTGTTTTTCAGGCTGCTTTTTTGTTTTTAATGTGACTTAAAAGCTTATTTATCTTTTGGATGAAATATACAGTTGGGACCCTTGTGTTTATTCAATTCCTTTTAGGCCTTGTCTACATGGGGAATTTACTTTGATTTTTCCAGGAATCAAGCTGATTCACATTCAGAAATACAATCACAGCAGTGTAAATCCTGGCTTTTTTTGTTGTTTACACCAATGGGAAAATACAGTAATAACTGCTCACAAGATCTGGAAAGTTATATGATGACACCTATTAAATTGATCTGTAACAGAAATGGAAGTGACATGGTCAGTCACAACAAATGCTTTGCTATGGTGTCCTGAGGTTTGTGTGGTTCCATCTCAGTGGTGCAAATGAGTCAGAAACCTGGCTAAGAATTTTCCTAGCTCTGGCACCAAGGTGCTGGAAAATCGTTTTGGCAGAGTCATGAACCTGCCTCTCTATTCTTGGGCCAAATGCAGTTTGGATGACTGTAATCTGAAAAGCAGCAGCGTATGTGGAAGAGAATTTTGTAAAAATAAGTAAATAAAAATCTGTCTTATAGAGTTCTTGGTTATGCACTGTGAACATGACAAACATTAGATAATCCCTTAGAATTTACTTTCAGTTAATGAATACGTTATCTTGCTAGGAGCAGTATTTTGAATCCTCAGTCTAGCTAGCGCTGCAGGAAGAAGTGCAATGATGCCGAAAGAGTGTTTTATATGTGAGGTTTTGTTCCCAGTTTCATGTGTCTGGTACATTATAGATCTTATATAAATTACAAATAATAGTTTAAGAAAACCCTTAAAAMAGCTCTTCAGGTGCTGTTTGTGCTTGCCTGCAGGCATGTGCACAGGTTTCATTGCGGCTCGTGTGCCAGTAGAGGGCAGGGGATTCTGTCTCATGATTTTTTTCTTTGAGGCTGGGATGTGTGTGTCAGCCTTGTTTTGAAAATGGCACAGAGTCACYAGATGATCCTTAGGAGAAAAGTTAAACCTTACATTAATCGTGATTTAAGGGTTTTAAAAGTGTGTGTCACTCTGTTCTAATTGCTCTAATCTTTCTCAATCAGATTTCAGGGGAAATCATTCAGTAACACCCTGTATCCTGTTTTGCTTATGTGCTTGAGGGGTGGATAGAGTGTTGTGATCTAGAAACAAACAAGTGAAGTTTGGTCTGTGCCTGTTGTTTACATCCTCTGATTCAGAGATTCATGTAGATAAGGTGAAGGTTTGCTGTTCTGCCTTTATTTTCCTGGATTTTGATTGTATCATAAACACCTTCTGTTTTGTCACTTCCTTTTTCTGCTTGCAGCCGTCCCCTTTTGAAAGCTAAACTCACAACTGGAGTTCAGAGGCTAGTCATGCAGACATGCTTGCTGCGTAGTTTGAGGACTCTCTGAAGTCAAACCCATGGCAACTGTATAGAGAAATGACAGTGTCTGCAGCTCAGCGAGACAGGTGATCACAGCAGCTATAAAGCTGTCAGTGGTTCAGACTGATCTGCCAGTATATACTTTAATAATCTTGATGATCACTTCAGAGTTGCTTCTATTCCTGACCAAGCAATCCTAAAATTCATATTGACACTGACTGGAGAACATTGCAATGGTCCTTGCTTGGACCTAGTGAAGCTGTCCTTGTGAAGATCCACAAAACTGACTATTCTTGGGAGCAAAATCTACCCCCCTGCCCACTGATGGATGAAGTAAATATTGCCATGATGTATGTTATGTATGCTGAAGGAAAACAGCACACAGGTAGGGGTTTTGGTGTTGGTCACACATGTAGTCAATAGATATTTAAATGATGTGCTGGTCTACAGTGAGAAACCTTCATGTCAATGGTAATCTGAGCACTAAGTCTATACATACTGTGTCAGGTGTGTGCTAGAGTTGTGTTAAATAAGCTTTTGTGGGACTGCAGCAGCAATTAATAAATCCTGCCTTGGAGGTAGGCTGATTATCTGGGGTGGGCTCTGTGTTGAAGCTGTTAGCTTTGGACAGGGCTTTCTGCCTTCACATTGTTGTGCCTATCGGTGGGTTCATAGTACTCCAGTTGCCCGATGTGCTGTTCATGTCACATTTATACCTTTAGGAATCTGATTCTGCCACCTAACTGTCATCAGCAGGGGGAGATGCATAGAAGGTGCCAAATTTTACAAGCGCAAGCTTTGTCCATAAAATCCTGCGTGTATGTTTATTATGTAATTTACAGTTTCTTACGTACATAAATCCATCACTTGCAAATAATGCTGGTGCCCTGAATTCTACTGACTATACTTGGTGTTTAAGTACTGGCTGGGGTGACACAGACATGCCTGTGGCTTTGCACTGGTGTAAGAATGAGCCAATTTTTTTCCTTAAGTGCTACATGTTACCGGTGTGTCAAATGTGTGAAAGTACCTCTTTCTGATTGGATATACAACGGGATGCATCCTTAAACAAAACAGCAGTCCTGCAGTGCTAGGGAAAAAAAGGGAAATGTCAGAGCATGCTGGGCCTGACTTCTCAGTGGTTAGAGTGGGCACTTACATCTGCTGAAGAACTCAGTCTAAGATTACATGAGGGCAAACTCCAACGTGCCAAATTTCCTTTTTCATTCAGATGGTGTTTTCTTCTGATGCTTTTTTCAGCAAGTTGAAGGTAGTAATAATATGTGGCTCTTTGTCCGCAGGGAAGGCAGTCTGATGCAGCGAGGGGAGCTCAGAAAATATCAATTAGTATAACATGGAGCGATTGTGTTTCATTGTTCGTGTTGTCATGTGGAGGCACAGAAACCCGAAGGTGAGGCGTGAGGCTGTCACTTCACAGCAGAGTGTTGGTCCGTTGGAGGATGAAGTGGCTCTCCGGTTTGGCAAGGCTAGATGTCACTGGTCCTCGGGACACTCCGGGGATGGCTTTGTGTCAGGCTAAGACAGGTTTTTCTGCTGGTGGTTGTCTTTGACCGACTGGCTTCTGTGATTGTAGTCTCCAAAACTCTTACAAATTATCGGGAACGTTGGGGTACTTGTTCCATCAGTTGCCTTTGCCTTCACCACCAAGTGTGTTTCTACTCCAGTTGTAGCAGCGTTTTGGCTGAAATTAGGAGCACTGTGAGTGAGGCCATTTTGTAGTTGCATACAGATTAAATTGATGTTCATGCCCTGCGGGATTTAAATTTCTTAGAGAAATCAATACTAAAATGTTGTGTTGGCTTCGTGCTTGTCTCTTGCTGTTTGCTGCTAAGAGTGCTGATGGTGTTTCAGCAGCACGAGGGTGACAGCTTTGTTAGAGGCCTTGTGCTTCAGCAAGTGAGTGAAAACAGTTTAAAAATAATTAGAAGACAGTGTCCTTGACAGGAGGTTGAAGTCCTCTGTTTAAAATAATAGTGAATAGTGGTAACGGTCAGATTGGAACATATATGAATAGGGATGGGGCAGAGCGTACCACTYGCTATGTGGTACAAACAGACCATAAATACCGCCCTTGCCATTAGATCTTAAGCCTATATGTTTGAGGGAGGACTGTTGGCTCAAGAAGTTCTTTCAAACTCATCAAAGGCAGGATCTTCCTCCCAGATAAGCCAGTGATTCTGCTGCAGAGGATATTTGTATTTTCTGATGAAACTTCTGGCTGATAAGAGTGCCAGTGTGAGATGGGCAATACCTTGCCAAGGACTTGACTGTATCCCCTCTTATTTCCCGCAGAGCATCAGACTTTTATCACGTAGCAGAGCCTTCTAGGCACGATCAAGCAAGGCTTGGTTTTAAGCCAGTGATTTGGAGTGAAAGGTTGGTTAGCTCATTACCAATTCCCTGACCAAGTATTTTACAAAAAAGGCTTTTTATTATTACTTGGCTCAGGAGAGTACAGTATTAGTTTAACTAATTTTTGAAAGGATTAGATAAAATGTCTCTGAAGGAAATGACCTAATGTGCTATAAGGAAGCTGCTTACGTGCTCTAGAATTTTTCATGCAGTGGCTATTGTCTTGCTTTTATTTTGTTTTATTATTGTTATACATATACAGGAAACACAATGAAGACAGAAAATATGAAGAGTTAATAAAAAGATTGGAAGGGGTACTATCTGTCTTTTTTTCCTGACACAATGATAAAATGTTGTCATTGTTTGAACAATCGCTTTTAACGTTTGGTCAGCAAAAGACCCAAGTATGTAAATGGTTCAATTCCTGTGCCCTGATGTTAGGAGAGATTGTTTATGACTGTTTCAGTGGATGTACTGTTCAAGCAGTATCCAGGAAAATAGTCAAGCTGTCAGCTGGCTGGTTTTGTTAGAGCTTTGTGGATCTCTAGAAGCTGGGGACTTGGAGATCAGTTGGGTTATCTAATAAATCTCCTTTTATCACTTGTTTTTTGAGACTGATCTATAGTTTTAAATCCATTTAGATTAGCAAGGGAATGACATGATTGCAGTCTATAAGTACCTTCTCGGGGAAAGGAAACTTGATAGTATAGGACTCTTGAGCCTTACAGACAGAAACATTACGGTTCAATAACTGGAAGTTGAAGGTGGGCAAACCTCAAATGTCAGGCAAGGTGCAGATTTTTAACAGAAACTGAAATCAAACAGTGCAGCAATTGACAGTGGTGTACTGAATTTTTTAGCACTGGCAGTTTTAAGAACAAGATGGTTTTTTTTCTAAAAACAGGTGATCTGGTCCAAAGAGATTATTTATGTCATAGAAGGGTGAGTTCAAAGGATCAGCGTGGTCCATTCTGTCTCAGACCCATGGGGAACTGTAAGAGATGCCATTGCTAGGAAGCTCATCTGATTCACAGCTATTTATACATTGCTTTGTATTAATCATTTATACCAATAGCAGCTGCTGGTATCACTGTAAATAATGCCTTGTTTTGATGATCATTCTGCTTGGAAAATACTACATTTACCTTAGTTGACACTTAGTGAAATGTTACATATTTATTATTTTAAATCTTTCTTCCTGTGTCTTTCTGTATTTTCATTTTTGTTGCTCGAATGTGACAGGCCTGTTAGTGAACTCTAATCAGCTCTCCCAAGATTCCCTAGTCCCTCCAGCTGTCTTTCCTTTTTTCTGGTTTAAGGTGATTCAGCTTCTCTTACACATCTCATGTTATGCATCAGCTCTGAGCACTAAGTGTCTCAATGCTTTCAGCTGCATCAACCCACACTTGAGGTTTTTCGGTGTTAACAGGGGTTCTACTAGATAAGTCATTCTTTCCCTACCTACTCTATTTGCCTGCATGTACAGTGATTTCTAGCTGTGATTGTGTTTGTTGCATGAGATTAAGCAAGACAGTTTTGCCTTACTTTGAAAGAGATTATTGCCTAAGTTTTTAAAACAATTTTAAATATCTAAAGCTTTGGTTCCATCCGGACTTTGATTTCCAGAGGACAGCTATTCAGTGCTTACTCAGATTATCTCAAGAAAAAAAACAACCAAATGCCCCTCACATTTCTTTTTTAAGTAAAAACCAAGTAAAAGTTCACACGTCTGTGTACAAGGGGAATTTTGCGGTCTACTTGTATAACTTGAATTCTCTTCAGACATGAAAGAATTAATTTGGGCAGCTTTTTTTTTTCTCATTTCTGGCCTGTGGTTTTCAAGAACACATGAAGGGTATTCTTTTTTCCGCCTTTAAACTATAATGTTATTTAGCCTGTATGTGGTGTGTCTAACTTGCGCACTAGCAAAGGTGTGCATGGTGCATGTAAAATGGCAGGTCTCAGCCCCAAGGCTTTCAGAATGCCAGTTTAGTGCAAGTGTAAAGGGTGGCAAAGGATGGGAAGTTCATGAAAACTAAGCTCCAAGTGCAGTATGTGCTTCTAAAGTTCTCTCTCTGACGTGAGTAAGAACACAAATTTTTTAGCTTGGAGGCTGGAATTTGGGATCAGTGACAGGACTGACCCGAAGAAGAAAAATTGGATGTGTGGAAGAGTGAGATTAGAGCATCCACAGAATTAAGTCCCTTAATGGTATGGTAGGTGACATGAAATTCCTGATCCCAGCTTCTGGACAGTGATATCATTTTTCTCCTTGATGTTCAAAAGGCTGGACTTGACAGTCTCTTACAGTGGCCTTCAGCTCATCAGTGCTATACTTTTCCTAGTTGGAAAATCTAAAGAATGGATGAAAGAACACAAAGAAAAAGTTTGCTTGAATCTGAAATTGTCTTTTTCCGACTGCACTTACAGTGATTGTACAGCATCAGACAGACTTAAAGTAAAACTAAACTCAGGAGTACCTGCTGAGCATTGTACATCAATTACTACTCAAGTAGAGAGTGAGTTTAAAAACGGCCACTTCTCTACCACTTCTGTTGGTTTTAAAGTATTTGTCTTCCATTTGACAATATTTGAAGCTTAATAAGAAATTTCTGAAAGCTGGAAATTTGAAATTAAAAATAGAAGTATGTATATACATACAAGCAAAGGGTGGGTTTGTGATGGTTTTATTTTTGATAGTGTCTCAAAGTGAAATAGTTCTTTAGAGGCTATCTCTACTGCAGATAACTGCACTTGTCAATCTTTATCTGAAATGTTACTAAAGTGTGGCTTAACTCTTAATGTTTCACCTCTGGGTGTGCCTATCTCGGTTGATTCTTCTGAAATGCACAGTTACTAGATGTTTTCAGAAGTTCTGGTGGATGAGTGTTCAATTAGCCCCTGTTTGTAGAAATCGGCTAGCATCTTTCTAAAATGTAAATCTGTGTGCTTTTGTATTTCCACTTTTGAAGTAACACTAAGTGAAAGGAATAGCTRCATAGGAATTTGAATGAGCTGAATGCTTTGTCTGAAAATCTCCATTAGAAGGTGTTTGGTGTGCGCAAACACATAATATTGAATTCTTCCTTTTTACAAAGCAACGATATTACCAAAGGTAACAATACTAAACAATGTATATTCATTACAGAAGTAGTATCAAATGCCGGTATTATTTTGCACAACAAATGAACTGACTTGGAAATACGTTCGATTTCCTTAGCCCAAAGTAGGTAGCCAAAGTTTCAGTGTACTTACCTATCTAGTCAGTGTACTCCATCACTGATAGCAGCTTTCTTCAGGGTGTTCTCATGTCTTGTTTTCAACAGGTTAGGATCACTTTTGTTACATTTCAAATATGGGCTTTGTTGGTAGAGGGCTTTGGATCCTAGAGGTATCCATGTGCTGAAGGAAGGCTTCTGAGGGCTCTATTCTAGCACGTCCTTGGCTGCCTCCTCTGTGTTTCCAGGATTGGGTCATGCAGTTCCTTCCCTCTCCATTGCTGGTATCTATTACCGAACAGGTAAATGTCAATATTTATCTGTATGCAGCAATTTCCATGTATGCATCTCAAGAAGTAATTATGGAAAGCTGGAAGGCACTCAGCATTGTTACAAATCAGGAAAGTATTTCAGTTCTCTCAGTGGCCATTTTAAAACATACAAAACAGCAGAAAATAATGTCATATATTAGCCTGTGTAGCAGCAGCCCTGTGAGTAGCATTGGAATGAAGGTGGTCACTGGTCACAGAGCTGGAGGGATTTTGAAGGATATTTTCAAAAGCATTCACCCTCTTCACACAAGGTGCTCCTGATCTTTTTCTTCTGTGTTTATTCTGGTCAAAAATGAACTTTTTGTTGTTTTGAAGTAGTTCTAATTATAATGGTAATACAAATGTGCAAGTGGAGAGCTGCTTGAGTAATCTCTTCAAATTAAGTGCACTTCTAGTTAAATGACTTAAGTTTACCTGCAAGTGAACACTTGTGCTGCAGAGAAAGTGATACAAAGCTTCGTATTTCATACCTATTTTGTCTGTGAACATAAAAGCCTGGTACCCACTGAAATGCAGGTGAACATCTGAAGCCATTGTTTTTAAGTATGACACATTAGAATAAAAAATTGCTGGAATATCTATTTGAAAAGGTGGAATTGTGTTTTTAAGTAAATTGCAAGTACTCAGGACCTAGTGGCTTCTTACGTATTTTTATGTTTTAAATTCCTTTTTTTTATTCATTACTTAAAGGTATTAATAAATTCTTTCAGCTACAGTAGCTGCTATGAGCTACATAGCATAGTAGTGATACAGGTCAGTGCAAATTTTAAATGTTATCTAGGCTGTTACTTACAAGCGTAATCACTGCAAGGGCATTCCTGTTGATTTTAGTGTTGCCATTTGCATGAATAAGGGTTAATCCTGAGAACCAGGAGAGTGCAGGTCTATAACCCTAATTTCCAACCCTTGTTACATGCTTGAAAATGAGCTAGATAGCTCCTCAGAGGCTTGACCATTTAACTGTTTTTCACTTTAACCAAGGGACTAAACTGGTAAGAGTGAGCAGTTCCAGTTTAGAGAAGCCTCAGTTTGACTTCTTGCATCTACCTCCTCCGTACATCCTTTCTGGGTGGCCTGATGGCATGTTCAACACCCCAAAATCAGCTGCAAATGCCAGGAGACTGCAAAAGCAAAAATACGTTGAGGACTGAGATAGGATGTGTTGTATTCTACTGGTTAAAACAAGAAGGTTTTATATAAGTTTCTATTTATACACACGCACACTCACAGTGTGTGTGTGTATATATATATATAGTAATGCCTATATCATACAAATAACTTTTCTGTATCATTTAGAGGATGGGAGGCAAGACTGGAGATTTACAGAAACCTTTTGGTTATTATAATTGACCTATTTCTGAAATGAATTATTTTCTCTGAGTAGTCACTCATGTGCAAGTGACTGCTACATGTGGAGATGCAGAAAATGTCTTGTAAAACTATTGTGGCTTGGGTAACTCATGTGTGTCTGATGCTTAGGAGCAATACCACAAATGTATGGGAAATGTGATCTAATGGATAGTGTATACCTAAGAGCTCCACATAAAAGGCTCAAAGAACAATTATCTAAGTTGAATGCAGTGTTTTAAAAACAGCTTCATCCATTTTCCTGCCGTTTTTTGTGCTTTTCCTCTAAATAACTCTAATGTATATTAATTAATTGCTTGAAATAATACCAATAAATCTAACAAGGTTTGTCTAAAGCTTGACTGCACAGAGGAAGCTTCATGTTTGTTTCAGTGGTGAGAGAAAAAATCATTTACTGAAAATATTAAGAAAGCTAATATTAATTTAGATAGAACTTAATGAAATCTTTAATGGCTTTTTAAAATTGTTTTATTTTCCTTAGATTTTAATTTGAATTAAATCATCACTATTGTTAAATTAGTTAAACACTAAATTAAGAAATGCAAATGAAGTGAGCCCAAAATCCAATGTGGTTATTGTTTTTATTGATATATGTAGGCTAGTGGTGTGGAACAAATTCCAATTATATCTGATCTGTTATTTGCAGTACAAGTTCCTGACTCTTCATTAAGTGTAATACATTAGATTAAATGCTTTGCTCAATAAGAGCTTGGAAAATACCAGTATTACAATAAACCTCTTGCTGCTTTTGCCTCTTTGTTTGGGCTGTTAGCACTGTGTATAATGCAGGCTTCAAGGCTTTCTAGTTTAAAGTTTTAAAATCCTGCCCAGCTGTGATCATCAGAGAAAGATAAATGTAAACTTTAGGTAGCGTAGTCACAGGAGGCCCAGCAGCGAGGGAGAGTTGCTAAAGGCAACTCCATTACATACATGAGTTCACCTGAATAAATGTTCAGTGGCTTCTGCTATGCTAACTTTAAATACTAGTAGCTAGCGAGGAAAATGCTAGTTTCACATGATATATCTCCCTATATGATTAAAACATCCAAAATAAATGAAGTGTGTCTTCAAGTATCAGAACTAGATTATTCCAAGTTGTTCTTTATTCTTTGGTTTATATTTTTATAAAATGCTGTATCCTAAGCTGACCAAAATCAGTAGAAATCTAGGCAGGAAAGAGGAAAAGGTATGTGCCATTTTTGGGCTTGTCTRCTTTGTGCACAGTCAAGGTACTTGTCTCTGTAAAAGCTCCTTTTTCAAGCTATTGTTTTCCTCAGAAGCCACTCAGGAAGGTGAAATCAAGCAAACTAGCCGCCAAAGCTGCCTGTAGCTACCCTGTGACAGTCCCAAGTGGAGAGAGGACACCGTAACTGAGCCTTGCTGCAGGACTGGCCCAGCACAGCTCTGGGCAAGCCAGGCACATGTGGTGGTACCACGTTCCCAAGCTGTGGATGGTTTGTGCCTGTGCCACTGCATCTGTCCTGGTGCTGCATGGCTCTGGGTAAGATGGTAGGGTTTCTCTGGTGTCCTCCAGAGCTGCTGTTTATGCTGCTAAAGGAATTGTATTATCATATAGTGTGGAAGAACTTGCCTGTCCTGTTGAGCCCCCATGCAGAAGTGTTCTTATCTTGCCAATACAGTAGTATAAAATACTTTCAGCTCAGCATGGTCCTCACTTCAATTTATTCTAGCAGTGTCAAGGCACGTGTCCAGCACAAGTGGATGAGCTGCCTCTGCTTCTGGCTGCACTGCATTTACAGCAGGGTGTAGAGAGAAAACATGAGACCTCATCACTGTTTTACAACCTTCTGGAAGGCACTGTTGGACTTTGATGAGGAATCCGTGCAAGTGGGAGGCTGACAGAGCAGTGGCGACAGCTGATGTTTACAGCAGTTGCTCTGGTTTCACTGTATGTACATACTTTTTTTTTCTCCCAGTGTACGAGGTAAGCAGTGCTAGTAGCTTCATAATCATCCATGTGAGTAAAACTGATTCGGTCAATGATTAATTGATAGTCAATGATTAACCTTTTCCTGGCAGGATAACTGTTGGAGTTGATGTGATGGAGGCTTGTGAGGTAGTTACTGTTCTGTTTAACCCTAATGTGGTGGGCATAGCTAGTGTATCCAAAGTGCTAGCTGGCTTTGGGAGATGGGATTCCAATGCTGGGGTTAAGTCATTTGCGATGTCTCTGTCTACGGGGGGAGCATGTGGCAGAGGTAGGACAAGACACTGAGCACTGAGCATGGGTGTCAGCCTTCTCACCCTGTGCCCAGAGAAACTTCTGCCCATTCTACTTCAAATATTGGAAACCAGTCCTTTTCCCCTACTCTCTCTCTGTCCTCCTCCTSCTCCTCTTTCCGTTTCTCTGGGTTCTGGATCAACCTGCATCCAGAGTCACTCAAAATGGTTCTGTGAAGGCACTGAAAGAGACCGTAATGTTTTGTTACTGGAATGAATGAAAAAAATCCACTTTTCTGCATCATGATCAGGACCTCATGGTATTTCCCATGTTGCTTTGTTTCATACATTTGACTGCTCAGTAACTGCTACCATACAGTTAGGAAAACACTTCTTCCCTTTCTTGATGCTTTCCTCCCATGCTCATCATTGCACAAATCCTTGGAGTATGGCTCCAGAATGTCCCCCTGAAACACTTTTGTCTGTCAGTGTAGTCTATTTGTGCTACTCCATTCCCATGGTCWTCAGAATCCCTATTCTGTGCCTGGACTAAAAATGAGACCATTTGAGCTCAAAAACCTCCCATGTGTTGTGCTGGGTTTGTTGGTAAGGGTGATGCCAGCTATCAGAGTGCCTCCTTGCAGTGGTGGCGTGTAGAAGAGGAGTTTCTGGGTTGCAAACAGAGATCTTTACCTTGCAGGAGACGTCTTGTGGTTTTGAGGCTGACATTGCTTGGGCTTCTCTTCTGGAAGATTTTTGAAAATGCTTTTATGTAGAAGTTTTCAGGTRCTTCTTCTTCCAAACTTATGGGTCTTTTTGCCATACTGTGCTCAGAGGATAACTAGACTTCCAGAATGATCCTCTGGCCATCTAGCACCATGTTGCAATGGCATCATCTTGTACTTGCTTAACTGAATTGAATGGTGTGTCACTGCAGCAATCTGCAAAGAATGAGGATCTCCGCATCCAGCAAGAGCAAACAGTGGGTTGTTTTCAACGCATAGTAGTTAAATGGGAATCAATTATGGAGAAGTCCTGGAAGCACTGGCATGGAGGAAAGGTGGGTTGGTATTGAACTTTAAGGTTTGACCATGCTGCACAGTAGGAGCTTGTATTGCTTCCGCCTGCAAAACAGACTGGTTTCAGGTGGCTGAAGTGGTTTGCAGGCTATGACCCAGCCCAGGCAATCAAGCCCAGTATCAATGAATAGTGAGGATAAGTACTGCTGGATTAGAATATAAATCTTAATCAGGATTAAGCCACAGAAAATATGTACCTGTGGAGCAGAACATGCTGTATGAATAGGAAACAAGCTAAAGAGATTCCATAATTTCAGAGACAGCTCTGCTTCAGTCTGTGAGTGGTCGTGCCCTTTTACGCCCCAATGACAATTCCTTTTGCACTGAGGATAAAGCTTTTCTTTGAAATCAYATTTGGCCCACGACTGAGAAAAACTTGCTGCAGGATTTGTGCAGGATTCACTCACCCCGTCTGAAATTCTGTCAGGGCTGAAATGAAATGTGAGCAAGAGGAAGAACCATGTAATGGTACAARCTCATTTGTTTTCACATGAATACATTAGAGCAAAATCTCACTTTCATGAATCAGCATTTCCTTTATCAATAACTTTCAATATTAAACAGCAAGGTGACACCAGGATTACATAGGAGGAAAAGTAAATTAAACTGCAACAAAAGATTCTTGAGGGTAAATTGACACCTCAGGTCTTGATTCATGGTTCAGCTACAAAACAGGATGGGAATAACTGTTTCCTTCCCACCACATTTAAAATTGTCTTGTGACTGAGAGATAAAAAGGACATTTCCAGATCCTTAGAGGATACCAGTTCATCCAAATCCCACACTGTATTGAGAAATGATTCCCTTATTCCCTTCCATGTTTTCTGAAAATTGTAATGCTCAATCAGTTTGCCAAGATATGGAGCATACAGTAGTGCACTTCCCTTGTTGCCCAGAAAGAAAATAGCTGATGTTTTAGTATCCTCCTGTGCTAAAATGTCATATTCTTCAGCTGAACTGCAGTGTTTCCTCCTCTTCCTTCTTGCCAAACCCATTTTGTGTTTCCACACATTAACCTCTTCCTGACCTAGTGGCACTCATCCATGAAAAGCCCAAGTGCTTCTAAGTTGCAAGCATAGCAGTTGTCTAATATGTTAGTCTTGATAAGGATTCAAAGGGAAATACACAGGTTTATGAACRTTATTAATAATTTTAATAAATAATCCTGGGGAAGTTATTTTGGAACGCTTATTTTAGTGAAAAGGCTGTCTAAAGCTTCTGAAACTGGTGTTTAAATTACATAGGTGTCCTGCTATTCTGATCTTAGTGGCAGAAATTATTTTACCTTGAGACACACTTAGTTCATATCCATAAGTATCCATGGGTTTACGTAAATACAAATACATGCACTTCCTTGGCTTGTCAGTTTAGTGGTACCTCCTCCCTCAAACTTATTTGTGTAAGTCTTCTAGACTTTTTTAAAAAAAAAAAAAAAAAGGAAAAGTTTCCTGTATTCTTTTACTTGGCATTACCATTTCAGACAGCCAGTCCTGAAATGCTTCTGTCTGCTTTAAAAGTTCACAGAATATTTAGAAGGCAAACAAAAACCAAGAGAAAACAGGATCAACAGTGGTGGAAACTGCAATTCCTTCTTTAGTTGCAGAACAGGTTCTGCACAGACAGCAGCAGTGAAAGCTTCCCCACCCATCAATTCCAGCTCTGACTAAAGAAAGCACCTTTAGAAGAAAATGTATTTTTATATAAATGGGCTTTATCTCTAGTCTGGCCAAATTTTTGTGTCTAGATTTAAACACAGACATTGTCATCTCATTGACTTGTTGATGCTAGTGATGCTACTTGTGTTTAAGCATGCTCTGAAGTGGTTTCCTAAGTTCCTAGCTTTAATTTTTCACCTCCTGCTGAGAGCCAGCAAGAGAACTGAGTCATGTCATTTGTGACCTAGTGTATGCTTAGTAATTCCTGGCAGAAATCCCTTAAACAGGGACGTGTGGCTTGGGCCACATTTCTCAGAACAGAGAACTATTAGCAGAGAGACTTCCAGTGTGTTAGTCACTGTGAATATAAACGTTAAGGAAGGTCTTATGATATAATGAGAAAAGGCCAAAGAGGTGAGCTGTGCATCATACTACTTCATCCAATGTACACCTAATCCTGTGTTACACATTCATCTCTATCTCCAGGCTTAGCCTCTGATATGGTGATGAGAAGCTCATGCTTGTGACTTGAATAAATCATGTAAGTTGCATGTTAAACAGAGAAATGGTCTGTTGGGAGCCTCATCAAATTCGACAAGGAAAGATGTCAAGTCTTGCACCTGGGGCACATAAACTGCCTGCATTGATAAGAATCTAGGGGGAAGCTCTGCTGAGAAGGACGTGGGAGGTCTAGCTAAAAATGAGCCAGCAATGTGTCCTTGTAGCAAGGAAGGCTGATGGCATACAGGCTGTATCAACAGGAGCACAGCCACGCAACTGACAGAAGTGAATTACGGTCCTTTATTCAGCAGTCATTAGATCACATCTGGAGTACTGCGCCTGGTTTGGGGCCCCTTAATGCAAGAAATGCATTGATACACTGGACCAAGTGCAGTGGAGGGCCACCAAGATGCCTCGGGGCTGGAGGACCTGCCCTGAGCAGAGAGGCTGGGGGAGCTGGGCTTGTTCAGCCTGGAGGAGAGGAGGCTTCAGGGGGACCTAATGGCAGCCTGCTGAGGTGCTCTTTGCTGAAGTGCACGGCAGAAGAATGTGAGACAATTGTCCATAAATCRATAGATGAGAGGTTCTAATGGGATATACAAAAGAAAATTTTCACAGGGAGGAGTATAAATATAACGTGTTTTATTAGTGGGCTCTTGGTAACCGAAGGTCTTGAAACCTTGTCTCAGAAATGTACCAAGACAAGGCTAATTTTATGTTGTTCTCCTTCTGAATAAAGTTGGTATATTGGCCTAGTTCTATCACTCTGCAGCCACAAACCAATTGGATCCCTCAGCTGCCACCCCATCTCATTTTGCCTTGTTTGGACAGATAGAGCTAATTACAGTAGGTACTGTATCCAAATTTTTACGGATTAATTTACAGCATGATGAACAGAGTCAGTGATGGAGATGCAACCAAGGAAGTGAGGGATGCTCTGACCTTGTCACTCAGATGGATGTGGAGACATACTGTTCTTTTCCCAGATGGCTCTTGAGTTTTACAGAAAGTCAGTGACATGTTTAATTACTTCTGACAAATAGAGAATGCTTTCTCTTTTAGCTGTATTGTGTTATGCCCTTCATGACAGTGGAAGAAGGCAAAGCAGCATCTTGACCAGCCACCCTTTGAGTAGGATATTATGGACTGAAAGTCTCGGGGTTGAAGTACAGGCTTTCGGCTCCCATTGATTCTTGATGCTGTCAGGATTAGAAATGCCTGATGCAAGAAAGTGCTTAGGTACCTGTGAGGTCAATGAAACTTAAATGCGTACCTAAATAATGTTCTGCAAAGAGATGTTTTCTCAGCAATCAAGATGTAGTTTACATGCTAGGTGGCATTTGATAACTCTTGTTAAACAGGGAAGATTAATTTGAAATTGCATTAGGATGTGGAAAAAAAGGTCAAGATTGTTGCAATCTCCAGAATTATGATAAATATAATTAAGGTTGTAAGACTTTTGTCTTCTCATAACTTTTAAAACGAACATGTTCTGGGGGAAAATGGCTATACTTGGAAATTTAGAGCTGGTACAATCAAATGTCTGTTTGCAAGATTTGAAGCTGCCTTATTTGTTGGCTTGATGGTGGATTTTTTTAAACCCTCCATGTAAAATAGTTTCATGTATTTTGTGATGGGGAAAGGAAAAATGTGCAAGGTGTGTCTTCCCCACTGAGAATTCTTTTAGACCACCTCTGGTTTGACCTGATTTGCAGGCTTTCATTCAAAAGTGGCAGAGAATTAAGGCGAGGTTCTTTCAAGGGTGCTCAAGGCTGAAATAGTTTTGCTGCTGTTGGTGAAGGTAAGAATGGCTATCCTGAGTCAGGCCAAAGGGCCAGCTAGGCTAGAGTCTTCCTCTGACAGTGGCCGGTCTCTTAATATACAAGCAAGGCTTGAACAGCTATTATATCCTCCCAACTTCCACCAGTCTGCAGTTTAGCAACTTCCTGAGCCTGAGGTTTTTTTTATTTAACAGTTGTTGACGGACTTTTTCCCATGAACTTCTCTAATCACTTTTTAAAGGCGTGTAGGTTTTTGGCACCCATGGTATCCTGTGGCACCGAGCGCTTCAGCTGAGCTGTGCATTGTGTGAGAAGTCCCTATTTTTTGTTTGTGTTGAGCACGTCACCTGATAATTTCATTTGCTCCTCGGTAAGTTTTGTACTATGAGAAACAGTGAATAGTTATTCTGTATTTATCATCTCCTTGACTGCCTGTGCTCTGCTGGCCTCCCTCTGGTATCCCTAGCCATTTCTTTTCTTGGCTGAAGAATTGTAATCAAGACTTACTCACGTCTCATTGGAAGCGGTCCCACACCTTTGATCAGCCTTGTCGTGCCTCTCTATTGTTTCCATTTTTATTATGTTCTTTTTGAGATGTAGGGCCAGCACTGCAGTGAGTATTCAAACAGACTAATCTTTTATTTAAAAGGTGGCATAATACTGTTTCTGATTTTATTGCTTTTATAAAAATTTTAATGTACTTGCTTTTTCGAGTATTGATCTGATATTTTAATGAAATTATTAAAATTTACCACSCTTTACTCAAAGATAATACTTCAGAACCTGTTGAGTGTGCAAATTTAGGTCTGTTCTTTCCATGTACATTACTTTGTACTAATCAACACTGAATTTCATCTGCCATTTTGTTTCTTATCCCATCTCTATCATGAGAAAATTGTGTAACTTCTTGGGGTTGGCTTTGTTGTCTCATTCTCTGCCCTTTCCTACATTACTTGTGATCACCTTTCACTAGCGACTGTGAAAACCGATCACTTACTCCTACTGTTTGTTTCATGTCTTTTTTAAAAATGATCATTAATTTGTAAGACCACTTCCATTCTTGTCCTGTGGCAGCCTTCCTTCTGCAAGAAACTTTGGCAAAGGACCTTGTCAAAAAACCTGTTGGAAATCCATGTTTATGCTTGTGTAAAGCAATAGAGTCAGAGACTCCTTTTGAGATCTGTTTGGCAGGACTTTCCCTTACAAAAGGCACTGAGTCTTCCCCATTAAATACATTTGTCAAAGTATCTAATGAATCTGTTTTTGCAGTGCTTCCTGCCGATTAGCTGAGTATGGATCTCAGTTATTGAAAGCTCCCCATGTCCAACCGGGAGCCCATTTTGATAACTGGCATCACGTTTGTCACCAGTATGCCTCTGATACTAAGGCAGTTTTAAGCAAGAGGTTATATTTTCCACAGGTAATAACAAATTGGCACTTGATTCGTACACAGCTTTTGCATGGATAACATATGATCTTATCTATTTCTTCTCATTTATTGAACTGATTTGTTCTTAAACATCTCTTGTTGACACCTCAGTCTGGGACAAGTCCTCCAATACCTCCCAAATTAAGACCTTCTTCATACACTGTCCTTGAACGGTCTCAGTGTTAGTTAAGAGCATTTTAGGCTTTTGGCTGCTGCCTTTAATTTTTTTTAATGTACTTTTTCCTCTTTATGTTATTTTACTTCATTGAAGTTATGTATTTCTGCTGTGGATTGATTATTTATTTTGATTGATTGGCTTTTCATGGACCAATGTATCTAAGTACTTCATGGTAACTATTACAAAGTGGTTCTTCAGTAGTAACTTTCTGAACCCACGTGTTTTCAGCTTAAGGTAAGACTGGTCAGGAGTTGCCTCCTTTCTTCTAGGTTTCGTGAGTAGTCGTAGCATAAAGCATATGAGAGTTTGATGTTTACCCTAACTCATATAGGGATAACTGTAGTATCTTATTGTTACTGTATTGTCTGTCCAGACAGTCTCTCTGATCTCTTTGTGTGTGTTTCAGTCATTGTCGTCATTCTGGGCGAGTGGTCTGTTGTATGGTCCCAATATTGATGTGGTATTCAAACCATATGGATTATGTTACAAGTTGGTACAATTAACTTGCTTGTCTGCTCTGACTTCAGGTTTTCATTAATGTATAGCAACACTCACTGCTGTGGTTTTCCTATATCTTTGTAATATAATTTGTTCTCTTATTTTACAGCATGTAATGATTGTCTGTCTTTCACCAGTATGCTGCTTCTGTCAATAGCCTGATTGAAAACTAGGCATTTTAAGGTTTTCTGTCTTGTTTTTTAGCTTTCTAGTATCGGTATAGCAGCACTTCCATGTTTGGCTCAGTAGCTTATTTTTTGTGCTATGATTAAAATGGAATTATTTCTTCTTTGTGGTTTCTTGTTCAGATTTATTAATGTCTGCCCTATCTTTTATTTATAGATACAAAGTTTTAATGATTTCAGGCCTAGAAAATGTGTCAAGTCCATTTGTGCCAGCTTTAGTGCACCTCTTAGTTTAAAAATTCTCCTGTAACATTATTAATTGTAGATGCCAGTAGTCTGGTACCAGCTTGATTTAGATGAAAACCATCTTTCCTGTATAAGCGACCTTTCTTCCAAAAGCTTCTGCAGTTCCTACTGAATCAAAATTTAATAGAAAAAGCTCACCTTTGTGAGAACAGTTACGGCAGTGTAGAATTTTTTTGAAAATCATAACCAAAATATTTAATAGACTTTATTGGTGGAAAGAGATTTGTTAGAATACATAAAATGTTTGATTTACAGTAAAACTGTGGATACTGAAAATGCAGAGTGGTAGTTGCCAAAGCAGTAGGCATTCAGGTATTGGCTGTGACTTCGGAAGGACTAAGCTATAAAAGATCATTTTGTTCTACCGTTGACTTGGCACAAGACATTCAGAATCCTCAGCAGAGGGGAGAATCAGGCTAATAAAGGTGGATGCATGGTGTACAGGTAGGATTTGGTTGTAGGAATTTGAAAGTTGAAGACAGTAAGCTAAGCAGCTTAACATCTTCAGAATAAGAGGGAGTGAAGCTTATAAGTGCGTCAAGCTGTTTGCTTAGATCTAGACTAAGGAGCTTAAGTAGCTTATAACACCACAAGCTCACTAGCTCCGGAGGAAGGGACTTACAAGCTGTGCAACAGCTACACTTCAAAGGCCTTACAAGTACCGCTGATGAAGCCTGCAGGGCTTCTAGAGAGCATGTCAAGTAAATCTGTCCATCTGTCTGTTTCTCTGCAGTATCCGAGTGCCTCCTTTTGTTTCCTCCTTATAAAGTTATGGGCAACTATCCTTCCTGGAGTTATCACAATGTTAAATACCAGGCACTTTAAAATCAGGAGGTTCTCAAAATTAATTTAGTCATTTCTTTTATACATATTCTGTCCTCCTTTTCTTCACTGAAAAAACATACTATTGTGCATGCTAGTATGTACCATTTTTTTCTGATGAAATGTTGTATGAGGAACTTGAAAAGGATGAAGAGTCCCCTGACTTTATAGTGGGGGATAGAAAATGATCTCAATTGTATAGTTGTGAATTAGCTATCTTTGAGGTCTTCAGCTTTAAATGTGTTTGTTTCTTGTTGAAGTCTTTAGGACTAGATCATCACAAGTTGCAAAGTTGCGCTGTAGTGCTATGGTCCCATCCAATTCCCATTGAAGTCATTTGGCTTACTTGGGGTCAAAGGCTCCTGCAAAGCTACAGGAGATGGCTACATTTACAAACTTTTGCTCTGCAAAATAACTGTCATGTCCTCAAGAGTTTCATTACTTACCAGTCAAAAAATTACCTTCATAATGGTGCTTTCTTGAGTAATTTTGTCATCTTGAGCTTGTTCTGTCCTGACTTCATTAAGTCTGCTGAAGATGCACTTTAAATTACAGGCATATGACCAGTTTTCTGTTTTGYTCTGACTACTTCCTCCCTAGGTATTTAGTTTCTATATTTCAAAGTAGATTCTTACATGTGGTTTAGTATTTTTGTCTGTACAGACTGGAACATATGATGATGAAAAATGGATCTTTGTAAATTAATATCTCACACAGTTTAGGCTGATTTTGCAAAGTAGTCTTTCAGGGTATTTTACACTGTTTACAGTTACATGTAGTAAGTTACACTAAGAGTAGTTAAAACCACAGTATGGATGAGGATGGAAAGGACCTCTGAAGATCGTCTAGTCAGAGCAGGGCCAGCTGGAGGAGGCGGCCCAGGACTGTGTCCAGTTGGGTTTTGAGTATCTCCAAGGGTGGAGGTTCCACAACCTCCCTGGGAAACCTGCTGCAGTGTTTGATCACCTGTACAGTTTAAAAAAAAAAAAAAGTTTATGTTTAAAAGGAATTTTTTGTGTTTCAATTTGTGCCCTTTGCCTCTTGTTCTGTCACTGGACAGCACTGAGAAGAATCTGGCTTTGTTGTCTTACCCTCCTTCATCAAGCATTTATGCACATTGATAAGATCTCCAGGCTGAACAGTCCCAGTTCTCTCAGCCTTTCCTCATATGTCAGGTGTTCCAGTGCCTTAATCATCTTCATGGTCCTTCACTGGATTTACACCAGTATGTCCATGTCTCTCTTGTACTCTTGCCCAGAGCTGGACCCAGCACTCCAGATATGTCTCATCTGTGCTGAGCAGTGCTCACTCGACCTGCTGGTAACACTCTTTTTAATGCAACCCAGGATGCTGTTGGCCTTCTTTGCTGCAAGGACTCATATCTGGCTCATATTTACCTTGCTGTACACCAGGATCCTCAGGTCTTTTTCTGCTAAGCTGCTTTCTAGCTGATGGCCTCCAGCCAGTCAGACCTCAGCCTGTACTGGTGCATGGGGTGTTTCCTCCCCACGTGCAGGACTTTGCATTTCCATTTGTTGAATTCGATGAGGTTCCTGTCAGTCCATTCCTCCAGCCTGTTGAGGTCCTGCTGATGGCAGCAGAATCCTCTTGTGTATCAGCACTCCTCGCAGTTTTCTATCATCTGCAGACTTGCTGAGGATACACTCTGTACCATCATCTAGGTCATTACTGTTGAACAGTATTGACCCCTGGGGTACACCACTAGTGAGTTGCCTCCAGCTGGACTTTGGGCTGCTGATCACAACCTTTGAGTCCTGCAGTTCAGCCAATTTTCACTCCACCTCACTGTCCGTGTATCTAATCTGTACTTCATCAGTTTGTTAGTGAGGATATTGTGGGAGACAGTGTCAAAAGCCTTGCTAAAGTTGAGGTAAACAACATCTACTGCTTTCCCCTCATCCACCGAAACAGTCATCTCATCTTAGAAGGCTGCGCTGACTAATGCCAATCACCTTTCTATCCTTCATATGTTTGGAAATGGTTTCCAGGACATTTTGCTCCATCTTCCCAAGGATCAAGGTCAGCCCGGCTGGCCTGCAGTTCCTGGTATCCTCCTCCTTGCCCTTGGTGAAGACCATAGTGACATTTGCTTTCATCCAGTCCTCAGGAGCCTCGCCCAATTGCCATGACCTTTCAAAGATAATCAAGAGCGGTCTCACAATAATATCAGCCAACTCCCTCAGCACTCATGGGTGCATCCCGTGAAGTCCCATGAACTTCTGTACGTCCAGTGTATATAAATGTTCCTTAACCTGACCTGTTCCATTGTCTTCCCTGCGCAGGACTTTCCCCCTGGCCTCAGGGACCTGGCATTCCTGAAAGAGAATCTTAGCAGTAAAGACCAAGGCAAAGATGGCATCGAGAACTTTGGTCCTTTATCACCAGGTCCTGTTAGTTTGCAGTCATATGCTATAGACCTTGGTCTGTATGTGTGTGTAAGCGTGTTTACGTGTGGGCTCATTTCCAAACAAACAAGCCTGAGGTTTGTGCTGATTTCCCAGACAAGCTCTTCCTGTTCATGGCTCAGGATGTCAGCCAGCTGCCCCAGTGAGCCAGCGATTCAGTTGCAGGGGAAGTTCAGCTTGGGTGAAAACAAAGACAGCAGTACACATTTTTCTTTTGGTTTTTAATTGCTTCCGTCTCTGTATCTGAAGCATTTTTCTTAAAAATACTTCACTTTGCAGGTGTAGCCTCACGGACTTTCTCTCATCATAGCTTTTCTTATCATTTGTAGCCATTAGAGAGTTCAAAATACTTTTGGCAGGGGAGTTAACACAGGTGCCCTGGAGCAACTCCCATTGGGATAATTGCATTCTTTTTACTTAAAGTCCCCTTTTTGTCAGCTGTTATCTTAGGTTCATTTCATGTCATGAATTGTTGTGTTGTGCTGTGTTGTCTGCCAGAGAGGGTTGTATTTCACTGCGGACTTTTGTAGGGCTGAAACTTTTGTATGCAAAGTAGGTTTTTTTTGATACTGGAAGGACAATCCAATAAACCATTTTCTTTCTTATTGGAAATTGAAATAATGTTGCTTTTTTTGGATGGAAAGAAGTGTACAGGCTGGATTTTGATGTCTCATTGATTTTAAAGCAAAGCTTTGGCTGTAGTTCACAATGAAAAGGTGGTACGATTTAGGTGCTGCTTTGACACGCAGGACACTTGGCCTGCAGTCCTAGTTCATCTAGATGAATATCTTCACTGTATCTTTTTCTCACATCTGAAATCAGGATGATGATAATTCCTATCTGTTAAGGGTGTTCTGAGGATGAATTGACTATTATTAGACTGGGATTATAAACTCACTCAGTCGTTATATGGGAAATGAGATTCAGGCCCAGAGATTTCTTTTTTATAGTTAATTCTCAGATGAAAGATCTGCTAAGGACCCTGTACACCAACACGTACAGGGGTCTAGACCAGGGCCACTGAAGTTTTCAGGTTCACTTTGGATGAGATGTTTGTATACAAGTAGAGGAGAATAAACCAGTTTGACACTCAATTCTGGAGAGCAGCAATTGTTGCCTCTGCTGAAAACTTTTGTAGCATATGGTTTGGATTTCTGTGTGGTAGGAAAATGGAAGATGTGGGGTAGAGCTCCCATTGTTTGTTCTGGGAATTTGTGGAAGGAAATAGTAGCTGATAGGCCATGTAGCCTTTGCATGGTGAGCATGATGTCTCTGATATATCAGATCTCTGACACACGTAGTGCACAGGAGGCCAGGGCACATATGGTAAATCTTGATGCATTTTGTATTCCTCTCTTTTCAGCCAGTCAAAATTTGAGCTCAAAAAAGAAAACATGAAAGCAGAAATCTGAACATATGGCAACCCTAATTAAGGGGGTGATGTTATTTTTTTCACCTTCAAACTCATTGCAGTCATACTGACCTTAGTGCTCTTTTTTTTCCTATGGTGCATTCAGCTATTCCCATGAAAAGTTTGCTTTCCTGAGCAGGGAGACTGAGTAAGCATGTGYAATCAAATACCTGTATTTTTGTTTCATAAGAAATGATGTGCTTTCAAAATTTCTTTTCAAACTGTCTCATAATTAAAGTCACATTTCAGGGGGCTTTTATGAAGAAACATGAAGGATGCATCTCCTTTTGGAGACTGAGACTGAGATCCCTTTTCTGACTCATAATAGAAATGAGTTTTGAACCTAGATTTGGCATAAATCAAGACAGTGTCTTTGCTGTTGGGTTTAGAGTCAGTCTGTCTTCTGCTTGGGGCTATTCTGCTTCTTATGAAATATTCACCGGTCCAGAGAGACAGTGCGACTTTGTATAACTTGATGGTGAAGGAAAATTTGTGGGATAAAGCAGACCCTGTCTGCAGAGGGTTCTGTCCCTGCTCTAAATCAGGTGATTTACATCCTAAGTGAGTCCATAGGCAGCGAGGTGATAGTGTTTATCTGCTCTCTTTCTGATCTTTCTTCTGTTGCACATTTTCTGTCGTGGCCCTGAAAAACTCTTTGATTAGCTGTCGTGGTCCAACAAAAAATATCTTGCAGAAAAATTCTTGACCAGCTCTCTCAGAATTACTTAGTAAGTTATGAATTATAGAACAAGGATGCCAATATGTTCTAGGTAATAGTACATAGGGTTTCCCATTTTATTTAATAAGTCTTTGCTAAAGTCAGCATCTCTGTTTAGATCTTTGGCTTGTTTGCAGCTGTTATATTCCTACTCTGCATATGACAATATAAGAAGAGGGTCTAAGACTGTCTGTCTTATGACCAGAGCTTTGTTTTTCCCTTTTCGTGTGATTCTTCATAATTTAGATAGCTTGACAGTGTGTCTTAGTGGATTTTTAATTTTGCAGAACTTGAGTCGATTTGCTTTTGAAAAATTAACCAGTCTGTGCCCTTGAAAAGTCATTGCATCTGTTATTACCTCCACATGTGATAAGTTTAAGAAAATGATTAGCGAAGGTGTCACTCATTTCTGCATGCTGTATATCAGATCGGACTTGCTGTGAAGTAGTGAACCATRTTAAAGCTGTGAAATCAGCCCTGCTCTACAGGGACTACAACCAGCTGCACCAGTTTTACTACTTTTTTCCCTTGCAGATTCAGGAATGATTGGAATGGAGTTTGACAGTTTATTTACAGATTTGCTGTGACTGACAGGATGCCAGAGGGGAAATGTTTGTACTCCCTGAAGATAGTTTTTGGTAACTAAGGCTAAATATCTGACAGGACTTCTGTTACAAAACAGAGTGTGATCAACAGTTGTGTTACTGCAGAATTCAGTGCATCTTTTCATTTAAAATACAGCTAAAAATACAGAACTAAAGCCAGCATTTGCCTTGATGTAAAGTGTCCATACAGAAGAGGTGTGGCACTGGTGAATTCAAGCCTTCCAGTCCAATCCTGATCTCTCATCCCTATAAGAAATTAGGGAAAGGAGGATAAAAACCACTCACATGCTGCTTTCTTTCCTCTTGGTCACTGATTTTCAAACTTAAAATTCGTAAGTTCCATAAATTTTTCAATATGGGACTGGACCTCTTACATGGTAAATTCAAGTCTCCTTGACAACCAACCTGCTTCTCTTATGGGCTGCCAAGAGTTCAGAGACCATGCATGGAAAACTTACGTCCATGTGTGTGATGTTAAGGTTCCTTGCAGTTTAACCTTGAAATGAATAAAATAAAATTAATCTTGTTTTCCTCTTACATTCATCCCTTGGCTTTGAAACTAGGGCAAATGGGCTTTTTCTTTTTCATGATCATGTCATTCTGTTTCTGATTGTCAGTGTAAACTGCAGTAACCTGACTAAAGTATCCTCGTGGTGTGTAAAAATCAGTCTTATATAATGATACTTTGAAAACAGAAACCTTTTGGAAGAAGATGCATGAGCTATATACTGTATTATATACAATATATGGGTAGTAATATTATACTCTGTATTCCCAGAAATAGTATTAAACATTTGATCAGGAAAGTATTTTTTGTTCATTAATAGCTCTTTGTTCATTTAAGAGGCACAGAAGCTTTTGTACATTGAAAAGGTTAATTATACTCAGAGTAAAGGTACTTGAATAAATTGTGTGTTTTATGGGTAGCAGAGGTTGAAGGTGGGCAGATTTGTCTAGCACAGAGAAAAAATATATTTTTATTAGATTGCTAGGTGTTAAGAAGTGCTGCCACCTAGCCAAATGTAATCTGAGTATTCATGAGCAAGAGATACTGATATATTGCAGGGGACAGAAAATATGCACCTGAGTGCCTGTGTCCTTACTTGCATTTAAGCCAGTCCTACTGGTTATGTCTAGTATCACAGATTTTAGTAGGGTTAATTTTTTTCTTAGTTGTTTTTTTTGTTGTTGTTGTTCTAGCTGGATTGGTAATCTACTGTAGACTGGATTCTTTGCTGTATATTTTTGTTATAATAAGGCTATGTATCAAGAAAGAGATATAGAACATAGTTAGCAAAAAATAAATGAGAAAAGGCAAAATGAGCCTTTCTCAGTCATGATCTTCTAGTGAAGTATGTCCCTTTTTAATACTTATATGCCAGGTGTCACTTATAGAAAGACCCAAATACAGTGTGTTGTACCACAACTCTAAGGAAGATTTCTCTGGCTCTCTGGGTATTAGATCATCAGGCTGAGCCCACCTCCCCAGTGATGGGGTTCTTCCGACGCAGTCTTTACTGTGGATACAACAAGGTTGACAAATGAATCCTTATTTGTATTTTTTAGTCATCAGGAATAAAAGACATACTTCTGGGAACAGAGACTGGCATCCACCTCAGCCCTTTCCCAAGTAAATTCTCTTCTCCTTAGACTATATGGCCTTGGTTATTCTGGACCTGTGGCTGTGGCAGTCCTGGCTGCACAGTAACTTTTCTATAAGGGAAGAGTGGTGGTTGTCTGTGTTCACACTGTTGTTATCCATGCAGTCAGGCAGTTCCTCAGGGAATGGGAGTGGTGGTTAACCTATTCCTATGTTTTGCTATCTTAACTATTAAAAAGCTTTTCTTGCAACAAATCTAACTTTGGCATGTCACAGCTTAATACTGTCAGGCTTTGTTCTGTCCATCCTGGCTATGGAGAAGAGAGTTTATTCCCTTTCTCCTTGCGGATGCTTTTTAATCATGTTTCTGCTAGGTTTAATGTTAACACTGCCTGTTTATAAAAGTAGAAGCTCTACCCTTAAGGGTGAAGGAAGGTTGCCCAAGGTAATGCAAGAAATCATGGATGGTGTAAGGCAGAAATACAATACAGTACAAGCCCTGAATCCTGCTTTCCAGCTGTAGTTCTAGTCTAATGCCTTTTAACAGGTAGAAGACAAAAGTAGGTATAATGTACTTTTGTTAGAGTTCAGACAATCCTGAATGTGGATCATAAAATCCTTAGCTTCCAGGTTCTCCCTGTTGCTATAAGAAGTAGTTAGGTGTCCACCGAGCTGCCGTATTCCTGGCTGATGGCATCATTCCTGCCTTGATTAGTACATCCCACTGCAGTTACTACGTCTCATGCCTGCGTGCAAGTTGTGACTCTCTGAGCTCTATTAAAAGATACTCTCATGCTTTTTAAGACCCAAGAAAAGTGACCAAAATAGTTAAAGAACAGTCAGTGACCAGGGTGCCTAATATTATAGTTGAAGTTCTTCAGTAGTTGGATTATCTTGTTAAAAAAAGATTAGCTGATATAGCAGGAATGGAGTGCTTTGAGATCAGCAACAGAGCTGTGAACTGGAATCACGAGTATTACTGAGACTGTCATCCAGTGCCTAAAGACAAAAGCATAATTACCAAAAGAAGGTCATTTTTCTAAGCAAAGGACAGTTGTAAACTGCCTTTACCAGGAAGAAATCAGTATTTGTTGCATTGCATCATTGAATTATTCATCAAGATCAGACACTTTCTTGTTCAATTTACTTTGTCATTTTCTTCTAGCTTATTCTCAGCAGTTTGGATGAAAATATAACACAGTAGCACCTGCTCACAAGAGACATTCAATTCACTAGATGTCTTGATTGGAAAGACATTTGCTTTGGTCCAAGCTAAAATCAAATGCTCTTTGTTTTAATGGGATATTCATGTTTTATGGACAAATAACTCGAATTGGTGTTATGATATCTTTTTGTTAACCTGTTCTTATTATTTTAGTGAGTTATTTCAGGCCCTTAATTTAGAATAAACAAGATTTACTCATGGATCAGATCCTGCATCTTTTCTTCTGTTCTATACAGCCTCTGTTGAAACAAGTAAGTGTTTTCCCAGCAGTAAGATTTGATTGTCTAGAAAGGTGTAAACATTCCTTTTTCTGAAATTGCTTCATGTATATAGGTGAAAATAACACTCTCTTAGGAAATTCTAGGCATGGTTAGATTGTTTCAAGACCCTACTCAGAGTACTGAAATGGGTAAATAATAATTTCCCTGTCACTTCAATACCTTTTTTTTTTTTTATACACAAGTATATAGAGAACCTCAGGTACACAAGGAGATCAGAATCTGCCCCCATATGTTCCTCTCACCATGATCCCTTTTTTTCTCTTTTGTTGCTTTCCCCCATAATTTACTTCGTTTGCATATTTTAGTGTTTCATGCCATGGTGCCTGAGTCAATTTTCTTTTGAATAATTAAACAGGTACATGCCCTTGGAAAGTCATTGCATCCTTTATTGCCACTTAATGTGTTAACTGTGAGGAATTGGGAAAAGATGTTGTGCATTTTTGTTGACTGCTGTTTTATGCAAGGATTGGATATAATGTAGTGAATGGGACTTAGAGAATATGCTGTATTTTGATGTATGTGGTGAACCACATCTTGGGTACCCAGAGGATGTACCCAGACTGGAAAACCTTGTCCTTTTGCCATTTCAAAGGAAGGTGTGAGCAACGTCTTACTGCAAAAAACACAAACAAACAAACAAAAATCATTGATAGAGTCAGTGGCTATTCAGTGATGTCCCATACTTAGATGGGGCTGGGTTTTAGGTAGCGGAAGGTTTTAGCCTCTGCAGAAGAAAATTTAAAGAAAAAGAATTGGTCATGAGTCCTCTGTGCTGTCGGCTTGGGAGAAGGGGAATAGAGAGAGGATGGACAGGAGGAGTTTTGCAGCTTTTTAATAAAGRTAGCTGAGACTTCTCTGGAGGGGTGGCAGAGTCAGGCGGGGGATTGGGGTGGGTAACGCGCTCCGAGCTGCTCTGGGGATGGCTGGGTTAACAGGGAGGTTTCTGCAAGCAGTGGAGAGCTCCAGGTTCTCACTAAAATCGCGAGCCAGGTGAGCTTGAGCGTAGCTGTACTACAGATGCAGCTCTACCGGTGATATTATAGGGATTTGTTAAAATTGTTCTGTCTTGGATAACTGAGTCACTGTTTCCATTGTAGGAACAATGAGCGTGCACCAGGGTAGGCCAATGACAAAGCGTGCTTTGCTAAATTGCATTTTATTTTACTATTGTCTGGTAGTCATGCTTTACTTTCCCCCCTCCTTTTGCTAGTGAATACTTTTAATTGTAAAYGTATTTCAGTGTCTTTGGTCACTCTAAATGACATTAAAATGTTGGTTTGCCTTCATTGCTCATTCAAGCCCTACTCTTTGCAATTAGGATGCTACTAGAAATTTATATTGATTTCTAGGTGGGTGTTTTCCTTAGGATAGGACATATTTCTGCTTAAACGTTACAAAATAAACCAAGGCAGTTTGTGTTCTTTAATGCCAACAAATAGGTTGTTGGGATTATTTGACTCGTTACTCAGCATGCAGCGAGTGCCGGGGAGAGATCCCAGCTGATCCCTGTGGCCAAGGCAGCTGCCTGACTCCAGCTCTGTGGCAGGGAGGTGAAATCTCTGCTCCAACTGTCGAAGGCAGAGAATTCCTTTAAAAAGCAAAACTTCTGCTCGGTCAAGCTTGAGGAGAAAGTGCAGACTGCAGCTTATGCTTTTGATGTTTGAGTTGATTAATAAATGTAGAAATAGAAGGAAAAGGTTATGACAGGGTGGTTTTGGATTCAGTGCAATCAATAGTGATTTATTCAGAGAAAAGGGACTCCACCCATCAATACGGTTCTCTTCTCTTGGCCTTTGGAAGAGCTTACCGTAGAATTGCCCAGCTGTGATTAAAATTTCCCTGTGCCAGCATGGCTGATGTGTTCAGCCAAATGCTAAATGAAATGTGTCCAGTTTTGTGGTTTGTCAGTGGGAGAAAACATGGGGAGCATGACAGCAGTTTATAAAAGAGCAGCCTCTAGAATTGAAGAGATTAACATCTCAGGGAAGGCTACAGGCACAAAGCATACCTAAATAACGATCATTGGTTAAAAGGCATCAGTGGTTTGGAGATAAAGAACTGTTATAGATTGTAAAAGAGATTATCAAAATCCCTCAAACCAGACAGTGTTAATGATGCAGATCGTGAAACGTGTGGTGACTGAGATTTAAATGTGTGTTTTGATATGGATTGTATGATCGTTCATCAGAAGCTTCAGACCTGTTGTTTTTTAAAGAGTGTTTTCTTTACTATCTGAATCAAATATGTCAGCTCTGCAATCTGTGGCAGGTTAATTGAAATGCAGCGAGAGTGCAAAATCTGAATCAAGCATGAGGTTGGCAAACTTTGTTCATCCTTTTATTTATGCAGATCTCTAAAAGTAACCGCTTAGCTTGAGAACTGTTGATGAAATTAGTGTGATTTTCCATCCTTCCTTACATAGGAAGGATTTGGGCCGTATGGAGTCTAAAGGAACAATTTCAAAGATGTCAAATTTGACTGAACTGAGTGAATGATAGCAGGAGCTTGAGGAATGTCTTATTATAGTAGTATTGTAGTTACTTTTCAGTGTCCAGTGATGGACTTCATCTCACTTGAGTGAAATTCTGCAAGTGGCATGCCGAAAATACCCCAAGGTAGTTTTTGCTGTCTCCCTTTTCCTTATAAACTGCTATTTAATTTTATGTGATTGAATTTGGTGACATTTAGTGCACATTAAAGGGAGGAATTTATAATGCTAGCTAAAGCAAAGGGTATTTCAGGTTCATTCTTTGTGAGCTGTTCTCGCTGTTCTGCCAAATCCATGTGCACCTCTGCCTGTTAGAAACCTGTGCCACAGCATGCCAGAGCTTCTAATTGGGCTCCTGCCTTAAAATCAAATGATATCTTCAGAGACTGTCAGCAGGAGAAGAAAACCGCACCAAACATGAATTTGTAAAAGCCTTTGAACTACAGTGAGAGGGGTTCTTTCCTTCTCCTTAGCTGGACCTTTGGTTCCCATTGCAGTGGTCTCTTGGTGGCTTTAACTTTTATTGATTGTACGGGAACATGTTGGCAACTAAGGATGGTTCAGGTACTAGGATGATCCACCAGCTCCATGTACCCACACCCCAGCTGCGGGGGATTGTGATAAGGGCAGGCACTACAACAGACCCCTTTGCCATCAGAAAATCTCCCCACTTTCCAGTGGCATGAAGTTATTAGGGTGTTTGGGAGTGGATGTTTGTACTAAGGGGTTGTATTGTTCAGTACCCAACAGTGTACCCTTCCTAGGTCTAATATTTCATTTAAAAGCAATTTGCCTGAATAAAATAAAATATGCATGATGGGTGAACACAGATGAGCTCTGTTAATGTATTCTAATTAACTTGCTAAAAATATTTTAAAATCTTAATAAGCTTAAAGAGAATTTCTGATGATCAGATGCAATGTTAATGAGCATGGTATAAAAACATAAGAAGGTAAAGTAGATAGCTGATTGGCAGTTGCAGTGTTGTCTGTATAGCTAACATTTTTCTTGTGCAAAAGAAAGATCTTTGGGTTAAATTTTAGCTTTTGTCTTGGTAGCTAATTTCTCAAGATCTATTTCTAGAAAGCTTAATGAACAAAACGTTAAAAAAAGAAAAGAATTCACCTGTTTGATTTGGGGTGGAGTGGGGATTTTATTGCTTAATTATGCCTTAGAAAAACACGCTAAGGACATTTATAATTAAGTATCTGTGTTCTTTGTGTGTGGGAGAATGACTCTTTTCCTTTTATATATGCCATAAATCTCAGATTGTAGTTCTTTTTCTCTCCAGGCTATTAGGTTTCTGCAGACTGTATTTCATTCCTTAGCACCTATAGTTGCTTGGCAACAGCATCCGATTTACATGAACCCAGCCGCGTGAATGAATAGTTACCTGGAACCTTTCTGCGCAGAAACCCCGAGAAACGTAGCGGTTCTCCCATTCAGTATGACAATTATTAGGAATTATTAATTGCTTTTCTCTCTTCATCTTTCTGTAGCCTTTATTTTTCAGTTAAAGGGGAAAAAACTGTATTCTCTGTTTAGTTCTAGCCTGCCAGAGGTCACAAAATTCATTTATAAATAATCCACTTGGAAAACAGGAGGTTTATTAATAACAGAACACTTTAGTAGTGCTTAGAGCCTCAACTGGTACAAGCGGTCCCCAGCTCTGTATTCTGTAGGTACGGAAAGAAAGAGGTTCAGAGGAGTGAAGTAACCCACCACAGTCACATATAGAAGGTCAGTGTGTTTTTTTCTGCTAGTAAGTTTGGTATAGTTTTTAGGGAGAAAAGGAGCAAATGTTTCCTACTCAATGTATTTGCTTCCCTTCTTGGCATATGGAACTTTGTTGAACAAACAAAATAAACAGATTTTCTGCTACCTCAGCCTAGTGTTTTGCGAGCAGGTACACCCTCCTATCAATTCATTTTATTCTTGCGAAGTACTTTACAACCTGTAGGTTATTTCTATTGAGAGGAGTAGGAGRTATTAAAAAGAAATATCAAGAAGAAAAATTCTTCACCAGCACCAAACACAAAAAAGTCTTACAGGACTAGGAGAAGAAGAGCTACAGGCAATATCTGTGGATGCCAAAATAGTTGTAATAATCCTTTTGAAAAATCTTGTAAAGAAACCACCCAAATTGCCTTGTTTTGTAAGTTCTTTTCTGTTTTTCAGCTGGCTTATCCTTTGCAAAAATGAAATGATACTTGGGCCTTGACTCTTTTCTGTTGCGTTTCTAGAGGCCTTTGTTAATGTTGTTGATAAGATGCAAAGACCGGTGCTGAGGGAAGCAGAGTAGTCCTGAGATCTGGTAGAGATCTGGTTTGCAAATCTAGATCCCAAACTGATTTTTCCCCAAGTTTGTCATGGTTTGGTTTTCTCTAAAATCAAAATACCTGGTAGGATGTTCTTTCCTCTCTTCACTCAAGTGGCATTCAAGGTCAGGTCATCGTACCCTGTACCTTTTAATTATATCCTGTGGCTTTAGGTGATGCTGAACTTGCAGCTGATTATTATTATATTTTCTCCTGTGGACATGTCTTACTACTGATGCACAGACTCTGCAGATTAACTAATGCAGAATTGAATGCATTTGTGATCTAAGTAATGAAGAGGCCTTTGTTCTATTCTTGGTTGTTCTACTGATTTTGTGCGACCTTGGGCGGCTCATTTATCTCCTTTCTTGCTTTTCTCATTTTAACCTTCGATGGATGGTGTCATATGTTGATTTGCCAATGTAATTTTCTGTTTCCCTTAGAAGATTTGCAGGGCTGAATATTGCTGTATATGAGGACAAATAGTTTTTAGAATTGAAACAATGATGGTTTTTGTGTTTCTAAATAACTCAGTAGCAAACATTATTTACTGATGTGTGATCTGTAAAGCCACATGTGGTAATTATACGCATCAGAGTTGTGATAGGCATGGGAGGGTGTATATTTTGCTGAGTTTCAAGCACAAATTTCTCATGTGTCAGAATATTTTGAGGAAATACTTGAGCTGTGTTGCAGTGCAAGCAACAGAGCACATAAAAAAATTGTCGTTTTTAGTCAGTGGAAAATGCCTAAGGTAGCAGTGACTTTTTTTTTTTTTTTTTTTTTAAAACCAATTTCAGGGAACATCTTGCATGCTCCTGACTTTGGGTGAATGTCTCACCTCTAGTCCTGGGAACTGAGCAGCAGGAATTGTAAGTTTGCATTTCCAGGCTTCCCAGAGGCACTGATGCGTAGGTCAGCGCAGAGCCCTCCTGAACTCTGGGGCTTCCTCCGACGGGGACCATAGGACACCTGACCTCCTACCACAGGACTCTGCAGAGCATGTATCTGTTGGAGCTACAGACCTTCAAAGCTGGAACATTCTCCCAAGAAGCCAGGCAGTTTTCTAGCGCAAGGTTCTCTGTGATTTATCAGGAGTTTTTATGAACTGGCACTTTCCTACTAAATATTTGCATAGGCAAACTGACAACATGCAGTGTCAGATACTTCTAGGGTAGACATTTTTAATGCTGTTACCAACTCTGCTCTTTTTTAATAGTGGTTTCAGTGGTGAAGACATTTCTGCTAGGCACTGGTAGTATACCAGCAGCACTAAGCATCAGTGGTTTGTGGTTTTGAAATTATGCCTTTTAATGAGTACCAGAACTTAATATCCTTAGCTTATCAAAAAGAAAGACAAGATGCAATTTAATTGTGGTCTGTAAGTGCCAACATGTGAAGGGGAAACCCAATTCTGTAGTAATGTTTTAACTGGAAGGCTGAAGCCACAAAGATCAAGTGACTAGAAGTTTAAAGAATAAAAATCTAAATTATGGGAAAAGTGCAAATACTTAACTTTAAAGGTATTAAACATGAAAACAGCCAGTAGTCACAGTAAATTCTCTGTCACTTTGAGTCCTTCAGCTGAGGTTCTGTGTCTTCTTCAGATTACTGTAGTTCAGTGAATACAGAGCTGGGCTGGATGGTGGGATCACTGTGTGAAAGTTGTGTGATCTCGTTTAAGCAGATGGTCCACTCTGACCTTTTACATTTTTGGAGCTCTCTGTAGGTAGGTTATTAAAGAGCTGGATGTGATGGCTAGATTTCAAATGCCCAGTTTGGATCTCCTCTAGGTTTTGTTTTCAGACTGGTACCACCTGCTTCAGAATATTTTTTGAGAATCAGTTAATTTGTCACATTGGTTCCAGATTTCACGTTTATTTGCTGAACGACAGGAATTCTGAAGTGGAAGGTGAAGGTAGAGGTGTTGCCAAAAGTCTATGAATAATTGTGGAAGCATGGGGTAAATCAAAGCATGTTGTGCTTTGTTATGTTAAGCCTTTAATTGGAGCCTTGGCTACTTTATGGATGTTTGGACAACTGCTGAATAGTTTTTGTGGTGATTGGTTTTTTTCCCCAACACACACTATTTTTAAGTTTCACAGTTCTTGCCGTATCCAAACTTTGGGTAACAAAAGAGGAAAACTCTGAGTGGCCAAAAAATAAAAAATTAAACCTGATGTAAGCCAGTTCCATTGGTACATGAACCCATTTTACCTTACTCATTCATGAAATATATTACTTATTTTTTCTTTAAGGAATTAATTCAGAACTAGGAGTTTACACAAGTTAGAGACAGCAAGGGTTTATTAAATTAGTTCTAGTAATAATGTCTTCAGGAGAGGACTTCTTCCCGAATACATTTCCAGTCTTGACCAAACAAATTTTAAGTGGTCCTTCTAATTTGTCTTCCATCTCTTTCCTTACAAGCTTTCACAGAAATATTTTTCCAAAATATTCAGCCTATATCTACAAAAACTTTTGGTCTGAATCTGCTGCTTTTTTTTCCCCTTGCTGTAAACTCTGGTGCTGAGTTGTGGATTTTTTTTTTTATATATATATTACCGTTGGAATTTATCCCAGGCTTCATCAAAATATTCTGTCAAATAGAGATCTGCGTCTCAAAAAAAAAAAATCATAGTGAACTGATAAGCAATTGCAGCTCTGCACTATTTCTACAAGAAGTGCAAATATTTCAGAGGTCTTGTTGCGAGCATGTCAATGTATATGTTATAACAGTGTTATGACTATTGATCTGCTTGTTCCCAAATAAGTCTTTACCATTCATGTACCAAAGTTTTCCTTGCTGTATAACTCTGCTGAAGTCAATGAAGTTGAATTGTCAGTGGGGTTGTATCTTGAGTAGGTTTTGTTTCCTATAGTACATCTTAGGCTGTGTGTATTTTTTGGGTGATCTGCAATAATTTAAGGTGCTGTTAAGAGAGAATTTATGTGCATGTTTTTCTATGTTTATTTTTTCTGAAATCCATCAGAAAGGGGAAGGCTTTGAGTCAACGTTAAATTTTCAATTCATATATGAAGTGAGCTAGACTAAGAGGATTTTCAGAGGTAGGTGTTTTGGTGTCTTTAAGCTTCAGGTTGTGACAAAGTTCTGTCTTTATTGAAGCAAGGTCTTAGGAAAGCCAAATTTGGCATCCTCATGAAGAACAATTTCTGCTATTAGAAGTTGCTTGAGAACATAAGGTGACCTAGGCTATCAGTAGCATACGAGTCTTGACTTCAGATACCATTCCTACTCTGTTTTACTTAGGTGTGTGCGCATCTACTCATTTTAGTGGTATTATTCTTGCCTTACAGCAGTGTGAGCAAGAAGAATCATGCCTGTTCTCCCCTACATCATTGTAGAGACTTTATCTATGTAAGTAGCATAAATGTTGAGAATATTAGCCATATTTGTCATTGCTGCTGAGAAAATCGAGGCTTTTTTCCCCTGTTGAATTACAGCTTGTATGATAGTAGCTGTAGCCTTAGAGGCTGATGATCAATTCTATCCTTAGAAAAAGTTRTTTTTCTTCCCCAGGCACTGCATTTAAAAAATAAGAATAAATTCTATGTCTGGAAAATTTCTGACATACATTTGAGCAATTGAAACCCTCAGTGAAATTAAAGCATGTTACAAAGTATGAAAACTACTTTGCTTATAAGTAAGAAAACAGCCAACCTATATGGCAAATATGGCTTGCTTTTCTCTGTAATAAATTAGCTGGTGCTTCAAAGTGAAATTCAGAAATGCTTCTAAAAAATAGTTTTTTAATAGCTTTTATGAATTACTGTATTGTTTTTAGAATTGTAAAGGTGGCTGAATTTGTTTGAATATTTGGCTTCAAGCTTGTAATTTATTCACTCAGGCAGTTATATTGGTCTAAATTTAAAAAAAAAAGGAAAAGAAAAAAAAAGAGTGTGTTCCAGTTTACATTACTTTTGCCTCAATCAGGTAGATATTGTCTAATATGCTGAAGGCTGGTTTGTGGAAGTCTTTCTTTCTCTGTTATGAAATACTTGGAGATGTCTGACGTGATGCAGCACGACGATGTAGAGAAACAAATGTCTTTGGACCCAGTCCTAGAACTCACAGGGACATAAAGGGCACTCAGTACCTTGTACATTTTCATATCTAAAAGGGTATAGACAAGAGAAACCTTTTACCATAGCAGGAGTTTAATTTCACAGTCTTTATATGAGTAAGAAAGATTAGCATGAATTTTGGAAGAGTTAATATACAGGGAGGACGATTTTGGAACATTTGTTTTATAAATGGGACAAAATAATCATATATTTTTGTTTTGTTTTTCTTGAATGAAAAGCTAGAAAATACTTTTTTGAAATTATAGTGTTTGGAGTTAATCAGAGAAATAAAGGAGGGGCTGATACTTTTCTCGTTGCTTGCAAATTGTAAATTGCAGTTATTCGCAATCATGCTTATAGCTGGCGTGGGTTCATGTGCATAATCAGCTGCTTTTTGAATGCATCTTCTATTGTTCTGTTTTATTTATGGATTCAGTTGTGATGAGAAAGACGTTATGAAGTTGTTTGGATGAAGCCTTTGAAATGTCTTTTAGGAGTTTTGAAAGTCAGCGACTGCCTGGAGTTTGGGGTACAAACTAGGGCTGTGTGTAGCACTGGAAATTTAGATGAAAAAGTTGAAGACTTTTCAGCTTCAAAATGGAAGGTCAAATTTTGCTTTTGGACTTTGCGGCGCATGAGCCAGCAAAATTCTGGACTGACACAGGCACATTGTTGCCATTCAGTTGAAATATAGCCAGATCCAAAAGCCCTGAGGTCAGGAGTCATCCCATCGATTTCAGCATCCGGACCTGTTAGCAGTCTGATCTGACCCCACTCCTGGTGGAACAGGAGGCTGAATTTCTACCTCCARTCTCCTTGCACAAATGATGTGGCAGCAGACTTTTGGTGCTAATTATCAGCACTAACCTTCTGATTGATGCGAGTTTGCTTATGTGATTTTTTTTCTTAATAGCTAAGATTGTGTGCCAAGACCATTAGAGGGGATGTTGGACTGCTCAGGAGAGACTCACCCTGTGTTACTGGTTCCACTGTCTCACTTGCTGAATCCACTTGGGCAATGCTCTTTGAGTCTGCACTGTCCGAAATCTTTGTTTTTCCCTCCGCTTTTTGTCTTAATCTGCTTAAACTGCTTGCTTTTCTGGGAAGGCATCAGTTCTGTGTTTGTAAATATACAGTGATGCAGGACTTCAGTCTTTTTGGCACCGCTGACAATGGCTGAACACAAATAATAGTAATTTCTCTCTCTTCTCAGTGACAGATTTTTTTTTTTTCCCTACGTGCCTTTCAATGAAAACAATATTTTGGCTGAAAACAAGAGCCAGGAGATGAACTTTGACATCACTCAATTCTTGCTGGATCTCTGTGAAAGGCAGAATGGGGGTTGTTGTGTGAGTAGTAGCATACAGAGAGTGGGCTGACTTCTCAGCCTTGTGTGGGAAAGTGCCTTAAGCTCAGTCTTCCCGCGTGAGTGAACTCTTTACTTGGGTCTTCCCCCTTCCTCCTGTCCAGTGGGAATTATTATTTTAACTGAATTTCGTTAGATCAGTCATCATGTTCCACAGCAGATAATAGATCTGTAGAAGATGTGCATATTGCAGGACGACATCATGCCATGTGCAGCTGCAAATGCTTTCTAGATAGGGTTAAAATACTGTATCAGCTCTCTAAAACATCATTAATTTTTAAATAGGAAGGAAGTAAACTGGTTGGTTAGGTACTATGCAGGGAGCTTTTAATTAAAAGATGTTTAAATCTGATTCTCTCAACTGTCAAAGAATTGAATTCATGAATTATATTTGCTACAGTTGTTGTTGTTTTTTTTTTTTTTTAGTAACACTATTTAAGTTCTTTCTGTGCACTGCCATAGGGGATAGATGGTAGCTCCTGACAGATTCAAACACAGTTGGCTGAGAACACTGCTAGTGATGGATGAACGATGTCTTTGTTAATGCCCCTGTATACAAAAAATGATGGGCTTTCTTTCTTTATTTATAAGATGTATCCAATTACACATCTCAGAGCAAATGTCCACCGTTCAGTAAAGCACACAATATTGGCATTAAAAAGACAATCCCTGAAATCAGTGATTAAAGCATTTTCCTCGCTCTCTGGAGAGAGATTGAAATGAGAGGTAAACCTATTCAGCAAATCCAAGTAAGTTCTTTTGGGACCTACTCCTCATCTGTAAGAAGTGACTGAAACTCAACCAGGGAAGCTATTGTCTCTGCTGTGGTCGTACACAGAGCTGCCTCTGGAAATGCAGWGCGCTGGGTTCACCTAAGATCACTCTTCCGCGTGGCCTGGATGGACCAGTCCCACCAGAACAGCAGGTCAGATTCGGTTGTCATACAGCGATGGCTAAGGTTCACTAGGCTGTTACCTACTGGGATATGTTTTGGTGAAGCGAGCCATCCTAATTATTCGAAGTGGAGGAGAATGAATGGTTTTGCCCTTCATGTAGCTTCAGCCTAGGGTTTTGGGTTTTTTTTACTGTGTATCTGTGTGTGTTTGTACTCACGAGCTGATCCAATTAAGAACTTGAGATGTCCAACCAACATTAGAAACTTCACAGTGTAAATTAAGTTAGTTTATCAAGTAGATTAGCTATATACTGACATAATTCTTAGTATTTTGCTACAAAAGAATTACTCTGGATTAAGATGCGTGTGCAGATAATCAGAGAGTTAAACACTTTTAGACTTGAGATCTGTTTGCCCTCTTGGTAGATATTTAACTCAACTAATAGTAGGGTAAATGCATACTCATGAGTGCTTTGTATCGAATAGCTAATTCACCCCTACTTTTCTTTCGGTAACTTATTTATATAGAAGTATCCTGAATTACAGTTATGGCATAAATTGAGAATGTAGCCAAAACCTGAATCTTCTGACCTAGCAAGGAGTAAGTCTCCTGTCCGGTCCTCAATTCCTAATGCAAAAATGTTACCTGTTACAGGGGCATTGGAGTCAGCTAGAAGGCACAAATCAGCCCTACCTGGCCTATCAGTTACAGTGCCAGTGAAAGCAGACAGCAATATATACTGAGAGAGCTCCGAAACATTTGGAAAGTTGTGGAGCAGAAGCCCTAAGACAGAGAGCTGGCATGCAGATGGAAGTGCAAGAAGCAGTTGAGCTAAGATATGTTTGCAGTTTTCACAGGGGTGGTTGCTGTTTGGCTTTACCACTTTTAGATTGTCCACCATTCTTTCCTGATGGTGATAGCCCAGCAGTTTATTAAGCTCCTTTCCAGAGGCAGTGGAGAGCAAGCATGCCTTATTCTTTGGTTTTAGCTGCTGTGAAGTGTAGCAAACATGTTTGTTTCTCATTCTGTCTTGCTGGCTGTCTCTGAAATGTGGTGTTTGCATGTTGGATATGGTAGTTCTGCAAGAATTTATATTCGCAACAAGGTTTAGCAAGACAGAATTGCGACTACTAGGCAAATCATTTAGAGTTCAGTTTGGTTTCTAGGAACAGAGGCTTACTAGTTATTTTTCACTGGTTTCTGTGCTATTATGTTGTTGTGATAATCTTGGCAGGGATCTGTCACTCTCTGTTGGTATAATTGAAACTTGTTTTCCCTGAGGAATCACTCTGCTGTTTGTTTTATTTGTTTACTGACATTGACAGAGATCCTAATGGCTTTTAAAACCCAATTTGTGCATCACTGAATATCCTCCAAAGAGGAAAATAAAATTAAATTTATCAGTAAAATAGGGTCCCCCATGCAATGCTTTGTCTGGGTCTTAGGCTCCACCTGAGCACCTAGCTGTGGGTCTAGAAATGGCATGGTGAGCTGCATCTTCTCTTTATTTCTAATTCTGTCTTCAGGGCTTTTGTCATTAAGATGCTTGAAAGGATAAATGACAATAAGTTATTTAGGGCATCAGTATAAGTTGACCAACTTTGCCTTGTGAGAAATAAATTATCTGTAGCTTTTATTAAAAAGGAGGTTAAGATAACAAAACAATAACCATAGTAAAATTCCCCTTTTGGGAGGGTATACATGATGGTATCACTTATTATTGTCATAAATCAGGGTAATTAAGTGTTTAGATTTTTTAAATATACGATATAAAAGTATTTATGCATTTATTTTGTTTTAAGCCTTTGAAGAATTTCAGTGAGATCATTTGGACTACTCACATTCATAATGCCTTGCTGAATTGTGGTTATGGATAGATGGCTTGTTGCCATATATGTGTGAGCATGCACACAAATAAATGATGAGGCACAGGACAGACATTCAGGAATGTGAGAAGGAAGGGTGGGTTTCTTTAAGGACAAAAGAATGCAGGATAATTTTTTTAACAACCCCAAAGCTGTGGATTGGATGAAGATTCAGATTTTTTTTATTTTATTGAAGTGACTTAGACCATCTCTAATTACCTTTTGACACACTTCCTTGTCATTGAAGCATATAAGGATTGCCCAGGTTTCAGTGAACTCTGACTGTGAACGTCACGAGGAGATAAGTTTGGAAAATACTGCTGATTTTAAAGGTGATCTGTCAGTTTGTATATATACAGCTATGAGCCAAACCAATCTGACCTCAAACCAGAGCTGTAATATAATAATACTCTGCCTTTCTTATTGTATATCTCTTTTGCAAATCTCCCTGACTTTGATAGCACTATAATAATAATAGATCTGCAATATTTATGTTGCCTCTTCTAAGGAAGTGTTCTAATGTGCCTTGGAAAGGTAGGTAATTAGTCTTACCTCCTTTTTTACAGAAGGTAAATTAGAGGTACAGAGAGAAAGCCCAGACCATCTGACTCCCACCTCCTTGTTCTCATTGCTTGGTTCAGTAGTGCAAATCTTGACAATATGCAGTTTCAGTCTGATGTATATGTTGTATTGCATTGCAGTGCCCAGAACAAGGATTTTGGCTACTGGTGGTGCATCCCACAATAAAAAGATCTTACAGGTAAGTAGAAAATAAAATCTTTTGAACTGAACTTGCAGTTACATCTGCATTTTTATTTTGATGTACTGAATCCAAATCACTGCAGGTGTGGATATGGGATTGTGAATCTGCCGCAGGTCTTTGGGGCTTTTCTTCAGGTTTAGTGTGGAAACCATTAGCCCAATGCTAATTTTGTATTGAACTTTAAAGGTTTTTTTACACTCGACCTGTTTTATGAATGTGTATCTGAAGCACTTTTGAAGACATTTCCAGGTCTCATCACTTACATCAAATCAATCAGCAAAGAAATCAAGAAGAGACTTGATACAATACCTGAGATTTTGTAGTTTTTGTCATTCAGATGAAAGTTGGACCATAGATTTAAACTAGAGGGGGATTTTGCTGGTGCTGAACACTCAAAAAAACCCACCTCAAACAAACAAAAAACCCCAAACAACCCCCCCCAAACAAGTAAGTATCTGTTACTTATTAGCATTGTGTCACATATTGGGGGGAGGCTATGCTTCTGTATAGTCTGTCCTCCCTCTTCCCACCTTCCTCTTCTGCTGCTGTTGCTGCACATCCAGCCCTGGTTAAGATCCTTCATCTGTCTCCTTGAGAACAGAACATGCTCTCTGTTTCTGCCCATTGAGATACAGCAAAGCCTTGCTCACGAAYGGTGAGAGGCCTCTCACCTGGCTTTTGCTATCACAGAACTAGACATCTGGGTTGGGATTCATCTTGCCTGAATCCAGTCATCTGCGATGTGATGTCTGTATATGATCTGTCAATCCTGTAATAGTCAGGGGAGATCCAGTCAGTTACAGTGAAAAGGAAACCGGATGGTGTTATAACTTAACCAAACGTAGATGTCTCCCTCTGGGTGAGCCAAAGAGCTTTCTGTAGTCCACTGACTGCCTTGACAAGCTCCCCTTTGGCTAGAGGTGCAGACACTGAGCCTGGAGGTAGATGTTTACACCAAAAGGCACCTGTCTTAATCTTGGGCTAAGTCCTGGCACTGAAGTTAGTCAACATAGGGTGAGTTGTTTTCTGGAGATGCCGATCTGTTTCCATCAGCTAGAGAGAGTCTAGAGGCCAGCCTCAACTACGCACCATACTCTTTGACGATTGCAATCATATGAAAGGAAGCTCGTCTGCTCTGCGAAACCTGAGCTGGAATAAATGGAGGTTGAAGAGCAAAGAGCAGAAAGCGCTCTCTCTCCTAAGGCATCTAAAACACATGTTTGTGTAACCATTGGTTGTACAGCTGATTGGGACACAACAAAGTTGGCATGTTTTGCCTGTAGATGTCACTTCTTTTCGTCTGCTTTGGTTATTTTGCTTAGGAACTTGACGTTGGAAAATTAACTGATAGGTTAATTGCTTAAAACATTGATCCCTACTGGAGTAATTCTACTAAGAATACGTCAGGAAAGAGATTGGATTAACAGATGAGTTTGTTTTTAAAGCTGTATTTCCAATTTAGGTGCCAGGAGGATTTCCTTGCTGTGGAATGGAGGCAGAGAACTGAATGTTCTTATAACATGTAATTCTGCAACATACACAGCTGAAAAATTGTGGGGGTGGGAGAGTGGTGGCTGTGGTGCTTGCTCTTCATGTGTAACAATACAGCTGCTTTTAAAACTCATTAGAAGTGTCTTAAAATAATATGATCAATAYAGTGTCATCCACTTAATTCAATCACTGGTTAATTGGATCCTCCTTTTTAATTTAATCAAAACCTCAGAAACCATATCAGTTGCATGAAGAGTAACAGCTTCCACCCTTATCATGGTCAATTTTGGATAATTTGTTCCAGGGCTCCAAAAGACTATCGTTTAATTAATCAACATTCAGTAACTCCTATATTTTACACCACAAAGGAGGCAACTTAGGAAAATCTGTTAAAAAAATATAGTAAGGAAGCTTTCTCCATGGTTCTGGGAAGCTTTTTGTAACATGTGTGGTGCTTGATTAATGACCACATGAAACGCAGTGAAGGATTTTTAACAGTAAAACCTCTAACAGTTTCTTTTAAAATTATTCATGAGAGAGACCACAGTTTCAAATGACTTACTAAATATGTGAACTTTGAATAGTTTTAATTTTATAATCATGTGGCACAAAAGGCAGTTATTATTTGTATTACAGCACTTATTAGCATCAGTATAGAGTAGAGCTGCATTGTATAAGGCTCTGCAGAGATGCAAAAAAAAAAAAAAGAACCTCTGTTGTCTGAAGGAATGTACAATTCAAGCTTAAGACAAGAAATACCTATTAGAGATGAGATGAAGAAGCAGATGGGGAATGTGCTGAAACAATACGGTAGTATTGGCTGGCAGGATGGGCAGTGGAACCAGCACTCTGTGACCTTATCATTTCCAGAGGGCTTTTTAATAGATACCATGATTAATTTTCCATTTGTCCTCTAGCATTGAAGCTCATGTATTGCTCAATGCTTGCTTGCAAGCGAAGTTAGGCAATCCTGACTTGGCTGTCTTAGTAGAAGAGAGCGTTTTAAGTGTATAAGCTCAGGCTTTCATTGGATTTTAGTCAGCAACCAGCCACTTTTGTTTAAAGTTATGAAAATTGGTGATTTTCAAAGGTTTTGATTTGCGGATTCCCCACAAACTTTCAGAGAAAGAGACAAAATCCTTTAGAAATGTCACATACTACTTTTTTCTATAGCATATGTGGATTGAGTTTCTTTGTCATCTTTTATGAAGCCCTGGGGCCTATGATCAGTAGGGCTGTAAATTCCTGGATTGGGGTTGCAGATCACTAGTCCAAATGGTTTGGATTCCTGGACACTCTGGCCTTATTTTAGACTCGATTGTATGGATGTAAATCAGGTGATACACTGTTCCCTTTGGCAAAAGTAATAAAACCAGCACAAGTTAAATCTGATTGTTACCTGCTTCTTGCGTTGCTCAGCCTGAGGGATACCTGCAATCCTAGAGGTGATGAAATCAAAATGGAGTTTGTTGACAATGTTTTTGGAAAAGAGTTATTGAACCTCCTGTGTCCCTATCCAAATATGTCTTCATTTTTTCCCCTTCTGTATCTGTTTTCCTAAACCTGCACTGTGGGGAAGAGCACATGTACTCTGTGAATGCGAGATGCCTGGTGTCGATTTCAATGCAGAGCGACGTGTGGTTGAATAACTTCAGTATCTGTTGGATACCGTAACAAATTACTTGCCTGTAAAATTTTCTTTGTATTGCTCAAGCCAAGTTGAGAAGTGTCTTGATATATCTTCATAGCTAAGGATCCATCTAATACAGGAAAATTCCTGGTAGATGTAGAGACTGTATAACCAGCTCCTGCGTCATTCTTCCTGCTAACCCTAATATGATGGGAATGGTGGAGGTGAAGACGACAGGCTTAGCAGGCCTTCATRCTGCTGGAGCTTTTATTTTATCAAAGTTGAGAACTGAGGAGCCATGACTGGTTCCTTTTTCTTTCCTTTCCACTTGGCWCAGCCATAAATGCGATGGAAGAAAACAGGCATCAGTTGAGGGTTCCTGAGCAGATCTCCTTGCCCTGATGTAAGCCTTTGGCATGGGCTGATTGTGTGGGCTTGTGAGGGAGATGATGCTTGAACCCAGACTCCTCTGAACTTGTAATAAAGAGATCTGGGGAGAAATGGAACTTTGTTTCCTGGCTGCAGTTACATCTCTAGCTCAGTTTACCAATACGCTGTTGCGTGACAAGTTCAGGACTCATTGTTGCCTGCGGTGCTTCTTTCCATGGATACCCAAATGCTTGGCTGGGGTGTATGGTGGTTATTTGTTTTCCTAAGCAGTGATAGGGGATTGCTTATCCCTTGTCTTTCATGGACATGCGTAACCGATGCTTTGATACTTCTCAGGTCCTGTCTGATGTGTTCAACGCACCGGTGTACACTATCGATACCGCCAACTCCGCCTGTTTAGGAAGTGCTTACAGAGCAATTCACGGTAAGACTGTAAGGGCGGTCTGGGCATTTAATTTTAGTTGGTTAATACTTGGGATTAACATTACTGAAAATGAGAGGAGAATAAAGCTGTGTGGATCTGACTGGAAGGTCACTCAAGTCAGAGGGTTTTTTGCTCTTAGTACACTTGGATCAGGCCCAAGAATAACATTTACATTATAATTCAAGTCTGGGGGCAGCTTCTCAACCAAGGGATAGGGCCTGGAAACTGTTCATACTGATAGGGGAAGGTCTAGGACTGTGTTCAGTTGCTACCTCCATGTGCCGCTCTTGGAAGAATACAGCCAACTGAAGGTGTTGGTGTAGCCTGCTGCCCTGGTTTGTGGAGCAGGCTATAAACTGGATTGCTGAAATGGTCAAACCAAACAAAAGATCAATCCTAGCAAAGAAGGTCAGAGAGGGCAGGGACGACAGGACCAGTAATACTGCTGGCCTAATAAATGTTATTAAACCGAGAAATATCTTCCAGCTTTTAAACGTCAAGACGAAGGATATGCAAGGTGTCCTGGGCTCCATGCTCGAGTATGCACTTTCTTTTGTAAAAGCGTAAATCTTGGGATACTCTTAGGTTGACCAGTCATTTTGCTTGCTGTACTGCATCACTCACTGTAATGCAACAGTTCGAGTCCCAGATTTAGTGTTAATTAACTTCTATCTATTAATGCATGCAGGTGTATGTTAAGGGTGGGCCATCAGCCATTTAAGAGTTGAATCCCAGGCAGGAAATTTTATTCATGTAGTTTGAAACAGTTTCTAATATCTTACAGCTAAACAAATAACGGAATGTGTATCAAATTCTGAAGTCCTTATTTAGGCCAACTTTTGTTAGCCTCAGTTTTTCTGATTAGAAGCTTTAGGATTTGAACCTTAAGACATGGCTAGCTTCTGTACAAGTTCATGTAAGATCATGGGATTGCAACAAGCATGGAAAAGATAACATCAGCCATCAGAAGAAATCAGCCAAGTTTTAATTTTAGAAGCAAATTCTGCTGTCACATTATAGCATCTGAAGACTACATGCTCTCTTGCATTTGAAAACAGCACAGAAAATTGCACAGCCAAAACCTGAGTCAGTATGTTTAATGCACACAGCATGCTCTCCTCTTTATTTCCAGAAAAGACGCAAGGGTTCTGTCAGGCAAAGTTCGCTTTTGCAGGACAGTGGAAACAGTACTGTTAGATTATCAGTATGTTTGAAGCCAGAATGGGGCCATTTTTCCACCTTGGGGGCCAAGTTTCCGAACTGTTTTTCTCTGTACTCAAACTTTGCCTACTGCTTCAGAAGCCACCAGAAGCTTCCCAGCACCTAATGCTGCAGGCAAATTCCTTGTCCGTGAATGCATGTGAAATGTGGAGCCGTCATTAGAGTTTGTGCAGTTATTTCATATGTATGGAAGATGTGAATTCCCTCTGCCAGTTTGGCATATGAAATCTTGAGGCTTGGTTGACAGAGCGTTTGAGTGAAGATTTCAGATGCTGTGCTGATGGAGGGACTCCTTAGCTCAGGTACTCTGCCAGCCAAGCCCCAGGGGCTTGCTGTGTGTGTTTCTAAATGGCATTTTTGATTGATGCCTTCAGCTGACTCACTCTTGGCCAGGAAAAGAAATTGACTAAAAGTGAAGACTTGCTAATATAAATGAAATATTGATAGCAAGGGCTTCTTAATAATATTACAGTGTACATCTACAAGTAGGGTGTTCCGCAGTTAGCCTGGGGTTCTTAGCAGGTGTAACAAGGAACTCCTGAAATGCTGTGATTCACTTGCAAAGCAAAATGCTATAGTTGCAGAACTCCCCTATTATTCTGCTTCCTTATATATAAATATATTTAATAATTTGTAGCATATTTTCTTGACAGTGTTTTCATTTCTCTTCCTTTTTTGTTTAGTCACATTTTGTCCTTGAATCCCTTGCTTCCACATGTTTTCACTGCTGTTTCCTGTATTGTTGTAACCATAAATAATTACTGATATTGTTGAGTAGCATTTCTGCTGCTTACCTATTCTCCAGGGCACGAACTGAGTGATTGGCAAAAACTCAATCACAGAGTCCCCACTTCCCGGGCTAGCGCGTTGGAATGTAAGATCTTCTGCCATTTATCCTTCAATCCTGAATGCTGACCTGACCAGGGAAGATCAATATAATGTATTAATTTGCCAGGGAGTCAAGGCACATCCCTCATCGTGCTTTTCGCATTGATCAGGATTGTGATTCTCATTGCAGGGCTTGTAGCTGAGACGAATCTGTCCTTGGCTGATGTCGTGAAATTAGCACCAGAGCCTAGATTGGCTGTTACACCAACCGCTGGGGCTGAGGAGGTGAGCAAGCTTGGGAATACTGTTTTTCTTTTCATTTCCTGTCTGCTTCAAAATGTAGTGGTTTACTAATTCTTCTATTAAAATAGATTAATTTAAGAAACATTTGGTTACACAATTCTTACTCCTTGTTGTAAAGATAGATTTGATTTTGGGAGATCTTTAGTGTTGTAATGATGCAATAATCTGATCACTCCATCCAGGTCTGTGAGAGTGATTTTTCCTAACTGTGTGTGATCAGAGAGCAAAATCTGTTCCTTAAGGGACAGAAAAAGTTATAAAATAGGTTGCATTTGGATACAGGTCAGTCAGGTTGTAACTGATAATATTGACAAAGTAGTCTTGACTTGTTTGCAGCAAGCAGCATGGAAAAAGGCGTGGTGGCGGTGCTTTCTGGCCTCTTGGGAAACATCCGCAAAAATCCTTCCTGTCTGATCTTAAACAGTGGTCAGCAATTGTATATCTTCGCTTGTAGCTCCCAGTTGGAAAGCATGCCAACTGGGAGGATTCAGTAGGCACAGATCCTTGGTACCTTGCCCATCTTGGGAACTTCCGCGCATCTGAAGGTGAAGCTTGTGCTTTATGGGGCCACATAGATAAAGCAAAAGAAATAGTCATCGTTGCTAACAATGTGGTTCCAGCCCCTGTAAAACCAAGGAAGGAATCGTCTCAGGCTCTCCAGTGCAACCCTGCACCTCTTGCTATCAGGTGCCAAAGGCCTTAGTTTACAACAGCTTCTGAAATATTATGTCCAATAATAAATAAACAATACAATATAGCAAGATTCCTAGAGAACACAAGTTTAAATAACCAAAGGTGAATCTAACTCTGTCTTCAGCTGTGCAGAAACTTCTTTGACATCAACACAGCCTTACTCTCTCCACTTAGGAGATTTGGATGTGCCCTAACTACAGGCAACAAGGTTTTAAAGCTTTTATTTAAACTGGGAAATTAATGATCTGCCAAAACTACTAACTCCCAGCTACATGTGTAGTGGAGCACCAGATATCATCATGAGTAATAATAGAAATGATCATGCTGCATTGTGCCTGCCAGCGTATTATTTAATTATTAACTGAGATGGAGGAGCTCAGTAATCGAATAGAAGTCCCCTTCAGAAATATTAAGACATTGAATAATTTAAACTTGATTGATCTGATCTCATTTACTCAACCTTCCCCCCTCATTTTAAAAGATAAAATAATTAACAGCAATGGCCTGTGTCATGTGTGTTGCAGCTGAAGCCTTCYGCAGGGAATATACATCAGGAGCAGATCCCCGGTGTCTGATTCAACCTCACGTTGCTGCCCTGTTCCCCCCAAAAATGCTGTCTGCTGAAAAGCTGCCAGGCTGGCTTGTGTGGAGGTGGAGAGTGGTCAGAGACCTGCTTTTGACCCCCCGGTGCTGCTTCAGCTATAAAACTCAAGGGCAGGGAATACAGCTGTCACTCACAGGGGCCTTGCAAGAGCAGCAAGCACCTTGTACCCCTGCAGGGGCCAAGCTAACCTAACTGGAAAGATCAGTGGGGAATTCATTTACCTCTTTCTATTTTACTGTCTGCATAAAATGGCCTGGAAGCTAAAAGAGTTAATTATCTCCCTCTCTATACTTTTCTTCTCCTTTTCCACTTGGTTAGACCTAGCTCTCATAGCACATATTTTTATTGGTTTTAAATGATGTACAGCAGTGAATTACTGCCCCAGTAGATAGGAGTGAATGATAGAGAAGGTAGTGGCCAAACAGCATGTGAAGGAATAACTGTTCCTGCGCTTTAGCTTAGCTTGCCAGCTTCATTCCATTAAAGCAGCTTCTTGCAATTATGTATTCCACACCATTTTTTTTTTTATTTCCTGTCTTATAATTTTGCAGTTGATGGTGGATTCCCTGGCTAGTTTCATGGCTGTGAAACTGCAGAAAGCCAGAGGGCCTGTCAGTAATACAGTGTGTTAGCATGAACAGTGCAGTAAAAATTCATAATGTGATGAGTCAGTTTGATTCTGTTTTTTACAGAGCTGCATCTCCCTGTCCATCCAATTTCATTCTGTTGAGGTTAGAGGCTTTCACTTAAATGACGGTTCTTTTTATAAACTTCAAAGTCATCCTGAGGTTAAGTTCTGTCTCACTGAGGAGCTCTTCTGAAAGAGTCTGGCTAACCAATGTGAAATTCCCCGGACCACTTACCTACATTTTTTGGACAGCTACAGCTAAATCTTGGCAGGATGGAGAAAAAAACGGGTCATAACACAGCAATCTGCTCTGGTTTCATCCTTTCTTCCTGGTATAGGTCAGAGGAAACACGTGTTAGATCATTGGAGGGAAAACCTCTTACAGACAGAGGTCAAACAACAGTTTGATGTAGCTTCGTTGCCAAGGGTTATGCACGCAGTAGGGCTTTCCAGGAACCAAAAATGCAAAAAGTATTTCTTTGGTTGCTGAAGGATCATTTGTGATAATGAGTGTGATTTCAAAAAGGAAAAGCAGGGCACACAAAACAGCTCTTCTGGTTCAATTATGCTGATGGGCAGGTAAAATAGAGTAAAGTCACAAGATGGGAGACAGAGCTTGTGATGGGTGATGAGTTAGTAGTTAGTGGAAACTGAAGTCCCGTAAGTTCCAACTTGTCTGGCAAAAATGTGACTTTATCCTGTAGCAGACCATCGTGCCTGGAAGAGACCATTTCAAAGAGGATAAATCCCTTTCTGTGACTGTGACCCTAAGTCTCTTAGTTGAACCTGATTTCACAGTATATTTGCAGGGTGGGGGGGCTCRCCCAGCTTGAGCTTGTTTCTAATTCTGTCAAGACCCAAACAGGTCATAAGGTATTCTGGTGGTAACCATCATGGTGATAGTCTTTGGTCACTTACTCAACCAGGCTAGCTGAAGTCAGTCATCTGTGGGTTAACCTGATGAATCCTTCTCCCCTATTTTCAGAATAGCAAAAATTAAAGAGTCATCTCACCTCTTTGGAGCGTCCTCTCTCCCTCAAGGAAAAAGATTAATCGGAACCACTAAGCATGACAGAAATAACCAGGAGATTCTAGAGCAATAAATATATGTTAACAGACAGGAAGAATCTATTATTCCGGCATTAGAATTCAGCTCTATTTTAGTAATCTATTAAAACAGAGATGGTTGGCTAGTTGGTTAATTAAGCAAAAAAGCATGAGAGGGAACATAGTTATCTGGAGTTGATCACTTGTGTTTATACAAGCCTTGTGCCTATGATGTACTGTCAGATTTATTGTTATATTGTGGTGAAGGGTTTTGCAGGGAGACGATGTAGCGCAGTTCACTACCTCTGGATGTGTAATTTTTGATTGCATTATTGACTCTACTGAGATGTATTAATCCTGCAAAAATTCAAGAAGGGAAAACGTAGACCTAACAGGTTTTCTTGACTTTGGTGAATTGCCTTGTAGGTAGGTGGATTTATAGAAGTGACTGTATTACCCAGGAAGATTATAATGACCCATTTATTGATTTAAAATAATGATATTTTTGTTGAGTTAGATTTTGGAGGGGGGAGGTTGTTTTCTAGAATTGGTTTAGGTTGGTAATTTAGTGCAAAGTAGGTAATAATAATACAACCACAAAAATATAATAGGTATTGATGGGAGTTTGGTTAAGGTGATTTGTATAGCCAATAATTTTTTTAACCTGATTAAGATAGGCTTGCACGATGAATATCCAAAGTAAACAGACAGTTTGAGATGTGGTTCCTTGGAGGAGTCTTCAGAGTATTTCAGGATACTGTCATATTCTTTCTGCTTTAAGAGTATTCTTTCTCTGCTAAGAAAGGTGAACAACTGCTATGATGTAAAAATAAAACATCTGTATCTCTTGTTTTCTTAAGTAAATCTCTTTGAGTAATTTGAGTTTGGTTTTAAAAAAAAGGAACCTATCAAAAGTAGCAAGTGTTTGTGAGAGACTGATTAATTTTAATCTATTCAGGGTAGATTAAATGTACTCGGGTAGATTAAAATTAGATAATCATCAGCATCATCTTTGTAATTTGTAAATTTTGAATTGCTCCAATCATTGGCTATCATAGCATTGCAGGAGACAGAAAGATCCATGTGGGTTGTCACTTGTAGCAATAATTTGTAGCTGGTTTTGCTTTTAGAGGGCAGCAGGGACAATGTAAACAGTAAAAGCCCTGTTGAGTTCATAGGCTGGTACTATGGTGAGATACAGTATGAGGATGACATATTTGATTTGGACTAGAGAGCAAGGTAACATTTATTTGAATGCATTTTCCAGGGAGGGCAGGTTAAGTTATTCTCTGTTATAATGTAATATTTTTCATTAGCATTTTCTTAGTTATTCGTGGGACTTAGTTATGTCGGAGTGTGGCCAAGTTGTCCCAGGAGATAAGTTCAGGGTTTGTAAATGCAGCCATCAGAGTACTGCTGATGTTGTGGAGTAGGCTATAGAGATAAACAGGAGAAAAGGCTGTAATATAGCAAGGACAATTAAATTATGGACAATAATAAGGTTCACGTTGTGATACATGTAATTACTTTTGTTAAATATCATGGTTTGATATATTAGGTTTGAGGCTATGACAGAGAGGGAATTTATGTTCTTGAGTTTTTATGCATCACTGAGAGTTCTTTATTCCCTTCGGACCTCAATTATAAAAATAAATCTATATATAAATTGCCTCAGGAAAAAGACTCCTGGAATCGCTTACGAGGAGTTGCCCGAGGTTCTGTGGAGGCAGTTCAGTCATGGCAGTTGTGGAGAAGCATCTTTCACAGACATGCACTCAGGCCACGTTCTTGGTTGGTGCAGTTTGGCTTTTCTTCTCCGTACTTCATGGGAGCTGCACCGCTTTGGCCCCAAACTTCACCTGGTGTCAAGCTGGCATGTAAAATACTGCTTGTGAAAAGCTTGTAGGACTGCTGCACTGGTGGTATTACAGCCAAATTCCCTGAGGAAGAGGAATTTAAGACTTTGGCTTAGCCCTCTGAACTGCGCTGCTTTTTACCGCAAATGAACAGGAATAGAGTACAAGGAATATTCTTAATTTTTTGTTTGCATTTTTTTCAAATGGTCCGTAATGCAGCATTCATTTACACTAATGGCTGAGAAGCTTATTGCAAATGCCTGAATTTTCTCAATTAGCAAGCTAAGTGCTTAAGTCCAATAAACAGGAAAAGAAACTGTATCAGTAAATGTGGTTGTTCATTTATTTTGACACATTTTAATTTAGAGTGATGTATTAACAATAATACTTCCCAGCCTTCTAGTAAATGTGCTGTTGTGTATTTTGTAAAAATACTGCTGGGTAAGTAATATGGAGCCTGCTTTCTCAGTGCCTGAGCTCACTTACCAATGCAGCTCTGTTGTGCTGAATCTTTGCTGAGAAGCGCTTAGGGTTTATCAAATTTACAGATTAGCAAAGTAAGAAATAGCAAGACTTGATTATAGATGCTTCAGTGAATAAAGGAGCTGTTTTTGTTTGACATACTGATACTCCCAGTATAGCCATAGTTGCCTGCTCAATATTTTGTGTACTCTGATGTGCATATTTAGCAGAATGGGAGCAATAATGTTCTTTGGGAACATGAAAAGAATATATATATGTACTTCACTGAGCCCCCAAGGCCCTCGTGTAGATAGTTAAAAATACCATGCTGAGTCATGTGGCATTTCATAATGTGGTGCATTTTATTTTCTAACCCCATAAATCTGCATAAATCTCCATGGATCTCAGTATCGCTGTCCTGTGGAGAAGAGGAGTTGGGGCACATACATGTTAAATGACTTGCCCRGGGTCACTGAATGAGTCTGTTACAGAGGTAGGAGTGAGTAGGTTTCTCTGTTTTAATCAGTGTAAGTTTAAGACACTGTAAGCCTCAGTTAATCACTGTGAGGTAGGTTTAAAAACTGTCCTGATGAGGCTTTTGCTACCAAACAGTATGTCTTTCCATTTGCTGTAGGTGCTCCTTCTCTTCTTCCCCTTGATATACTTAAACTGTTGAAGAAATGTACTTTAGCTTCTGTAACATCTGGTTGGTAAAAGGAAGGAGTTGATCATAACAGGCTGCTTCTGCAGAATTTGTCCATTAATTTGGTCTCACCTGCCATCGTGGAAGGTGGAAGTGGGAATGAAGAGAGAAATCCAGGTTTCACTGTTCAGACTGAAACTATTGTTCAGGAAGAAAGAAACACAGAAACTGGGTATTTTGCTAACAACTGAAACACAAGAACCAAACACGCTAATCCTTTATTTCCTAGGTGAGAAAACTGCAAACTATTGCTATTTTTTTTTTTTCTTTCATCTGAGAAAGTGTGACTGTTACAAACCCTGAGGCTACTGCAGGACTGTACATAAAACTGYGCAAGAACAACTCTGTCTCTTCCTATGGCGTCATAGTTTACACTTGAAACATCTTCCTCCTGAATTTTTCATGCATATACAGTTGTTGGCTGTGGCTCTTATCTGGAAAAGGATAAAATACATTTAAATGCTGGATCTCACTTATTGATGAGAGCAGTAATTCAGTTTACTGGGTATGATTCATTATGGCTCTATAACCTCTCTGAACCTGGAGCCAGGAGCGAGACTGCCCTGATTATGAATAACATCAGTGCAGAGGGCTTGTAGACTAGACTGGCGGCCCCTAGGATTCATTGCGGCAGGGATATGACCTTATGGCATCCTCCTAAGGACGGCTCGAGCCGGTACCAGACCCCATACTGGCTCCTGGCAGTCCCTTTTTTGTGCTTGAGCCAGCAAATGAGTGAAGCTGTCCTGGTATGGCTTGTCAAACTACTGATTTTATTAGATGGACAGTTAAAATCAGAAAGAGGAGATAAGGAAGAAGGTGTATCTCCAAGATCTAGATGAAGTACAGTTTTGGGCTGGAGCCAGCAGTAGGGCTAGGCTGTATTCGGGGTTTCTGCTATGTAACCTGGTCACATACAAGCAGCTCATCTTCTGCGATATGTCCTGTGATGAATTTGAAGCAAAGGGGGGGAAAAAAAGGTAACGAATGAAACAAATCCCAGTATGGATCTCGCCCATAACCAAAAGCATAAGGTGTGTTTGAGTCTGGGGTTTTGAATACTTTTGAGTCTTCATTCTTCTTTTTATGGTTGTAACAATTCTGGATCTAAAAATTCCTGGAGAATTCTAGCTAGGGAAATACAAAAAAGCTACTCAGATATTTAGTGTAGTTGTGGAAAGAAGTTGGGTCTCCATTTATCTCCCTGGGCCTGGGATCAGGGAGCGAGGAGCCTGGTCATGGAGCAGATTGTAGATGGGAAAAGTTGTGGCTGTGAAAGGTGTGAAGGAGAGAAGCAGCTCAAATAGATACAGGAGTATGAGAGGGGCGGGAGAGGGACTGTGAAGTGTATTTTAGAAGGCCCTGGTCAGCATATTGTCCAAGGAGGACCTTTCTGACGGTGATGTTTGACTGTGCTAGGGGGTGGCAGTGTGCTTATTAGCAAGGCAGAGGAGGAGGGGACAAAGGCAGTGATCCATCCTGAGGTAGCAGAGGGAGGCAAGGACAGGAGTTCTGCCTGGGTGATTAGGACAGCTATTACCGAGGGGGCATGTCAGACTGGGAGAGGTGACTTTAGCAGAGCTGCTTCCTCTGGAAGTAATGACTTCTGCTTATAGCAAGAACACAGCCACAATAAGAACAACCTGTGCATGTCATAAAATTAAGCTGTAAAGGAGATGGTAAAATGGACTGTGACATTTGAAGAAGGAAGACTCTGCAGCATTTTCTTGAGCAAATGGGGGAAAAAACCCTAAACCTTCAGGTACCTATGAAGATGCTGCATTTTTCAGGTCTGAAGATGTTTTTTAACTGCAGCGTGATTTAAAAATCTAATTTTTCAACCTAGACATATTTATTTCTTTTTCCTTTTTAGCTCTATCGTCCACTTCTGAAAAGATATGCTGAGCTTGAACAGAAGGTTATCTACAGCCCAACCTCTTCTTGTCTTGTGAAATAGAAGCCAACAAAATTTATAAGTCGGCTGAAGAGTGGACTCCCAAGGAGAAGATCGGAAAAGATTTGCTCAGAATTTACTGGAGTTGTTTAAATCATTTTGTTCCTCTTTGTAGACAAATAATTTTTAAATGTCTGAGTGTGTTGGTGGAAAAAATTACATTGTGATTGAAAACCTGATTAAAAAAGCATCGTGTTGCTCTGTGTGTTTGTGACTTCAGTTTTTCTTGGGTACTTTTCAGATCGTGCTTGCTGTTTTGGAATAGCTGGATGACAGTCAAGTCCATTGTATATATGAATCACTACCCATCTCGTTTCAGCTTTGATTCCATGTGTTTAGCATGCTGGCCTCTCTGCATACCTATCTAGCAAGGTATCTTAATTCTACAACTTCTGCTTAAATCTTTTGAAACTATCTTTCTGTACATCTGTAACTTGTCGATGTTTATATCTTTGCCTACATGAAACCAACAGAAAGCATAAGCATGCTGACTTAATCCCATCTTTCTTTAATATGTGGAGATTTGTGGTGTGAAGTCTGATTAAAGTCTTTAAAGACTCCCTGGGATCCTCACAGAAGGGGAATTCTTGTTACATGACACTATGGAAAGTCTGTTGTGTGATAAAACAAGATGTGGTTGGATTTTATAAATTGTGGAAAGCACAGAGGCCTTATGTGATACAGACACCATTGCACAATGTTTTACTTGACATCAGTTTTTGTAAAAAAGAAAATAAGGGAACAAACGTGGGAAGTTTTACACGTTTCCTTTCTGTTTCAAAAAGCAGAGTCAGTTTATCTGGACACCGTATTGGGGTTATACTGTTTTCCTTTCCTCCTTCAGGTGTCATGGCTATGAAATTCTTTGTGTTGTGCTGAGTGCAACTGCAGAAGTAGGGCTCTGCTCCCAACAAGGCATGAAGGTCACTTGTTTTTTTATACCACCAATATACCATTTCTTTCTTGGAGATCCTGAGCAGAACTGGTCTTGCTTTGTTGCTACTCTTCCACTTCAAATGTTTTAGCCCAGATTAAGTAGACTCTGGCTGAGAAAATCTTAGAGAGAATACAAGCCAGGAGATCTTTCTACAGACACGTGTGGAAGTCGCAGAATTTGAATGAACATCCTAAATCACCCTGTGCAAGTGGGAACACTTTACTGTACCAATCTGCAGTGCTGGTATGTTTCCCTTAGGATAAAATTTCTTTCGGGAATAAAGCAGACTTGTTTAATGAAAGTGACTGAAGCCTGTCTTCCCTTCTTGTAGGAGTTGTAATGCGTCTAGGGAGTAAGCCAGGGAATTGTAGGGAGTAGAGGATCTCTTTACTGAGTATTTGCAAGCTGGATTATAYCCCCGCTGGAGGTGAGTGACTCAAATTCGTCTTCTTCACATTGCAGTGGCCTAGGAGCACTCTCCCTGTCCCTGCTGCATCTCTGCTGCGACAATGGGACCCCCTTGCCGTGACTCACCTCCGGAGTGGCAGGGGAATGGGCACGTTCCTCCTTTGCTCTCCCTTTTATATTTAAGCGCTTCATTTGCGAGTACGAACAGTGCCTTTTTTTTGTTCACAACTGAATAATTATAACTTCTCTTGATATTAGCATGATTACTCAGGAAGGTCAAGAATTACATTTCCGAGTTTCTAAAGCAGGCTTCTTTTAAGCAATTGCTTTAAAATGTGGCATTACAAATACACATCTATCTCTTTTATGTGCTTATTATTCTGGGTCCCAAGGTACAGTGCTAAAACATATACTACTTCTCACAGGCCTCCACTGTCAGCAGTTGCTTTGTCATTGAGCAAGGCTGTAGAGAATTACAGAGGGATTCATTAATGCAAGTTAAACAATGCCTACTAGTTTAAGCAGCATCACCATCATCATTAGTCTTTAGTTCTGCCTGGTTACTGGTTTGACATCAAGGTTAACCACACAGGGAAGGGATTCAGAGAGGTGTTTTAGCTTCATGCAGTTTTGGTGACAATTTCTTGAGTAGCTCATTTGGCTTATCAGAGTGAGAAGACTGGTGTCTCTTGTAGCTTTGTGGCTTTATTTGCCTGTGAAATGGGAGACTCGGGGTCAATTTCTTACTCAGCTGAAGAAGGTTAAAGCTTACGCTTCCCGGCTCATAGCACGTTAAAACATTTCTAGATAATATATTGGCTCCTAACAAAGTGTTATGTGGTGCTAGTAGGTATTGGCTAGATGGTTTTACCACTTTCTGGGCCTGAGCTCTTCTCTGGGTAGGGAGAAGGAAACACTTCCTTCTCTGCTGGGCTGGGTTGGGGCTCTCTGATGTGTCCCACGTTAGCATTAAAACACTGTTTTCTCAGGGTAGCTGATGCACTGTGTGCTTGCTGCAGGAGTCCCTGAGAAAAGACTCAGATGCAAGGCTCTGAAGCGCCAGGAGTTGAGCACCACTGAATTATAGTATTGCTGTGGTGATGGGTTTATTAGGGCTGGCCTCTGAGGAATGGTGTCTGGAGTGTAAGAATTTATAGACAAGCTCTTTTTTTTCCAGCTCACCAAAGTTGCACATGTTCACTGACTAGTGTCAGACAGAATAAGACTCAATAAATCTCCCCCTAGAAAGGTCCTTTGAAGAAATGCTGCTGTAAGACTTCCACCACTCTTCTTTTTGTCTTTCCAGGAATGCACATTAGCTTGCTAAGGAACCACAGGCTTCTCACAGGCACAGTGATGGAAAGATCTGGTGCCCTTTGGTTTCCAAAATTGTGTTTTTTTGCCAGCTTGTCTACCTTATGTTATTGTGGTTGTCTGGAGTAGAGAGGTTACTGACTTAATTAACATCTTAGCTAACAGAAATCTAAAGGCAAGCCAATGTCTTCTACCTCAACATATTTGATGGAGGTTGATTCCCTCCCTCCCTCATAAGTGACCTTACTGTTCTTCAAGGTGAGCAACATGGCATCCCCATCTTGTCTATATGAAAGGTTAGCTTCTGTGTTTGAAGACCTGCTGAGCTATTCCCAGTCTAGACTAATCTGCTGGAAAATTGATGTCATCTCCTGGAAAAAACCCCTTGATTGCCGCAAGGAGGTTGTTCATCACTGTCTGACCTGCAGCTCCTGTCTTGCACAAGCAAAGCCACTCTAGGTTGGAGGTGGGTCGTGGAGTTACATGGAAAAATCCAAGCAGCTTCCTTGGCTCGATGGYTCTGTGCCCTCACCAGTCAATCAGAGCTGCACTGGATTCACCCACAAGCTCTTGGTGTACCATGACCCAAAGACAAACAGTTTTCTTTGCAGCCTGAAGTCTTTAAAGTCTTTTGTGATGCAGCTGGAAACAAACAGGAAAAGATGTTTGCTTTTTCTTAAGGGATCAGTCTGAGAGAGCTGGAGCTCTGATTGAATAAGTAATGTACTGAAAAAAGTCTATGCTCTGTCGGTGCTTTAATAAGTAATTGAGCTGAATACTGCCGTGTGCGATCCCAGTGGGACCTTTTTGTTTTTCAGCTTTCTTTTCCTTTGGAGTTGCGGCTACCACCACAGATCACAGAGCAGTGCAGCGAAGGACGTGTATCTAAAGCCACAAAAAGCCAAAGCAGAACCTTCAACAAATCATTTGTTTTATCCGTATTTCTATTACCTTGGTCCCCAGACTGCTGCGTGCAGGTTAGGGGGTGGGGGAAGAAGAGAGTAACATTTCAGAGAACTAAACTGTCTGCTGTTGGTGCTTGTCATGAATACGGGGCCAAGTTATAACCCCTTCCCTAGCAGAAATGTGCTAATTTGGATTTTTCTTCTCCTCAGCTGCTGACTTTTCATGTAATCTTTAGGATTTTGATTTTGGTGAGATCTCTGCCCTCAGTTAAAATTGGGTTGAAATTGGCAAACAAGTTAAAAATATGGCTAAGGATGATTAGAAGGTGGCTGGACATTCACTCAGATATCAGGGGATCGCTATCCCATGTGGAGCATTTCCTTAAGAAGCTTCTGTGAAGGTGACTGTAGTCCTGATTCCAYGTGGCTTGAAATTTTAGTACGGTGTTTTACACTTGTGCAAATTGGGTATAAAATTGTATCTGCACCAAAGGATCTTCTCTTGTTATACACTCATTTTGTGCAGGTCAAAATCACAATGATGTGATGTGCAAGGMAAAAGAACTTGGGATGAATTTTTTTGATAACCAGCTTTTTTCTGAGCATGTCTCTGAAGTGGGTGAGTAGGACATCTTTGACTGGGATATTCAGAGTAGTTGGCCCCTGCTCACGTTCTGTGCTTTGGTTACAGCCTAGGTCAAGCCTCTTTGGTTAGCCAGTTCAAGTGGTTTAGCTTTCACATTACCAGAATGTAAGATTTTTAAATTTCCTCCTCCCCCCAGAACCTTTTTTTCCTCTCCTGCAGCGGATGTGACCTTTTCTTGTACATGGTTTGCCTTGTTAACTGTTTCCACTTCTGCGGGATGCTAAGAACTTCCCTTACATGACACTTTCCTAAGTGAACTTGTCTTCTGTTGAGATCCAGCCCCAAGACTCATTTTGCTTTACTTGTTCTTCTGCTCCTCTGTTGCTTCTTAAAGTTGGCCTTGACAAACAGAATGATGCTTCTGCGGTGATCCCAGACTTCTGGGAATGTCTCAGCCATTGCAGAAACTCAATGATTTCGTTCAGTGTTCTTGAAGCACATACCCTGAGGGGTAAGGGTGAAGGAGCAGCTATCACTGCTTATAGATACTGCTGTGATCTCTGATTTCAGTCTTTCACTAAGTTGCCTCATCCATTGATGCGTCAGCCTGCCCATTAGAACAACTGGGGATATTATTAATTGCATAGGATGTTTCTTGCTGTAAGCTCTTTAGATGACAGGTATTTGTGATATGTTCTTTGTTAAGATGCTCTGATTAGCTCTGCTTTTTTTTGGTATATTGTGCCTTAGTACTCTGTAATGCATCCATCTGGTTGTCATTTCTCTTTTAGCATCTCATCAGCCAAACAGAAGTCTTTGGTCACTCAGGTGTGGGATTCATCTGACCAGTGTAGACATCTGTGTCTGCTCTCATATATGCTCCTTTTATAATCAAAGGAGAGGACCACAAGGGAGAGGAGTGTCTGGCTGTTGTTCATCTTATCTTGTGGCAGATGTCTACAACAGATCAGGTGATTTGTCTCCTGAGTGAGCCATTTCTCCCTGCTGAGTAGAAAGGTAGTTGTGTGGAGGACAAAAAAAGCCAGTTTTTCTTCTTGTGCCAAAACTCCTGAAGACTTGTTTGAAAGCTGGTCTCAACTTTGGAGACAAGATTTGTCCCCAGTTACCATTGTACAACCAGAAAACTTTCTTGTTCCAGGACTGCTCCGTTTTTGCTGTCAAATCCATGAGATTGACCTCCCCAACTGCCTTCAGACAGTCCTCTCCATACACCTGCGTGGAGATATCCAGCAGACATAGGTTGGGAACTTTGTTACTTACRTTCTTGCTTTTTGTCCTTTTGTTGCATGCTCTTGCTTGTGTTTATCCCTTCAAGCTGGACTCTTCAAGGCATTTGTGTTATGCCTGCAAGCTCAGTACCCCGGTTCAGTAAAAGACAGCTCCCTTAAGACTTAGACAAGCATTGCACGGGAAAACAAAGGTCTGTTCAACTTGCTGTTCGGAGACAATATTTACTCTCTGACTGACATGTATGCACTACCCTCCTGAAACCTCAACTCTGTTCCAGATCTGATAAATACTGGTGTATTGGAAGATGGAATTCTCCTTGAAAAATAGTTTAAGCCATGTTGTATAACAGAAGGGCTTAGACAGAGAAACAGAGCAGAAATGGAGCTGCTTCTTAGCTGAGGACTTTTATCTTAAAATAAAACATGTTGCAGAAAACAAGTAAGAAGCAAAGGTTTCTCACACAACTTTGATATCACAGCTTATGCCTCCTGAGAGCATCTCTTCACACTGCTGCCATAGCTTGGTAGGTTAAGATGGGACATTCCCCTGTCACTCCTGGTATCATTTCTTTGCTAGATTCCTGCCCTACTTGAGGACAGTTGCATATAACAGAAATACCCTTTTGATCAAGAAAGATGTTGTTGAAAGGCGACAATATGTTTTCCCAATTTCCGTTTCTCAGCCTAATTATTCTGGTCCCTGCCATTGTTGTCCCTTAGAAGAAATGCCTACTCAAGCAGAGGGAAGAGAAGACATTGAATGAAGTTAATCCAATATGTGATTTAGTCAGACTGTTCAACTGAATGAATAAGCAAATAAGCTGCATTTCAAGACCTCCCATGCTGTGAAAGTTTTTTTCTCAGAGTGACTCTTGGCTCAGAAGATATGGCCGTGGTGTTTCGTTTGATTCCATCTCACCATGTTTGCAGCATGGCAGACTCTCCCAAAAGCCTTTCAGCACAGACTCATTTTGCTGTTTGCACAGTGAATACAGATTTTTCATTTTCATCTGTGTTGTGTGTGGTTTTGGCATGCTTTATAATTGGACCGGTTAAACAAGTGTTGCTAACAATTTCCCCTGCCTGTTGGTAGTCAACCCTCATCGTTCATGGGCTTCCACAGCAAAAGAGATGAGCTACCATGGGACAAGTGCTTCCTGTAAAGGCCAGAATAAATGTCAAAAATCTCTTTCCCTTCTCTCTTGGCCCAGAAATGCTGTAAGTCAGAGTCACTGAACAGGCATTGTTGGATTATCCATAGCATGAGTATTTTGGGGTAAGGGTTGCTGATGTTCAGCCAGATTGTCTAGGTGAGAAATCACTGAGGTGAGACTGGACAGGTAATTTATATCAAGTTCTGTGTTTTGTAATTTATACTCTGAATCTTTAAATCACAAAGTAAATTAACTTTCTCAGATGAGCGAGAATCATGTGTTTAGAGGGGGAGGGAGAATGCATCTGGACTCAGGAATTCCTTGGTGAGGGGACCCAGGTACTCGGTCAGGCTCCGCTGCTTCTGGCCTGATGCATCTTGCTTTTTTCCTCTACAGCAGCCCAAGATCGCAGGAGACACGGAAACTGCTCCCTCCCTGAGCTTCCTCCAGCCTACCAACGCTGGCCTGCAAACTGGGACCTGGGGTCAAACCCACCAGGCAGAGGGAGCTCCCTGCTCCCAATGATGTGCTGTTGTCCTGAGGCCGTTGGCCAAAAAGCTGGCTGCTTCATGCCCATTGCTTTTAGTTGAGCATGAGGCTGTCTTTGGGGGCTGAGCTGTGGTGCCTTTTGGACCTGTATCGGACTGGGAGTTCAACCTTTAGCAGGGTAGAGGAAGTGAAAGATTTCAACATACTTGGTTTTTTTTACACAGTGACTAGAAACTGTGAGTATGACCTGGCCATGAAGAAAGTGAATGTTATCCTTGAGCTTACCTGTGTGCCTTTCCAGTTGAGATGGGAGCATTGCCTCGTGCAAGGCTCTGGTGAGATCTGGTCTGGGAGGGCATTTGCAAATCTGCTCTCTTGTGTTCAGTAAAGAAGAATTAAAACTGGAACAGTTGAGGAAGACGGCTCATACCTTGATCAGGGGAAGGGAAAGGCTGTCGTAGGAGAAGAGATTAAAAGCTTAGCTTGCTTTGCCTAGCAAGTGGAAGCTGGGAGGCAATACCATCGTTCAGTATAAATCCTTCAGGTTGGGGGTAAAGAGCAGGGGGAAAGCTATTCAAGCCAAAGGACGATGTTGGCACACAAACAAGTGGCACATACTGGTTGGGAATGAATTTGAACTGGAAATTAGGAATGAGGTGGGGGCGAGGCGCTGAAGGACCTCTTGTACTCTGTGTGTGGTGCCAGGAATATAGAGCCCCATACCTGCACCATCACATTTTGCAGGGCTATAACATGGTGTCTGAAATCCTGTGCTGAAAACTGCATTTGGTTTGGACTAGTAGTGACCTTTAGAGAAACATGGACAGAGCGGGGTTTCACACTTGGCCTCTTTTGAATTTCCTTCATGAATGTGTTTGGTTTGTGGGAAGGAACTAGTATGGAAGGGACAAATGAATGGAAAGCTTCCAACTCTACTTCTTAAGCTTGGGACATGTAATAGCCCAGTTTGCTATTGGTTTGCTGGGCTAGTCCGCTACAAACAAGAGACATTTACCCCATGGCAATCTTTCTTCACTAGAACCCTGCAAAAGGAAGTGAGGTTTAATTAGCATTTTAAAGTGGACAGCCTTGAAGTTAATGATATTCAATAAAGAAAAATTGTTTTAACCTTATTTGCACTTTTCAATTTACTTATTAGAGGCCATCTGTTATATTTTAAGCAAAAGCACTGGGAGCTAAACTCTCAGATTGTCAAATGAGGTTTTAACTGGCTAAGCAGAAGGGAAAGAACAGGCTGCCTTAAATGAGCAATTAGACTGTTTTTCTTCAATTTCTCACTTTTGTGTCAAAAAGCAAATGGTCACCATTTCAAGCAACAGTTGAGTTGCAACAATGACATCTGTTTTTACAGGTGCTGATGAGTCCTGAGGAATGTCACTTGTCCTCGGATCTCAGATATGGTCCAACATGGATGAAATTTAAAAAGCCAAAAGTGAGATGAAACTGGTGAGGGGTGTGAAGGGCAACAATAAGGATTTCTATAGGTAAATCACCAGAAAAAGGAAAACAGGGGAACATACTGATTTGCTGCTGAATGGTTTGGCCAACCTAGTGACAAAGGTCATGGAAAAAGCTGAGGTGCTCTTTGCCTTTGTTGTTACTGGCAAGGTCTTCTGTCAAGTCTCTTTATCTCTGTGCCTAGTGGCAGAATTTAGGGGAGATTGGTGCTACCTATAGTAGGGGAGGATCAATTTAGGGGCTACTGAAGCAAAATGGGCATACGTGGGTGTGTGAGACCAAGTGGGATGTGTTCAAGGGTGGTGAGGAAGCTGGTTGATGTCATTGTGAGACTGCTCTCTATCATCTCTGAAAGGTGGTGATGATTGTGGAAGGTCCCCAATAACTGGGAAGAGGCTAATGTTAGGTTCATCCTCAAAGAGAGTAAGGAGGATCCAAGAAAACTGCAAACTGGTCAGCTTCACCTCTCTCCAGGAAGGCTACAGAGCAAATCTTCCTGGGGGCCATTTCCAGGCATGTGAAGACAAGAAGTCACCACTGAATGCAGGGACCAGATCTCTATTGACCATCACGGGAATTTGACTTCTAAACTTAGCTGTCTTAAGCTTGAGCAGATTCTCACAATACCTCTGAGAAGCTGGCTGTTTTTCCTATGTCCCTGGGCAAAGCGAGAGCCTTTGGCAGGACAAGAGCCAAACCTTGGTCTCCCAGGTCTCATGAGAATAATTTAAAAACTGGGCCACCCATAATTCCTCCTGGAGGGTTGGGAAAGGAAAGCAAAATGTCTTCTCCAAATCCACTTAAAAATCTATGGGAGCCAATACAGCTGGTGCTGTGCATCTGGGTTTGGGACTGTACATTCATGTATGGATGTTAGCAATCCCTCTGGATTTAATAATAGATGTACTGCTGTTCAGCTGAGCAGAGGCTCTGAATCCTGGTCTCTGGGGGATTTGGCTGCRGTGGCTGTAAAGTTACCGTGTCCAGAACGAGGGTGGAACAATCCCTTTTGCAAACGAACGCAAAAAGCGATCACTGCCATGGGCTGATACCCTGTTCCACAGGGGCAGCAATTTAAATTGTCACAGCCTGAAGCCCTTCAACCTGCAAATTTGAAGACTGATCCTGCAATTGTTTGAAAATGTAGATCTTGACTTTACTTCCATGGGTCGTCCCACTGAAGTTAGGCTGAAGTTGACTTCTGTATGGGAGGTCCTGTGGGTATCCCAGATTTGCTAGGGGCTGAACCCACCAGCTCCTGTTGACGCCAGGCTTGCCCTGCAGGCAGCTGCATTTCTGTCCTGCGTGGTGAGTTACAGCGACAGAAGGAAGGAGAAATGATCCAAACAAAAGAAACAGGGCAGAAACGTAAACTAGATCACGTTGATTCACAACAGCACTTCATCATTAATAAGAAAACCCCTACTAAACCAAACGAACTATGAAGTATCTGTAGCAGTGAAATCCAGCTGCCAACAATGTTATTGTAAAAAATAGCCATGGGTAATGTTAGTTTGCTCTAAGCGCTAAAGCTGAATGTGTATGCAATAAAATAGCTTTTATAAAACCTTGCTTTTGTGTCATTCCAAGCTTAAAATGCTATTTTGTGTTCAGATCTATAGAGAAAAAAAACCCCACAACTTGAGGTGACTTTTGTTTTAAGACTGTTTTAAATTTATAACTGAGCTGGCTAAAATGCTTTTCATCAAAGTACAAAAGTTTCATGCTGTAATTAATGGCAAGTGATATCTAACGCAATAAAACACCATCATTTGAGTGTTCTTACAAGACTATTTATGACTGGATATTGAAACTGATAATGATTCTGCCATTTGTCCTCATAATTTATTATTCCAAGGAGAGGCAAGTGGTGTTAAGGGTTCACGATCCGTTTTATGGAAAGAGTGCTGAATTCAGCTTTTTATGGGTGTAAATGACAATGTTTGGCGCTCTGTGGAAAATGTGCGTGCGACAGCGAGTGCAGACCCTACTGAGGGGTCAAGATAGGGGGTGTTAATGCTCTTTCTTAGAGAGTGGAAGCCCCTGGCTGCGTGATCCAGTTGCAGGTAGCCATACTGGGACCAGTGCAATGACTTAGTCATTGTCTCAGCAGGATCCCTTCGAAGACCAGGGCAGGATTTTTCTGGAAACCTTCTACCTGGTTTCCGAGCTAGATGATCTCATGAAGTATCGCTTTGGGCAGCCAAAGCTAAATTCACTRTAAGCAACCTAATCCAAAGCCCATGGAAGATAACGGAAGGAATTACTGGCTCTGGCAAGTCTTGTGTCAGGCCAAAACAAAAGCTTGGCTCTGGAGSAGACTTCCCTTGGTCTTGCAAAGCGCCAGCCAGACTGTATATCTCTGAGCACAGCCCTTTCATATTGTACCAGGCCGAGGCTGATTTACTGAACACTCGGGCTCTGATCTTCACCTTATTCAGGCTCATGGAAACCTGAAGGAATTTCTTTAAAGTCAGTGTTGATGCAACTAATGGAAAATCTGAGTGAAGTCAGACCTTGGGGTTTTTTTGGACTGAGATCTGGAAAACAGAGATGACACTTCAGTCTGCCGCACTCCCGGACCTGAGACTACAGCTTTCTGGTTTTCCCCAGCCTGCTGTTCATTTGCTGTGGAATAAGGTACTGTAGGTAAAGATTTGCATTTCCATCAATAGCCCTAGCAGCAGTCTAATGAGTTTCTTGCTGCTGTGCAAATAGCTTGGAGTAAATCTGATGCCACAGAAGCAGAGAGCAGGATGTGACCTGTTTTCTTTGCTTAGCTACGGTCCCCTTCCCCTTCCCTTCCGCCTCCCCTCGTTTGTTCTAATCAGCATGTCAAAAGGGAAGTCGCTTCTTTATTGGAGGTTATCCATGTCAAGGGAAGTTATGTTTCCATCACTACCTGGGGGCCCATCAACAGATGAAGATGGAGAGCAGTGACTCAGAATGACTTTGAAGCAACACCCAGCAGCAACTGAAGACAAGAACATAACCTTAGCTGACGTTTAAAATAACCCGATACACAAATAAAACCGTTCTGCTAAATTATGCATCTTTTTACTCTTGGCTGTTCTTAAAGGAAGGGGACTGGGTGGGTGTTTTCTATGCGTGCCTCTTCTTTTTCCCTTGCTGGGAGCTGAGTGACAGATGCACACTGATGGAGCATAGTGCATTGATTTTTTCCGGCTGCAGTACTTTATGCTGAAAAGAARTACAGCTTTTTAAAACGATGGAGGGCCCCTATTCAGAGAAAAAAAAAAGTGAGGTGTATGGGTGAGTTTTGCTGAATGTGCCTTAGTTACCTGCTTTGAGTTAAGCATGTGCCTAAATGCTTTGTTGACCAGCATTGATGGGAGTACATTTAACACGAAGTTTGAGTTGGACTAAGTAATGGCTAAAGAACAAGCAAGAAAAATAAGGCAATAGGGGTATTGAGAAAAATCTATCTCTGTTTCACTAATTGTTGGAAACCAAGAAATAATGTGTTAACTTTAAAGCTTTTTCCCTAATGGCACAAACACAGATACGTGCCATTGCTTGCGCACTCCTCTCTTTTCCCAGCTGAGAACTAGGGACAGGGAGGTGCTGGTCGACAGCAGGCTCAATGTGAGCCAGCAGTGAGCCCTGGCAGCCCAGAGGGCAAACAGCATCCTGGGGTGCATTAAATACGACATAACCAGCCGGTCAAAAGAGGTGATTATCCCGCTGTATTCAGCGTTGGTGCGGCCTCACCTTGAGTGCTGTGTGCAGTTCTGGGCCCCACAATTTAAGAAGGATGTGAAGGTCCTTGAATGCGTCCAGAGGAGGGCAACAAAGCTGGTGAAAGGGCTGGAAGCAATGTCCTGTGAGGAGCAGCTGAGGACTTTGGGCTTGTCTAGTTTGGAGAGAAGGAGGCTGAGGGATGACCTCATTGCTCTCGACAGCTTCCTGAGGAGGGAAGTGGAGAGGGAGGTGCTGAGCTCTTCTCCCTGGTATCCAGKGACAGGAYGYGTGGGAATGGTTCAAAGCTGCGCCAGGGGAGGTTTAGACTGAACATCAGGAAGCATTTCTTTACCGAGAGGGTGGTCAAACACTGGAACAGGCTTCCTAGAGAGGTGGTCGATGCCCCAAGCCTGTCAGTGTTTGAGAGGCTTTTGGACAATGCCCTCAGTAATTTGACACTGTCCCGCACGACATCATTGTCTCTAAATTGGAGAGACATGGATTTGATGGATGGACCACTCAGTGGATAAGGAATTGGCTGGATGGTTGCACTCAAAGAGTTGCGGTCAACAGCCTGATGTCCAAGTAGAGACCGGTGACAAGTGGTGTTCCTCAGGGGTCGGTATTGGGACCAGCGCTCTTTAACATCTTTGTCGGTGACATGGACAGTGGGATTGAGAGCACCCTCAGCCAGTTTGCCGACGACACCAAGCTGTGTGGTGCGGTCGACATGCTGGAGGGAAGGGATGCCATCCAGAGGGACCTTGACAGGCTTGAGAGGTGGGCCCATGTGAACCTCATGAAGTTCARYAAGGCCAAGTGCAAGGTCCTGCACATGGGTCGAGGCAATCCCAAGCACAAATACAGGCTGGGTGGAGAATGGACTGAGAGCAGCCCTGACAAGAAGGACTTGGGGGTGTTGGTTGATGAGAAGCTCAACATGACCTGGCAACGTGCGCTCACAGCCCAGAAGGCCAACCGTATCCTGGGCTGCATCAAAAGAAGCGTGGCCAGCAGGTCGAGGGAGATGATTCTGCCCCTCTACTCCGCTCTCGGGAGACCTCACCTGCAGTACTGCGTTCAGCTCTGGGGCCCCCAACATAGGAAAGACAAGGACCTGTTGGAGCGAGTCCAGAGGAGGGCCACAAARATGATCAGRGGGMTGSARCSCCTCTCCTATGAAGAAAGGCTGAGAGAGTTGGGGTTGTTCAGCCTGGGGAAGAGAAGGCTCCAGGGAGTACCTGAAGGGGGCCTAGAAGAAAGCTGGAGAGGGACTTTTTACAAGGGCATGCAGTGATAGGACAAGGGTTAATGGCTTTAAACTGAARGAGGGTAGATTTAGATTAGCTAYAAGGAAGAAATTCTTCCCTGTGAGGGTGGTGAGGCACTGGAACAGGTTGCCCAGAGAAGTTGTGGATGCCCCATCTGTGGAAGTGTTCTAGGCCAGGTTGGATGAGGCTTTGAGCAACCTGGTCTGGTGGAAGGTGTCCCTGCGCATGGCAGGGGGGTTGGAACTAGATGATCTTTAAGGTCCCTTCCAACCCAAACCATTCTATGATTCTATGATTAGTAACGTGCTTTAACTTGGTCAGCCCTGAACTGGTCAGGCAGTTGGACTAGATGATTGTTGTAGGTCCCTTCCAACTGAAATAGTCCTATTCTATTCTATTCTATTCTATTCTATTCTATTCTATTCTATTCTATCCTATTCTATTCTATTTCTAGTTGATACTTGGTTTCAGTTCCTCAGTTGTACAACAGCTCAGGCTGTTTCTCTCGTTGTCACTGATTTCACTCTGCTCTCACCCCTGTCCAAACCTTCCTGAGATCCTGTGGCCGGGCCCTTGCCAGCTGCAACTTCACTGATCATGAAGGAGATGCATCGATTGACCTTGAGCAATGACCTGCCCTCCAGCTTTCGTTTAATGGTTTTTATTCAAAACTTTTAGGGAGAGTGGGGAGAAGATAAAAGAAGTCCCATTTGATTTGGGTATTATTGTATTAGTTTTCCTACTGCAGGAGCACATAACAGCTGTAGGCATGGACAAGTGTGACATTGCACTGTTGTACAAACATAGATCAAGTATTGTGCTTGGGCCCCTGTTTCTCTTCCTTTTGTGTCCTCTGTAAGTGCATAACTAGAAAATGCAACCCAATTTTATACACTCAGAGTCGTCTGTTTGCCACCCTTCCCTAGGCACCTGCTGTGGCAGGCAGGATACAGAGCAGCATCAGCCTGGTTTGCAGCGGGGAGGGCAGTACTTATCCTCATTGCTTTTTGGCAAGACCTGTTTTTAAAGTGATGTCCTATGAAGCACTGCTTCTGTAATGTTTTTATGGCAAGGCTGTATCTTTCTGTGGTTTTCCAAAAAGATTCAAGTATAGCACGTGTCAAGGAAGCCGCGGTTTGCAAGTGGAAAGGCCAGCGTAAGGGAGTTGCTTTAATGTTTATCCTCCTGCCCTGCCTCCAAAAAAATTGCTGCTTCTGATGGGGGCTGGTGATCTGGTCATAACTCTGATGTCTTATCATGGCTTGAGTCACCTCTCTGATAACTTTAGCTCGCTGAATTCAGTGTATTCATTTTTGGTGAGTCTATGGTTTGAAAATATAAGTTGATTTTAAGAAGGAATCTTACATCTTTAATGGAGAAAAATCACACTTTTTAGAATATGTATATCAATCGAGAGCAATCTGTCTCATGGATGGTCTCAGCTCAGTCTTCKGTGAACAAGTGTCCATATCACAAAATGACCATGCAATTTAGCATGACAGGCAAGAGGCATTTTAAAGGTCATTAAGGGGATACACTGGCTAATCTGCCTGCAAAAGCTTGCGTAGATCCTGGCTCAGCCTGTGTTTTTGTGTTTCCCCCTCTCTTACACTAACTAGCAATAAAAATTTAAGCTGTGTAGCAAAAATCCTTTTGTTTCAGGGGCCAGGCAAACGTCCCAGGTTTTGTGTTTATTTATAGGACATGAACTTGCTTGCAAGATGGGTTTTGTAAAATTGGATCCAGCTTTAACCAGAGCTGAGACAGATCCATGGCTTGCGTTACCARCAGCTGGTTTTCATGGAAAATATTTGGCTGATGCAGAGGAGCACAGGACCTGGAGGAGGGCAGTGGGGGATGTAAGAGGTGATGCAGGAGACACGTGGCCCCGGGTTGCCCCCTACCCGAGCAGGGTCCTTTGGTATTGGACTAACAGGACAAGGGAGAGCATGGTAGAAGGGATGAGGATAGAGGACTGTTTTGGGGTGACAAGCTTGTCCTAAGCCAAACACAAAATGCCCATTTCTATGCAGAACATAGAAACCTCCGACATGTAAAAATGCCAGCAATGATGTGACAAGAAGGGGTGACCTTCAGTGGCACAAAGGTTGGTTAGATGCCAGCTCTCCAGGGTCAACAGGGACACTCACATTTATGTGTTTGCAGTACCAGTAGCAATATCTAACATGGCCTTTTGGGGCTTGGCTCTGTCCTGTCTCTGACAGCTGGCAGAGGCGGCAGTCACTGCTGGGACAGCCGTCCCACCTACACCATCCCAGGCGCTGAAGGTCAGGCCACCAACTGCTGTCCCACGGCTGCGTGATCTGACCCCAAACCCCTTTTGTTTGCAAAGCCCAGGGAAAGGAGGAGGTTTTGTTCAGCAATGTTTGTGGAAGTGATCCCAGTCCCTGGGAGGGGACGGTGCTCTCTGGCTTTGGGGGGTATTTTACTTCCTCCTGCCTGTGCTCTGCATTAGCTCCTCGGGTTCAATGATAATGTGAACTGTCACCCTGGGAAATATATGGGCGCCTGTTTACCATTGGCAGAGCGGCGCTGCTCTGATGACACAGCATACATTACCCAAAAGTTCACCGAAGGTGAATTAGGAAGGGAAGAAAGTTGTTTTTCTTCCAGTGGCTTGAGAGCCAAGTCATAAAAGGCAAAATGTTCTCCGGCGGCTGTAGCTGTGCGTGCGCAGCTGGGGACGGGCTGGGCTAGGAGACCCTGGCCGGTCCTCGTTTTTTTTTGTGTAATTCAGACTCTCTCAATATGAATGTCCCACCCCAGATGTCACGCAGTCGCCTGAAGCTGCTCTCTCCCGGCTTACTGCTGTCAAACAGTGACGTATCTCAATTCCCAGTGCGTGCCCTGGGACACGTCTGCCTTCATGCTCAACCCCGCACACGCGGTGCTGTGTGTGACAGTGGCCCCRGCATCCTGGCGTTGGCACTTCATCAATCTTAGCCACACCAGGTCCCCAAAACTTTGAAAATCTCTTTCAAATCCTTGCCAGGCTGCACATCTCCTGCAGATCAGGCTTTTGCCTGCTGAAAGTCTTGGGAGGCAAATGGCCCGACAGGCTCACTGGGATGCGTTGCTGCTCACGCTAATGAGTTTCGTGTCTTGCTACACTGGATGGCAATTAAAGGGGGCTGACGAGACTGAGCCTGCGGGCACGGACGGCCTGTGCGGTTGCGAGGAAAGATGCGGCTGAGGTACGACGAAGGGTGCGGGAGGGACGAGCTTTTCTCAGAGCATCACACTAGAGGGTGCCAGATTGCTTTCCTCCGCGCCGCTGCCTTCCCTTGCACAGGTTTGGACAGATTTGGCTTTGTACATCTTGATGGTTCCTTCCACCCCTTAAACGCTCATTGTATGTGCACAGCCTTCGGCTAACCGGGTGGCAGCGCACTGACCCCCCCAAAATCCATGCCATGGACGTGTGGTGTCCTCCTCTGCACAGGCTGGCTTGGTCCCAAAGCCCGAGCTGCTTCTTGAAATTCAGCAGTGGCCAAAGAGCAAATTGGGTTGATCATGGGACGTACCTTGACCTGGTAGCAGGAAGGGTCCCTGGTCTTGGATAGGGAGCCCAGAGGCTGGGATGAGGGCAGCTGCCCTCAGCACATCCCAGCGGGAAGGTTGGGGGTTATCCCCCCCATGCCGTGGCAGGTTCATGTGCCTCCTGTGTACCCCTTCCAGTCAGCACATCCCACAACTTTGATGGGATGTTGCTCTCATTGCTAGCTCTTTGTGGCCCTTTTGCCTGCCCCCCGGACCATAAACCAGCACCTCTTGTTGTGCCTGTGCTCTGGAGATGTCCTTCCTGAGGACAGGAGGTTGAACTTGCCTCTCTGGATTTCCTTCTTGCTTCTTTCAGATAGTTGCATTTCAGGTCGTGGTCCATCTGAATTCTGCTCCTCTCCTCTCGAGCACTTGCACCTCTTTTGGGCTTGGTCCACCACACATTTCACAAGCACGTTCTCTACCCTTCTGAACCCTTCAATCAAGATGTTGGCCAGACCCAGATCTGAGACAACCCTCTGCAGGTTTGGGAGTGAGCCATCGCTAACCACTTCGCATGCTGTCTTTCAACCACTTGTGCCCTTTCCTCCTTAGCTTCCCCCACAGCCCGGGGCTATCAACTGCGCTTTCTGGGCCCAAAGCATTCATAGTACGAATTCACCAAGATCCATGGATCTGCCCATGGACACTATTGTGCAGTCCCAGCTCTGCAAGGACGTTTCTGCCCTGGTGGGGGTCTAGGCTGACCTTTCTGAAGTAACTATAATTCATTAGGACAAGAGCTTTTCTTTCCAAACTGGTTGATGGGTGTATCCAGTGTACCAGACTCTCATCCACATTAACTGAAAGCCCTTGGAAGTACCTCTCCTCCCCAGAAAGGTGGTGCTGGCACCGCTGATCCCTGTAGGTTTGAAATCGTCTTCTAATGTGAGACACGAAGAGTCTGTAAGAGAAGGGGGAGTATACGAGACAGATGGGAGAAAATAATTATAAACTGCAAATCCCCCAAACTGTAATCCCACCCACGCACAAACACGCCCTCCCTCACATACCAAGCAGAGTTTTTACCCCCAAAATGCCTACAGGGACTCCCACTCCATAAAATCTGTAGTAATAGTAAAGATTGGATATTGCAGGGGTGGGTAGCAAACTATCGGGTAGGTAAAGCTGCGTAATGGTAAATTAGAAACAACCTGATTCCTGAATACCAGCAGGGTAAATATTTCTTCAGTGGGGGAATGCCTTCAGCTCCACCCCTGGCCGTCGTGCACAGGTCCAGGGATGGTTTTCCTTCTTCCTCCTGTTGCTGTCACCCTTGGAGCCAGACCTCAATTTATGTGTTACTTCTTTCTCGCCCCATGTGGGTAAATTAGAGTAGAAGTGATGTGAGGCATAATCAAACCTGTCAATTAGAATTATGTTCAGTTATACATAATGAGCCAAATTAGCACCCAGTGTAGATCTGCTGGAACTCAATGAATTTGCACTGTGGATGGATTTGGCCCAGTGTTTCATGCCATTTGCACGGGTATGTAAATGGCTAATGTGTGACAACCCGGTGGCATCATAGGACAACCCAGGAAGAGGAGATGTATCCTCTGCTTGCTGCTTCATCCTGGCTGCTTGCTCCTTCATCCGGCCTTTTGCATTCATAGTTGCTCACTTTTATTTTAGAGTCTGGATATTATCAGGAACAGCTGGCTCATCTAAACACCATCCCATTTGATTTCCCTAGAGGTGTTAGTAGTGCCCTGTTTTATCACCCTCTGAGCTTTAGAGGGGTGAGAAAGAAGTGGGACTTTCCCCCAGTTGTACAAAAGGCCCTACCACATATTGATTCCTTCTTCCAACAAGCCAAGCTCAGAGGGGTTGGGTACCAGCTGTGCGTCCTACTCCTCGCTGCTGTAAAGCGCTGTATTGTGGCAACTTGTCCTTTCTGGAGCTGAATCTTTCAGACCAGTGCTGAGCATGAGCAGCACCTTTCTTCCCAGGTTGTCTGGTGGTGTTAGTTGAGGTGTTTGATGAGTAACTTGTGGTTTGGTTAGCAGTGAGAGGATGTAGCCTCTCATGACTTGTCCTGCGCCCAGTTCTCTCCATCAGGCTCAGCTTGGGTCCTGACCCATCTCCTTTGTTTGTCCCTGCACAAGTCAGGGTGGCAGCGTCCCATCCGAGTGAGGGCAAAGCACCTGGGAAGAGACTTGGGGCCAGTGGCTGATGAAAGGCCTGTGGAAATTTTGTTTTCTTTTCCACAAAGTTGGAAAGCCTGGGTTTGGCTGCTGGGTACTACAGCCATGCTTTGCTCTCTGATTTAGCATAATTTCCTTGATTTTTCTCATGATTTTACTAGGAGATTAAAATTCAAGGTGTTCTCCTCCTCCTTCCTGAACAGAAATCTCACTGTTTGAAAAAAACAGTGCCACTTCTCTTTTGCATCCTTGTCCTTCCCTCTAATCCTACCAAAGTTTGCAAGCTTTAAACGTTCACGCTTAAAATGCAAAGGAGGGCAAAAGGGGAGTGTGCCCTTATTTCGGGCACCGTTGCATGCCAACCTTTCTGTTGTTAATGGGCAGGGATGTTTTCTTAGGTTACGGTGGTAGAGCAAGTAGATGTCCGGTGCTCCATGCCTGACTCTGCAGAGTGCAAACTGTTGTGTGGCCGAGGCTTTGAAATAAGTTATTCTTATTGTGATTCTTGTTTATAACACCAGATTCATTGTTTGCAATTTTGTTCAGTGGCATCCAATCAATAGCAGACAATAAAATATTATTTCGAGTGGTGTAGACGTTCCACGAGAATGTGATTGATTGCTTTAATTTCTGCCTTCCTCAGTGTTTTTACTAAGCCCTGTCTTGATTTCTTTCATTCTGCCTAGTTCTCTTCAGCATCAGTTGTTAAATAAAGTGACATATTTATTATATCATCTTTATTTGACAGATTGCAGGGCGACATATTTTAGATTAATTTTTTCATTTATAGATGTATGTATATGTGTGTGTGAAATTATACATATATATATACACACACTGTATAAAATCTGTGTGTGTATGAACATACCTAAGGCCAAAATTTCCAAGCACAACTAGGGATTTTAGGTGCTGTTTTTATGTGCCTAACTTGACACCCCTTTAACTAGCCCAAACTCAATCGCCAGCAAGTATATGATTGTGCAATTTAAGTGACCAGGTTAGTGTGTGTTATATGAAGTTCCCACCGGTCAGATGAAGTTTATCATCTCTTCAGATGGCTGCAGTAACAGACCACACGAGCACTCCTGGTTTCCCACATCTGACAGGTTAGCTTAACAGACCACCACGGAGAATAGTTGTATTAAAACAAGCCCTAGAAGGTGGCTTTAACGTGTGCTTTACAGAAATATTTCAGAAATGCCTGGAAAAGTTCTTTTTGTTAAAAAAAAAAAAGGGAATTTGTTGGAACTATTTCTGGCAACCTTCAATCCCTTATGGAGCACCTTTGTTCCCGTAAGTCTGGTGTGCGCAGGGTGTGGAGGTTAAAATCAAGCTCTTTGGGTGGTGTATATTGACTTAATCCATTTATTCCATGTAAGGATACGGGCCATGAGATTTAGTGCACCTCCTAAATTACGGCCTAAACGAGCTCTTTCTCCCCATAAATATTGCATGACTTTAAGTTAGGTGCCCCAGGACCTTAACAGTCAATCCCAGAAATCCAGTGTCRTGGGGAACATGGCAACTGCTTCCAGCTTTAGTTGGTCAAGATATTGGGCTGTAAATCCTAGTCTTGGTGGAGGACTGAGCATTGCTTCATAACGTGCTCAGTGTGCTTTGGGTAAGGAGTTTCATAGCTGGAGAACAGCTGGGTGCTGTTAAACATCCATTCTTAATCCCCAGACGACTCCTTCTTTTTTGTGCTAATCTGAGTTTTTCATTTAAAATGGCAATTGTCTGAACTTGCTTAGCAATTTAGGATGTTCTCATAGCAGGGAAGCATTAAAGACTACGCAGACTCTGAACCGCATATTGAAAATGGAGCACATTCGTGTTTATTTTCTAATCCTTTCAAAATGTTGTTGGAGTAGGGTTTAAGCCCAGCCATCTCCCTTTTCATGAACATAGCTTGTTGTCTCTGAGCTGAAAAAAACCACAACCACCAAACAACCAACAAATAAATCCTATTACTCCAGAATATGATTAGTGTTCTGGTTTGAGTTATAAATCACCTTCATTTAAAATGCACTGTTGCTACAAGTTAGGATTTGAAAGTACAATCATGCAAATGCCATTTGCAATGTTTTCACTCTAGTAACCTTGGCAATACTGCAAACACCTCTCCTGTTTGATACACACAGTTTGGGAATCTCAATTGTAAAGCAGAGAGGGGGAAGCTGCCAATTTGTGCCAGTCCTGGAGGGAGAAGAGGTCATTTCTGGGGTAAAATTTGGCCGCTGCAGGAGCCATGCCTGTTTAGTCCACCCCATTCTGGATACTAGTGCTTTGTTTTATGTTGTTTTACGCTGGTTATATCCAGCTTTACAATATTTAAGCCCCTTGCATAAATCAAAATCACAGAGCATAAATATTTATCAGCAAAAGAAATACACTGCACAGGAGACAAGCTCGGGAACAGAATAAACCAAGTATTGCTTATAAAGACAAAACCAGTGGGTTACGTTTTTATCCCGTCCAGAGTTAACGTGTAAAGCAGCCACAGCCCCAACCACCTTAATTCCCTCTCCGTTTGATATTGAACATCCCAGACCAGTGTGGATATTCACGCTGCGGCCACCTGTTCCTCGGGGCTGGTGGAGGAGAGCAGCAGGTCTTCCCTTTGGCACATCTCCCTCCTGAACAACAGAACCCCCTCCTCCTGCAGGCACACAGCCCTGCAAACAGGCCCCCGTCTGATGCTGCTTGACCTGCCCATGATGGCCAGCTGTTGCTTTTGGGTAGACCTGGAGTGGTAGGTTGGACCCGACCGCTGTTGTGTTGCTACCTACCCGGTGGAGCGTGCAGGATGCTTTGCAAGAGGCATCTCGTCGTGAATGTGGGAGAGCCAGAATTTCTGCTTGTGGCTGAAAAAAAAAGCCCTGTCAGACATAGCAAGAGACCTGCCTTTGTCAGCCGTCGCCCTCTGATTGACAAGCTGGTCTGACATTTTCCCACCCAGGAGGCTCCTTACCGACGTTGATTTTCTGACAGCAGCCGCTCTTGGAAATTCCTGCACCCACCTTCCCCAGGCCATGGCTTGCTGCTCCTGGATGCCAGCCCTGCTCGTCTTTGAGCCTGGAACACCAAAACCTGTTGTACTTTGGAGGGTGGGCGAGCTGGCAGTGCATCAGCTCCTGTCGCTTTCCCGTTGGGTCCCCAAATGTTGGAGGCCACCTGCAGCTCTGCCTCTGCTGCCAGAGGTGCCTGCGAGACCTGTGCAGGGATCAGCCCCATGAGATATTGCGCTGGAGGTCTCCCAAAGCCTTTCTGCAAGGAGATATTCTGGCAGTTATGACCATAAAAAGCAAGCAGAAAAGAATTAAAAAAAAAAGGTATGAACAGAGTTTTAAGGAAAAAACTGTGTTATGTGCATGTGGGTCTGTAGGAGAAAGTATTGCTCATGGTTGACTAAAAGTCTCAAATCTAACCTTAGAGGTGCTCATGGCTGCTTGAACCCCAGCTGATTTCCAGCGTTGAATTTATTAGCAAAAACGTATGAGTTAGTCTTCTCTATTCCAGTTCACATGATAATCTCATTAGGTCTAGAGAACTCATCCAGTACTGTAGAAGAATGTGAGTTCGTAAGTTGAATGTACCTGCAGAAATGGAGAACTACAGTTAGCAATAGCTTGGCTGAGTTCAGGTGGTGGCTGCGTGGCCGGTTGCTCTGGTCCCCATGTGCTCCCGATCTCCACGTGAGCAGGATGGGAGGGATCCCCCAGGCTGAGCCTGTTGGGGTTTGTGCATGGGTGGAGAGCGCCTTGAGGGCACAAAGCAGGACCTGGGGAATATTTCTGATTTGCAAGAGCAAATGGCTCTTGTCATTCCTGTAAAAAGGGAACACCATCGCGTGCCCTGCCTTTCTGCAGCGCACGCTTGGTACRGAAAGATTTTACTTTTAAACAAAACACCTTTCCTGTGCCTTTTCAGCATGGGTAGCTAGTGCGAACAGGAAAGCACCCGGCAGCTGGGCAGGGGGGCTGTATGAGGGCCCTTCCCGCCTCGGCAAGGGCTCTTTGTGTGACCGTATTGTTTTGCATCGCCTTTTCAGGCAGGCATTTTGCAGCCTTTAGCATTGTTCRGGTTCTATAGCAGAGTCAAATGTTAATCGGTTTGTTGTAGTAAAATGTTTTATGGGACAATTTAGCTGTAGCTGTACCCTCCCCCTCTTCCCCCCTTGTTTTTCTTCAAAAAGGGAAAGGACCTGCGTGGTGCTGTTTGTCAGGGTGTGAGAGGTCTCCTGATCACGCTCGCTGTCCTTTCTCACTCAAGCAGGGAGTGCACTTGGGTAATAATGTCGTGTACATGTGGAATAGGTGTTTCTTCCATCCGTGGTCTGCAGATGATCCTGCCTTTGTTGGCTTTGGGAGGGATTCATCCCAGCCCACACAGATACCCAAGTCTGATGCCCCTCCCCAGGGACAAGGGCTGTGCTCAGGAAGCTTGATGTCCCCAGGAGGGTCATGTTTTCCACCAGTCTCCTTCAGACAACCTGTCCCATGTCAGCCTTCCAGTCCTTCCATCACCATCTGTGGCACAGATAGGCTCAAAGTGTTGGAGACTGTTCCCCTGTGTTGGCAGCAGTCTTTCCAGGTTGGAGGGGCAAATCAGGCAATAATGTGTGTTTCTAATGCAAACCCATTATTTGCAAAACAATCATTCATGATTTCGGAAAATCATGTTCGGAGCAAGGGAGGGATAAGGCACTGAACCAAGCTTATCGTATGTCAAGCTGCTTAATGTCTGTTCTCCACCATCTTCCCCAGGATAAGAGTCCTCCTGGTAAGGTCTCAGCTGTGCTTGGAGGCTGGTTCTGGGATGCTGATATGCTTCAGGATTTGTGGCCATCTTTTCTGTGGCTAGCTGGCTTCTGGTTAAAAAGCCATCTGGAAGCCAACACAAGTGCTTTATGGACACCCTGAAATTCTCCCTTAAAACTTGTCAGATCAGTATTATTCAAGACGAAAGGCTTTGGAGTAGGATGTCTGGAAGCAGACATCTTCCAAGTGCCGTAGCCACAGGGGTGAAGCATGCAGCCAAGTGGGGAGCCAGGAGAGAGAAGAGGCAGAGAAAAGAGAATGAACTGTTTCACTCTTAGAAACCGTCATGCTCTGCCCGTAACCAGACCTGCTGTTATCCAAGCGAGCACACAGCTGGGGAAAGCAAACATCTGCATCACAAGGAAAAAACTATCATGTCCATGGCTACCATGGACAAGTGTGGTCAAACAAGACTGACTTAAGCCAGAGGTGAAGGTGGTGCTGGCACCTCAGCTGACCTCACCAGCCACCTGAAAACCCCACCACAGGTACAAAAAGACACACCTGGAAACAAAGATATTATTCAGATGCTCCCCTGTTTAGGGAAATTCCATAAAATTCAATGSCAATAGGAGCAAGAGTGTTCTCTAAGCATCAGATACAATTCTATGAAATTTTTTCTGCATCCTGTAGAATTTAATACAGATCAAGATCACTTCTATGAGTGTCTTTAATAATTTATTCTATTCAGTTCTGTTGGCAGGATCTGAAACAGAAAACATACAGTTGCTATTACAATGTGTAGAGCATCCTCCTAAGGATTTTTGCCTCTGAGATCCATAAAAGAAGCATGTTCCCCATCAGTTAAGGCTACCCTTTTGTCAGCATTTCCATTCTCCCCTAATCCCTCCCATTGCAAGACGTCTTCAGTCAGCTGCAAAGAAAATCCCTCCACTTGGAGACCTAGGATCCAAAATTCACCCTCTAAACAAAATTACCCAGACATGATTTAATGTTTTGGAGGGCCATTGCAGTGTTGAAACGAGAATGTGCAAATGCATCTTGTCTTGTGCTTGTATTGTGGAGGAATCCCAAATCATGAACTTCTGCAAGAAAAGGGGCTGGAGGGAAAATTTCCATGCATGCTGGCAAGGCAACAGGCATGCTAATTAGCTGGGCTGTTTGCTACTCTGGGTCTCAAAGGACCTGGGTCTGCTCAGGGATTTCTTAATTCTTTCCCTCATTTCCCACTTGTTTAGTTGTTTTGCTTTCTTCTTTTGGCCTTCACCTGTTTGATCTTGTGGGAACAGCTATTAAAGACTYTGAGGAGGCCTGTCAGCGAGTAATTGCTAGCACCCAGTAATTAGTTGAACTAATCAGAGGTGGTTAATTGTGATGGGATAATAAATATAGTAGCCCACCACAGTGGTTTGCAGAATGGAGGTGAAGTTGTTGAGGTGGCTGCCAGCACTTATGAGCAGGCTGTGAATGAGAGGCACAGGGGCCTGGTAAGGATCATTTAAACTTGGCTGTGGGTCCTCATTCAAGAAATTAGGTGACTCTTGGTCTTGGTAGCCTGATGTCTAGGCACCTCCAAACTCTGGGCTGCAGTTAAGCTGCATGACTTCCAGGTTTCATTACCCTACCATGACTTGTCATTCCTTATACCAGCTTGGAGTTTCAATGCACATTGGATGGAGAAACTCTGTTACTGTCTCTTCTTGCCCCTTGTTTATAGAGGTGGCTCTGATCTGGAATGAGGGCTTTGAAATCACTACCCTGGCTTTTGATGAGTGTCTCTACAACCTGAGTCCTCCTCTGCTTGGAGAACTTTAAAACCTGAGTACTTGCATTGCTATTTTTCTGCCCTCTGGCTTGCTCTGGTAAAGGGCATGTTTTGTGATCCTTATCTTGTGAGATAGCAGGCTTTGGCACGTTGCACTACCTGAGACACCAATCTATTGGATCAAAGCTCCTACATCAGGCACTGATTGAGGTTTCATACCTAAGAAGCAAGTGCAGACACTATACAGAGCCTGGCTGGGGTGGGCAGAACCCTTCAACAGAAAATGTAAAAATGTTGTACTGTTTCCTTTCTCCTCCCTTAAATTTTAGACGGTACTCCTGTCGTCCTGCTTTTCCATGCCTTTGTCTCTGAAGAAGCATGTCCTGGTCTTCTCTTGCAGTGTTGACCTAATTGTGTTCTCCTTGGTTGTGTGCCTCAACTAGAAGTGATCATTGTATTTTGCTCTCCTCATATTGCTGACCAAAACTCTAGGCCATGGCTAGGATGGGCCACTTGTGCTGGCTTTTATCGTCTGTTGGCAAGAGGCTTGGTTTGCCTTTCCTTTTTGTAAAAAATGACTGTGAAGGAAGTGCTGGATCTAAAGCAATGACAGGGGAGCCAAACCACCCTTTTTTTTCCCCACCTCTCCTGAGGATGGACCTCATTTGAATGGGGGCTCCTGTTGCTTGTGCAGAGCTTGTGCAGAAATTTCTGACAGGATGGTAGAAAGTAGTTCATGGAAGCTGAAACTTTATGTTGGAAGGCTAAAATTTCTGGCCAGAGAGAAATATCCTCATCTAAAGTACCTGAAGATGGGATGAGTTTGGTGGTCACCCCAGAAGGGAGAAACTGAAGCTCGTGTCACTACCATGGCTTGAAACTCACTCTGCTGCACCCTGTGTGTATTGCCCTGCTCACAGTTTATTGGCTATTGCAGGGGGGTCGTTTTTCTCCTCTTGGACCTTTTCCACTTCATATGGGCCATTCAATAACCGTTGGGGTGGGAGAAGGTAGGAAAGAGATTTCCTTCCTTTTGTCCCTCCTTCCCTCTCCCCTTTGAATGTCTGCAAGACTGTAAGGTTGCTGCTTTGCAGAACCAGATTTAAAAATGCCCTGTAATGATCACCATTTCCTACCCAGACCTAGCCCTCCTGGGAGGTCTCGATCCTGCCGCCGGGGAGGTGAGGGATGTGAGTACGTCAGTGTGTCCAAATGCCTGTTTCCCACAAAGGAACACTTCAGTTATTCTGACACTCTGGGTTTTTTTTTGTCATGGTATTCATTTTTCATTTTTAAAGACCACTGATACACTCCCTCCAAATATTAACTTGCCACTCCTTTCCTGTGATGTGTCAGAGACCCTTTGGGGGCAGCTATGAGCACCATAAATTATCTTCAGAGAAACTGGGTTTTTCCTGTTTTACCTGCTTTCATCGCTCATTCTTCAAGCTGGAAAAAAAACCCCAAAACAACCCCATGTACAGGAACCCAGACAGACTGGATTAGACACAGTCTAATCTAACAGGATAAGACACAAACTGTACCTTATGCTACCAAGCCCACAAAGCCCAAATCCATTCCTATTTTAATTGGAAAATCTTGTCAATCAACAGAAAATCTTGTTTGCCTTGTCTACGCATCTCTTGTTTGTTGTTTCCCTTTCTCTTGCTGTGTCCTCTTGTCTGTCTGTCCTTGGCAAGAGAGAAGGTGCCACTTCTTGACCATTAGAGAAAAGCTTCTTGCACTGTAGGCTTATAAATAATAATAGAAATCTGTAACTGTTCATACAGTAAATGCAAGTTAAGCACCACCTGTATCTGGAAGAAGTATTCATATCTTATGAGAAACTGCACAGCCAGCTAAACACACACAATACTGAGGTGTCCTGAACAGGTGAACAAATAGCAATCTAGGCTATAAATTGTGTTTCCTCACCAGGAGTAGGTTTGGTTTTCCAGAATCAGTCCTGCTTTCTCACACCGAGCATGGCAGGGGGTTCAGAGGGGTGCGTGCACGAGTGCAGGGTCATCTTAAGATTCAGTGAGAAGAATGTAACATAGATATTTTCGCCGCAAACGTAACACTAGAAACAATCAACAGATGTTAAAAATGTGTTGTATTAATGACCTATTTCATATTCAAGTTCAGTTCCAGAATTCCCTTCTCAACCACCAATTTGCATGACGTTTTATTCACGCTCGTTAACCATCAGGAGACTCTCTAACTCAGCAAAAGTGGGTATTCATCAATTTCCCTTTGATAATGAATTGATACGACACTGAAAACCATTGTAAGCCTTCCTATACCTGCTGCAGTACCTGGAAAGAGTGTGTCGTGTAGCCCAGTCACTTCATATCTGACAAGGATGCCTTGGGGGAATTCTTGTGTTTGATTTCAGTGGAATAAATGAGCCCTGAAGAGAGGCAGTAAAAAATATGAGACCATGAGTGCATGCTAATGAACCCAGGCCTGCCTAACTGTGCAGATTTCCAAAAACCCTCCTGTATGCTGCCTGAAGTCCAGGACTCTCTTCCAGTTAGCAGCTGAAGCCTTCAAAGCTGCAGGAGTGTTACCACGAGGGAAAGAGAGGCAGGGGAGGAACCAGCATGACCAACAATCAAAAATCGATTCTAAATCTGATTGACTGACCAGCTTACATCCCTCCTGCCACTGACCTAGACCATGTCAAACTGCATCAGGTCTTCACATAAGAGCAGCCGTCACCTATCATGTGAACGGAAAGCAGACGACAGCCCAATGTGCAAGTGTGGAGAAGACCAGAAAATTTTCAATCTCTAAAGGCTGTTGAGTAGCCTATATTTTTTTTTTTTTTTTTTTTTTTATAAACGGCGCTCGAGAACTTGTAGCTTCTGACACTCAGAGTTGATCTTCAGAGCTCAAGGGGGTTGCCTTGATGTCAATGAAATTCCTAATGGTAATGGCACAAAGGAACCCAACAAAAGTAAGTTTAGTGTGGCACATGGTTAAGGGAGGGATACTCAAACATGAAGACTAATTTGGAATGACTTGTTTCTACATAGTCCAACTAGACATGGAGAGGCTTCAAATTCTGGTGTTTATTTTTGAAATATGAAATATGTGTGTGTGGATGTGCATGCCTGTGTGTTTATGTACTCTGGGGAGTGAATTAGAAAGCTTCCCAATACTTGGTCCAAATGTATCAGCGATGGACAGAAATATAGACCTTTTGGGGGGTGATTCATCTGATTCAACTTAGCCATTTCTTTTAGAATAGGATGCATTGTTCTCTCAGTTTCATGGTGGTTTTAATGCTGATTAGAAGGATGACTGTGGTCAATGGCTGAGCTCTAGATGTCTTCATCGCTGTCCGTGTTTAACCAGATGACAGCCTGGGCCATGCCAAGCACAACAAGCCTTGTTTGCCTTCTACTGTTCAGTGAAAGAAATACCTCCTGAGTAAAGAAGTCAAAAGCCACCAGTTACCTGGGTGAACTTGTAGCAGGTTTCATCCCTCATCAGCGAGGGAGGACCATACCCAACCCAGCAGCTCTTTTTGGCAACTTTGCTAATGGGGGGTAAAAAAAATAAAAGGGGGCTAGAAAAAAATGTAAATGCCAGTCAGAACTAGGACAGGGTGGATTTGTCTCTGCACAGGGGAAAAAGGTATTGGGGAGGGCCTTTCTCACCCCCCTCTGCTCTGGATCTGGAGGGACTCTGCGTCTTACAGCCCCAAGTTGTGATTTGAAGTAATTCTAGGACAAAGCCAAGGCTCAGTTAATAATGTAAGACAATTCTGGGAGTGGGGGTAGGGGATAGCCTGCTGTTCCTTGTATTGATCAGGAATTAATGTCTAACCTTTAAAAATGCAGTGGAGAAGCTCAGGGTGATTGTGAAACCCTACTTTGTGCTGTGATCAGTTACCTCTGGGGATCTGCGCAGCTCAGGCTGCTGATTACAGATGCATTTGGAAAAACCTGAATTTTCAATTTTTCACACGAATCTCATAAAGCGAAACGGACTCCTGCTGGGATTTATGAAAACTGGTTTACTCTCCACTGCACTCAATACATCTACTCCTTAGCTAAGTTGGGAGAGTGCTCTGACCAGAGAGGCACTGCAAGAATTATTCCACCCTCAGCAAGTTATTCGCTGCATCGTCAAGTAGCATAGTTATCCGTCCTGTCCCTTCTGCTTTCTCTCTCTTTTTTCCCCCCTCTTCCTCTCCAAGAGCTGACGTGTGATGTCTTTTATTTTTTTCTCCTCCTTGCCATCTGTTTCATGTTTGTAACTTGGGGAGGGTGGGTGTGTGGTAGTGGAGCTTGCGATGAAGTTTGCTGGTGGAGGCATTTCTTTCACTCTGTTAATTAGATTTGTGTTTTCGTTACTCCCAGTACTAAGGGCCATGCAAATAAGACTAAATTATGCATTAGCGATATGCCCCAGTGTTTAAAACATTCTTATTGTTGGGGGACACTGGCTCCATCCAGTATTCCTCCCTATCATGGAATTCAATTATATTTAAACTATTAACAGGGAAAGTCTAAAAATTCTATTAAAATGTCAGTTTAATAAATCTTCCTAGGTTTAATCTTTCATTTCTGGACCAGAGGAAGGGGAGGATGAATTATGACAGTTTTAAGTTTTCCCAGAGCAGCTCCTGCGTGTTAAATTGTCTGTAACTCTCAAAGTGTTTCTGAACTTATCTCTATTTGTAAAACAATTTGAGGCAATAGGAGGGTGCCCGGGGTATTTACTGGAATCAGGCACTTCAGGTCCGGATCTGAAACACGCCACGTTTGGGGAATTTGGACCCAGTCCTTTGGTTCAAACCATTACAGAGAAACAAGGAAAAAGGCGTGCTTCACGCCTGGTCTCCACTCCCCTCTCCAGGCTCTCAAAGATGGGGTTATCTGGCGTTAGACCTGTGATTTGGACCCAGCACTATTTAAAACAGATTAGATTGCTGTTGCTTTTCATTTCTGTCCTCCTCCACGTGCCACTTCAGGAATATCAAGGGACCTGCTGTCGTTCTGGTTGGTACCCCATTGTGTTGAGCACCACGTGAACATCTCCTGTAAGTGATGCTCTCTTCTCCCCCTCTCTCTGTGCACTGTACTTCAACCCTTAGTAAATGCCAAAATCGTGTCTCCTCTGTTTGCTTCAGCTAACTCCTGATTTGAAGCTGTTCCAGTGTCTAATGCACAGGGAGTTTTCTACTATCTACTTTCAGCATTCCTGTGCTTGAAATCAGGACTCACATATGACCGTATAAAGAGATTGCAATGTTTTAGCCCAAATAAAGAAAATCCAGCTCTTGGTCCTGCATCCTTATGACTGTAAAACAGAGGATGCAGGTGAGGTGGTTGTTTTGAGACCTGGCACATGAACAGAGCATCCAGGACTGCCTTGTGACAGGGCTGCTTCTACCAGGTGAAGATTCAAGAGCTAAACATCCCTTTGTGTGGGGTTTTGTGGGCACCATCTGGGAGGGCAAAGAAGATCCAGGTGGTGATTTGACCCAAGTGAGTCTGCTTGCACCTGAAGTCCTCCTGGGCCTGTGTGGAGACAATGATGAGGATGGTGTTGTGGGTGATGCTTTTACAGAGCAATTAGTAGTCCTGCTCTGCCTGTCCCATAAAAATGTGGAGCTTTGCTAGTCTTTAGATGGTGATGATTGCAGAGAGCTACGAGTGGCAGATCTGACCTTGCTTGAAGGGGCTCAGTTGGAGTTCCTCTGGAGTTGCCTATGAACAGCGATGGATTGTGATTTGTGCTGTCTCTGCAGGCATTGCTTATGTGTCGGGGGCAGATCCAGGACTGGGAGCAAATCCAACAAATGTGGGCTCTTCAGAGGATGGATGCTGAGAAGAAAAAATCCAGCTGCCCCACCATGGTGTGGACTGACACYGGAGTCGATGCACATGAGGATCTATGTTGAGATGGAAGAGATTTTCATTAGTTTCCTGGCTTTTCTGGGGAATCCCTGTGTGCTCTCAGTGAACTGCCTGCACAGCAGGGAAACGTGGTTGGCATGGGCTCTGCCATACGCAATGAAGTATCTCTGATAGGAGATACTTCCATGTGGGAAACGCTGCTGTGGGTGTTGGTGATAAGGCGCTGAATGAGAAATGAGTCCCTCCAACAGCCCTGCTGACTAGTGACCCACGCGATGACCTAGGGAGACCAGCATTTTGCAGGGTACCTGGCATTGCTTCTCCAAATTGGAAATGGGTGCAGCCTGGCACAGCCCACCAAAAAAGTCAAACTCTTCTTCTTGCCTCCCTCTTGCAACCACATTTTCAACTTCTCCCAAATGTTTAAGCTCAGTAGAGTTGAATTGCCCTATTCCAGCCCTGGAAATGGAGAAAACCAGTGACCAGCAAGAAGGGTCAAAATGTTCTCAGTAGCTTCTGGGGAGAAAGAGGTGATAAATGATACTGATCTAATGCCTTGGTCAGCCAGGCTGCGGCGAGTAGCTAATGCCAGGCTGCAGGGAGAGTATACAGGGTGCAGTGCTTTGTTTGGATGAATAAACCATGCATGTTCATGGAATATTAATTAATAATAAATGAACATGCATGAATTATTCATGCTCATAAAAGCAAATTTGCCCTGAAGGCATAACACAAGATAGGTTTTAAGAAGGTTTCTTAAATTTTTTTTTTTAACTAAGGGACGGATTTGTATAGGGCATAACTGATTGGTGGCAATTTGAATCCAAACGTAGTGTGACTGCCGCAGCCGCGGTCGAGCCAGTGTACCTCAGCATACTGAACAGGCGCTCCTGCTTCCACTAATGCTATTTTAGTCATTCATTTGTCTTCCAAGATGCATATAGGGACCTACTTGCTCTGAATCCCATTTGACTCTAGCGGGCCAAAAACGGTCCCCTGGGTTAAGAGCATTGCTGTTGCAACAGGGATGGATTTGTCCCTGCACGTTCGTTCTGCTGACAGATTTGTTCCACCAGCGTGTAGCGCAGATGTCTCATACATGATGCAGGATGTCAGGTAAGATTTGAAGCAGTGAGCCAACGTAGGAAATACTGCCTCTGTGTTTTAACTCTAGATTATGCTAAACAGGCCAGCAGAACCTTTTGCTGTGCCAGTGTCTGTTCTTCTGGTCAAGAAAATAAATCCTGGTAAGAAGAATTTAAATAAAATAATGCCTTTGTGTCTTGGTGATGTGCCACCATGCCACCAGGGGCTGCAAATTGTCCGTATCTTAGGAGGTATCTTGACTTAGCTTCGGACTTGACTTTACCAAGGCAAAAATGGGTTGCTGCAAGAGGTACATCTAGGACAGGTGTCACTGCGGGACTGTCACGTTGTTCGCTGTGCTCTGTAAATGCTGACCTTGCAGGGATCAGGGGCCTAATGTGTTGTAGCCATGCAAAGAAATATGGGCAAGTATCTTGCCAAGTGCCCTGCTCTATCACTGGTCTATGAAGTGAAATGCAAAGGTTTTTCTCACCATTTGAGGCCATTAAAGATTCTCAGGCTGTCGTCATCCACAGTTAGATGCTGAAACATGGCCCCCACCTATCCACATCCCTGTACAAGTTTCATGTCAAGATACTCCTGGCCTCTCCTGAACACATGTGGGCAAACTATGTAAGCTGGATGTTGCTGCACTTGGCCAGAAGCTGCCTATTGATGGTGGGCAATTTGTAGCTCTCCCTGGGTGCTAAAACCTCTCCAAAATATCACCCTGTTCCTCCCAGGAAAGCTGTCTGGGCGGTGTATGTGTATGACATCGTGGCTGAAGCCCCTATTCTCCCTCCCCAGCCTCCTTGCACATTCCCAGTCTTCTCCTGTTTTGCACATTTGGTCAAAAATTGCAGCTGGTTTCCAAGGTGGGCTGAGGAAACATGTCCCTGTTCCACAAAGACACCACAATTTGGCCAAAGTGTTGTCTCTGGGTAGGGAAAGGTAGCTTGTAAGAATAGCCACGGTGTGTCATCTACTGCTGCAGTGACCAGCTGGGGAAAGGGCTGCCCAGATCTCTGGAAAGTGGGTCAGGACCCGTGAAAGTGGAGGATGGTTTGGATATTTGCTGAGTGCTGCTGGAGGGATCTTGTGGGCTGGCAGGGCGGCAGATGCACGGCAAAGGATGTGAAACATGGTGCTCGTCAGCCTCCCAGCCATCATTTCATGGGAAAACATCAGGGAACGTTAGAAATAGAGGTGAGATCCCCAGACACAACTCAGGTCCGCTATGAATCTGGCCTCAAACCATTAAAATGATCTTAAACTCCTTTTTATTTCCTTTCCTATTTTTTTTTTCCCCAGAAGCCTGCGTTGACTTCCTCAGCTAATAAATAGTGGGGCCATAAACTCTGCTGCCTTTCCCCAGCAAGGCCATTCCCTTTGGTAAGCTGCTTCCTCCTGTCTTCATCTTCCCATTATTACATTTTTAGTTTCTGCTTTTCCAGCAATCCTTCACTGCTGAGCTGCTGCAGTTTGATCCCTTCTTTTTCTGATTCCATAACAAACATGTTTTAAAGCCTTTCCTGCTGGTCTGCAGACAGTTTTTCCAGGAAAAGTGCTTCATGTATTACAACTTAAAACATGGGTGGATTTATTAGGATTTAATGTATTGGGAGCTAAGCCTTTGGTCTCCTCTTTCATATGGCCGTGGAGGCAGACAGATGGGAGTGATTTGAGTAATTTATATGTTAAGAAGTAATAATCTTTGCAACCATTTTATCCATCCAAATGCTTTTAACTTTGATCTTTCTGTTTTCTAGGAACACCTTGGGTTTTTTTTTCAGACTTCTTCACCTTTCAGAGATAACCATCCATGATGACTCCTTTGAGCACTTCCCTCAGCTAAAGAGAAGCAACGTCTGATTGCCACCGCGCCATCCAAATATCTCCACAGTTAGCTGCAATGGTTTTTGGTGTTTGGGGGTAGGGCAGCAAAGGGAAAATGCTCTCTAGACCTTGAAAGCTGYTTTGTCCTTGCACAATGGTAATCCGAAGCCCTCGGTCTTGCTGTGTTTAGAAGTCAGTAGATTTACTAATTAAGGTTCTTCACTCAATTAAAAAGCCCTTGATCTGAGCTCATCAATAGGTTTTCGGTATCTGTAGAAATCTTCACCTTGTGTTGAAAGATTTAGCGATTTCTTTCTTTCCCTTCTGACTATGGCTCAGTAGGGATGAGACACCATTTGGCAAAATGGGCTTCGTTGCTCTGCTGGGCTGTGTCGAGGCGGTAGGAGCCCCGTCGGGAGGCTGTCCTCGGCTGCAGCTGGGAAGTGGGCTTAATTGCAATAATTTACTGGGCCGGGTAATTATTGGATTAACGGTCAGCGTTGCAGCACTGAGGGGCAGCATTGACAGAAGATAGGGTCTTGTCAGAAGAAACTGGCAGGGCTGGTGCAAAAGTGGCAAAGGCATCTGTGATACCTCTTTTTGAAAGATCCCACAGCTTAGGGGACAACACAGCTACAGGCTGAGATTTATTTTACTCTATTTAGGCTATATCCAAGGAGGGTAAGAAGAGGAATATTTTTATTTTGCCTTGTAACAGGGTAGAGACAGCCAGTGCTACGTTGTCTCTCTTTCACCTCTTGCTATAAATACCGGCTCGTGAGAAGGATCTTCTCAGCCCACTTGGTTTGCATTTTAATTATTTTATCTGTCTGGCACTTTTCATCTGTTGAGTTGTCTATTGTTGTTGTTTTGCAATGGTAAATTCAAGCTGAGCATCACCGTGAACCGGACGTCCCAGTTTATGTGGGAAAATGCATATTAAAGTTTTCTCCATAAGAGAAAACCCTGAAGTGAAAAACTGGATGAAGACAGTTTTTCCTAAGACCATTAGCACAGCATGATGCACTGATGTCTTGAATTGACCCAAGTCCAGTGCTTTACAGTATTAGGGCCTATTTCAGTGACTTTCTTAAGAGGTTTAGGCACACGTACCCTCCAGTTAAAATCTTTGTTCTCTTGCAAGATTCATTACCTCGCTGAAGTCATAAGCCTTAATAAAATCTCTGATCATGCTCCTTTTTTTAGGAGCACTTTCATCATCGGTTGTCTCATTAGATCACCTTCCTTCCTTTATGCAGAATGGAAACCCCTTATTAGTCTTGTGTGTGCAGCGTGTCTAAATTCTGGATGTGTTGGGTGGTGGCAATAGTAAGGTATGGGTGATTGGTAGGTGTCGCGAAGAAGCCAGTTCCTAAAGCCTGTCCTTACTTGGCAGTGCCGTGACAAAGCTCACTGGATAACCTGCCATGCACTTGCAACTGCCCCAGCTTGGGGTGGGCAGGAGCTTGAGGTGAAGGCCAGACAGGGGCAGGGAATGAGCTTCTATGGCTTGAAGGGAAGGCAAAGCTCATGATCTGTCATCTCTCAGCTCTCACATTGAAAGTGAAGGGGTAGGCGAGGTGCGAGCAGCACAAGTCTCTGCAACACACTCCCCCTTCTGCTCTCCTCTTCAACAGCCGAGCTCTAAAGCCAGAGAAGTCATCAGCCCTGGGAGGCTACATGGGTTTCACATCCAAAAATGCAGTTCGGATATGATTCCCTTTTGCTTGCCATGTGGTTGTCTGCTTTTCCTAAACCCTCAAGTCTCTCGGTTGGAGTGGATGGGACTCGTCTCATCAAATTGGCATCCGCAGTGTAGATGCTGACTTCAGCAGTAGTCACCCGGGGCTCCCGAAGGGTCTGCGGAGATCGAGCCAAGGCAGTTGAAGGAGTCCAGGGCATGATTCATCTCTTCTTAAAACTAGACATCTAAAATAGGTCTGGAAAGTTGTACTCAGAAAGTGCCGATTTCTCTCGGCTGGCTGTGAAAGGAGCTGATGGTGATTAGCTCAGCGTCCCTGTTGTGGATGTCTGTGTCTAGTTGGATGAATCCTACCCAGATGGCTTTTGGCTGTGTTTGTATACAGAGCTCAGCACAGGGGAGCCATATCCTCAGTCACTGTAGATGTTACTGTAATATAAATAATACCACTAGCACGACTGAGGACATGTACTGTACGTCCCTCATTATTCCAGCTCCACAAACATACATCTTACCATCTACCACAGTTCGATGTGTATTTGTTAATATAATAAGAACGGGGGGCGGGCGTGGGTGGGTGAGCGAGTGTACAGTGTCCAGTGTGAATAGGTTGAGATAGGCTGATATCATCAGACAGCATTTCTGCATCCTGATTGATTGAGGTGCTCTGTTTCCACATTAACTTGCAATAAAGTGCTCTCTGATGCCGATACGCATTCATCATGTGCAATTGTGGAGACTGTTTATAACTTAATTTACTCCAAGGTAATGATGATTATATCTAAATATTTATGGAGAGGTCAGTGCAAGTAAATTTCTCAGTAATTTTGTTTTGCTTTTCTTTTCTTTCTCTTTTCTTCAGCCAGCCAAATTATCTCAATGCTCCCTACAGACCTTCTGCTAATTCCTTTGTTTGCAGTGACAGTTAGTGGAGAAAGAAGGCTGATTAACTGCAGGCTGCCTCTGCGCCGAGCCAGCCAACAGTCTAACCAGAGGTGCACGCCGCGTCTCTGCCTTTTATTTTAATTCTGACCTGCAGGAATGTCATGGGCCAGAGCTGTCTATTAGAACGTATCTAAATCGTGCGTGTGTTTGTGTGAGTTAGCAACACAAGCTTCCCACTAATGCTGTTAAAATGGATACTCTCTGCAGATGTGAAAGCGGGTAGCATCAGTGTAGCACTGGTCGTTTCTTCATCTGACGACGCCTTGTTCAGCGCAGACTGTGGCTGATCATTTTTAGGGTGGGCTCAGTCAGGAAATCAAGTTATTTTTGGCACCTTGGGGTGCTTGTTATTTTTGGTGTATGGGCATATTTCCCCATTTCTTCTGTTTGGTCTTTCTCTGTGCTCTCTCTCTCATGCGACACACTCCACTGGGGGGATCCCATCTCTTCTAACGGGATTTAGCCCAGTGGAGCTGTGGTCTGTAGACACTTCACAGCCTGTCTGCCAATATTTAGGACTGGCTGGAGCTGGAATTTTTCACCCAGGAATTTTCTGAGGCAGCGTGGAAAATGGACCATTTTGTTATCTCTGATGGAATAGAAATTTCACAACATTGATATGAAACAGCTGAGGGGATGTTTCATTTTGATGTCTTATGAAAAACGTCTGTGGATCCCTGCGCTGCTTGGCTCTCCCTGCTCCATATGCAGAGCTCCAATACATCACCTTATTCTCTTCCTTCTTCTCCTCCATGTTTTTGTATTTGTGTGATCCTGAGTGCTGTGCTTTGTGCAGGACGTGTTGCCTTTTGCATGCATTAGGCAAGCACTAAACATGGAGTGTGTCCCTCGGGGGACTCGGGCAATGGGATGCCTGGTTTCTAGATGAGTGATGAACTTCAGAGGGAGACGGATGCTTATACCCTCAATTCCACGAAGGTGGCAGTGGGTAAGATGGGTCTGTTGGATTTGATTGTAGCCAGATGTCTCTTGAACATCAGCATCAACAGAGGACAATCCATTTCTGCTCAAGAGGTGCGATTGCAAGACGTGAACCAACCATCTGCCAATGGCAGGTTTTTTTCACCTTTGGGGGTTGGAAGTGGTTGTGAGATGTGATAGATTTGGACCTAAATGGTGTGCAGAAAGATGCCTGGTGTCTGCAGTCTTCCCTTGAGTTTGGCCCTCACCAGTACTCTTATTACGGCGTTCTAGCACMGTGGTCCATGTCGCCTTTAGAACTTATCCTCTTCCTACCTTAAATGCTGCTTACTTCCATCTCTGACACCAACTCCTCAAATATTTTTTGCTTTTCCCTTTCCCAGTTATATTTTCCCTGGAGGAGCCGTAGAAGCCCAGTAGCCATGTCTTCCTGTGCGAGGGCCAGGGCTGTCCTGTGATTCAGTCTTTAAGGCGTGGAGAAAGGCAATTGTATAAATCCACTGTCAGCCTGAATTAAATGCTGCAAGAGAGAAAAGATATTGAAGTATATTGAACCACAGAGGAAAAAAATTATAAGTGCAATCTGCTCCATTAAAAATTTCATAGGCCGTTACTTTTACAGTGCAATTAGCTTTGCGATTTCGATGCTATTGGAAGCCCAGCACAGTGGATAATGAGAGGCAGAAATGCCTGTGCAGGTACATTTGCAGAAAACCTTTAGGTTTTAGCTGCTTTTCACATGTTCCCGAGCGCGCTCGTAAGTCAACGACTGTTGCTCCCTTCCCTTCAGCTCCACTTTTCTCCTTTGCTTGTGTTTCCTTCCACAACTTCAACAAGCCCCAGCCCCTGCGCCTTGATGTCTTTGTTCATTGTGCAGCTGCTTTGGGAGGGAGGCACAATGGGACATGTCAGCGGTGGGAAAGGGACGGTGGCAGGCGAGGGGCTGCCAGAGGGAGGCGGGGGGGGGGAGGGCTTTTGTCAGGAGGGAGCGTTTGCAACCTTTGATGCCAATCATTTTGGAAGAGTTAATGCTGACATGGGAAGCAGCGAGAGGGCTTTTCATGTGAATTCTGACGAAAAGAAAGGGATCCCGAGAGCCACATAAGCACGTTTCCATGGCTGAATGCATCATACGAAGTTTGCGTTTTCTTTTTAATGCAAACTGATGACTGKTTTTTTTTTTTTTACTGGAAGACTTGGGGAAAACTGCCCATTTCTTTGATAAAGGGCCTGACTCAGGTCTTGCTTGCACCAGACGTGCAGTAGCTGGCATCAGGGGACAGGCTCTGACTAACACCAGAACTACAGCGGGGTTTATCTTGGGCAGATAAAAGTTTTGGGTTTATTTTTTGCACGACCCAATGCATTTCCATGCATTTCCATGCATGGAAAATACCATTTTCCAGTGTGAGGACTCTCAGCCATGAGATTTGCATCAAAGCAATAAGAAGGTTTCTACCACGTAGTGTTTGAAACTGTTGAGCACCCTGGTTGGGTGCTCATGTCCAAAGGCTCAGGTCTGCTGAACCTTAGCAGAAATTTGCAGTGGGCAGGGGGATAACCTCACTTACTGTAAGCTGCAGACAAATAGGAAGGCAGACGCTGATTTTCAAGCGTGCTGTGTGTGTGCTTGCAGCTGGGTGGATGCTCTTGGCCTGTGTAGCCACGCAGCATGGGAGGTGAACTTTGCGAGTGGACACGCACATGTGGTGGGAGCACAAGTCAGGCGTGCATTTATATGCATGCCAATGACCAGCCATTTCGCTGATTAATTTGACAGTAAGCCCCATGAAAGTCGCTGGGAGCTTTCTTCCCCCACCCCAAAGCCTGGAGTTTAGTGCCATGCAACCGCACAAGAATCACTAACGAGAAAAAAAAGTTGTTCTTATTCCTTCTGGCTGAAAAAGATAAATTTCCTTAAAAGCCCAGACCCTGACATTTCAGAGAACTGGAACTGAACACAAAGAATGTGTATTGTTTCTAAACAGATGCAAAAATAAAAAAAAAAAATCTTCTGCTTTTCAAGCCAATCTCATGATTTCAAAAACCTGGCTCATGGTTTTTCTCATGCTTCATGGYGACAATGCCAAGCCTCTGTTGTGAGACTGCTAAAAAGCTCATTCAGTTTCATCCAAATACCAAAAAAATGAGCAAAATCAGATTGGTCTCCGAAGTTTGGACAGAGGTTATGTCTCTTGTTATGATGCTGTACCTTAGAAGAAGAAATAGGGGCAGGAGGCTGAGCTGCAACATCAAGGGGTCCTCCCGCTGTCTCACTTCTGCGGCCATGTACAGAGCTCCATTATCTTCCCTCTCTCCTAAAGTGTCTCCTCACAACCTACTGCTTACAAAAAATAATTCATAATTCAAGATAATTCATTTCTCATTGTGAAGCTGCATTGCAAAATACAGACTACCACGATGCTATGGGTTCTGCACAACAGCCCTACCCTGCAGTTTTCTGGTATGTCCCATCACTGCTGGGGTTTCTGTTCCCTGGACACTTCCCCACCATTTCAAAACTGAAGTTTCTTTCCTTTCCCCCAGGAAAGGAGACTTCCAGCATCCAGGTCTGCTTCCAGCTCTCTGTGTGAAGATAGGTAAGTTTTGGATTTGCTTTTGAAAATGTGCTGGACTCTCCAGAATACAAAAGGTACATTTTCCTTCTAGGCTATTTCATCATCTCAACTCACAAATCCTTGGCTGCTTGGATGCACCTTTGCTGGTGACAACCAGCCAGGGCTCCCAGAAACAGCCTGGACAGAGCCTGGGGTGAAAGTAGGACCTCAAATCCCATACTGGAAGGGAACCAGTAACCCTGCTAAGTTGTCAGCACTCAAAGGGCTGCAGAGGGAAGAAGGAAAATTCACAGTACCTCCTCCCCAGGTCAGTGGTTTATTGCACTGCAGTCAGGGTATGAGTGTCTGTTACTATATCAGCTATGTGGGAATACTGGAAAATCTAGGCACATGCACCTGGTAGGTGAGACCAGGCTAAACTCCTGCGGTTCCCTGCAGCTTGAGGTCCTGATTTGCACAAAATACTATTTGTGGTGGTGTATTCCCCTATATAAAGGCGCTGTTGTGCTCCCTGCACAGTTTGCAGAGGATTCTGGTAACCAGAGGTTTAGGATAAATCAGTTTTTTTGTTGTTGTTGCTATCGCCACGGGCAGCCTGGTACTGCTGAACTGTGGCCAGGGTCTCCAGTCCAGCGCAGGCATATTCTGCTGCCTTCTCCAGCTCTGCTGGAAATCATCTCGCTAGCCTGTCAGGCCAGATGTTTAGCAACCAGCTTTTCCTAGTAGGAAATTAGTCCCCATCAGGTAGCAGGTGGCATTTTCTCTCCTTGCCGTACAATCAAAGGCTTTGGGGAGCGAATATCCTCAGCGTCTCCCGCCTGCATTTATTTCCAACGGGCAGCAGTATGGAACCGGCACCAGCAAAGCCTATTACTTGGAAGAAGAGAGAGGAAATGAGGGTAAGAAAAATAAGTATCTCTAATGGACCCAGACCAACGGCAGAACATCCACATAATTGTAATTTACAGAGCCTTTGACTATTATAAATACAGTCTCAAACAATGAGGGGTATCTATTTTCTGTTGAAGGCACTGGAGCGTCTCCGTTTAATGTTAGTAAGAGCTACACGCACCTGGAGAGAGGGATATAAGGGCAAATGTGTCAGACAAGCAATGCAGCTTTGCTTGCCCAGCTGCCGTTGCGGAGATGTCATAGGCGGGGGGTGGCGGGGGGGGCACGTTTTGCAAAGGGGTTTGGTTGCGGCTCCAGCGAGCAGCGGTGTGCACATGTGAGATCTCAAGGCGCGATTCCCCGCTGATGTGCACCTGGCATCTGCTCTACCTGTGCCAAGCACCGCGCTGCCGGAGCGAGCGCTGCCCGCTCCACCTGCCAGGGCTGGCTCGCCACGCAGGAGAGGTGTCACTGAGCAATGACTAAAGCCGCCGTTCAGCGGATTTAGTGGGTGGTGTGAAGGAGAAGAAAAGATGCTTTGAAGAGTCTCCAGGGAGCAGGCTTGGTAGCTGAGGTCTCTGGGGGATGCTAGATCCTATATACCTATTTATCCATAGGAGTCTGTGTGCATGGGGGCTTGCAGTTTTCCCTGGAGATTAGTGACTCTTGCTGGTTTCCCCAGCATATAATATTGGCTTGACAACTGTAGCTAACTTCTGGTTCCACTTACTTTCCCTATTAGCCGGCAGCGTTGTGTGTGAAGAGGAGCAGATTGCGTTTACGCCTGCAGATCTGAGGGAGGACAAAGGCAAATGAGGAACGGCCCCGGTTTCCACTCAGAGCTGGGGGGTTTGGGGGGAAACTCCACGTGAATAACCCCCAGCTGGTGAGCGCTGCGGGGGTGTACGTACGCACGTGAAACACAGGCATACATACATTTATGCACACAGTTGCTGTGTTTGTATGGTGGGAGTGTGAATGCAGGTATGCATTTGCATCTGCCTGCGCGTACCTAGCATGTTAACCGGTTAGCTCGCTTATCATTTGTACCTTTTGGTGGCTAAATATTTCCCAAATCAGGTCAGTCTGTGCAGAAGTGAGCACTGTCTTGGAGGGTTTTGGGATAGGCCAAAGGGTTTGGATACTCTGGTAGCAAAGGCTGTGGCAGCCAGCGGGACGAGCCCGGAGCCCGGCCCCTCGCCAGCCCCAAGGTCAGGCCCCTCGCAGGAGGTTGGGCTTTCCAGGCGCCGCTCCAGCTTTATGCCAGTTGTCTCCTTCCTTCCCCGCAGGGTCAGGATGTAGCCGGTGACTCCGTGTGATCCTTGGCTCTGCCATGGAGAGTCCTCGCAGGCTGGCAGGTGACCTCTGAGGCTGCTGGCAGTGCATGCTCCTGGGCGGACTGGGAGCACTGGTGTGTCCGGTGATGCTGCAGACCCTGGAGACACCTTGGTCCTCACCTGAACTGCAAAGGGTCTGGTTTACGGGAGGATGCAGAGCCAGATTTTCAAAAGGCATCGATCAGGATATCTCTGTTCTCACGGACTGTGACCCCATGGCTCGTGCCAGCTGTGGCTCTGGCCACAGCTCTCCTTAAACCTCTTTTGGAGCCCTGAGACCAAATGTGGGTTCCCAGGGACCACTGGCTGCAACCAATGTGCAGCTTTTTGGCAGGGCGATGACAGAGGCACAGGCAGGGTTATTGTGTGGGGGAGCAGACCCGGCCCCATGGCTGTGATCGTGGTGTCTGATAGTCATGTTCTTGCTTTTGCTTCTATGGCGGGGAAGGATGGGGACTGTGCCTGCTGGTGGCTTGGGCCAGGTGTGGCCGAGGGGTGTCGGGAGCTGGGGAACCAGTGAAGACCCACAGCACAACATCAAGACCATGAAAAATGGGGTCTGAAGCCCTCTTGGCTCGCGCATGCTGTGGGGCAGGACCCGAGAAGAGCTAAAACCTTCTGCTTGCGCGCTGTTTGCTCCAGGTAAAAAATACAAAACAAGACAAAAAACCCCATCCAAATCCTCACCTGGTGCCAGCAGCATCCTGACGTCAGCCGGGGCTTGGCCCCGCGCCGGCGCCTGTCCTTGCAGGCTTTGCCTGCGCGGGAGGMAAGCCGGCGGCTGTGGAGGCGGAGCGGCATTGATAGGCAGAGCCGCTCCGCTCTCTCCTTCCTCCCCATCCTTCCCAGCCCCCTTCTTTACGGGGTTAATTTTATTTTTTCCTCCAGGGGTTTACGAACAGCTAGCTGAAATGCGCAGGCCAGCTGCCTGCCGGTGGCAGCAGGAAAACAGGCAGACAAAGCAGATGGACCCAGCAGGGGAGAAGGAGCACTGTCTTCAGCGGGCCATAGGCACCACTAAAGAGTAAACAGCTCTCCAAAGGGAGCCGGGAGCTAACCCCAAACCCCGTCCTCTCCAAAGTACTCAATCACAGCACATTAACAAGAGCGCCTGGACTGCTGGGGAGAGTAAACAATAAGAGGCCTTGCTGGCGGGAGAGTGGGAAAAGCAGTGCCCCCTCCAGCTAATATTTATTGTAAAAGGGTGTAAAAAGTGGCTTGTGGCTCAGTGTGTTGTCAGCGAGCTGTGGTCCGTGTCACTGCTCATCTCCTTTYGGGACAACCCCCCTTTCCCTTCCAGGGAGAGTGGCTGCCCGCGTGTGCACACGTGTTCGAGAGACCTGCCGTCAGGAAGGAACAAAGGAAATCCAGAAGCTGGAGGTGCAACCACCGCCCTCTCCTCCTGGACCAGCTGCGGCTCGGTGGATGCACCCTCGCTTCCCAAACCTGAGCAGGGATTGGCATTTGGGGGCTCGACTCTCCTCCTCCAACACCGGAGGCACTCAGCTGTGCTACCACCCAAGCGAGCTGCTCCTATGTGGGAGGGGGGAATTGTGTTTGGGGGCCCAGGGCTATTGTCTGGGAGCAGGAGGGGGTGATTCTCCTCCCGCTTCTGCCAGCGTGACTTCCTTGATTTTGCTGGAGCGGCTCCTGATTTATGCCTAAGAACTGGATCCCACTCGCCGGGCGTTGCTCTTTCATCTGCAACATTGCAGTGAAGTTTGTTTACAAAGGTTTTGGCACAGCCATAGATTCCTTCTCCCCTTCCCCCCTTCCTCCTAATCAGCTGCAGTTTTCCCTCTCCTTTGGCTCCTGCTGCAAAACTGATTGACCTTTCTGGGCTGTCTCTGACACATGAACCATGCAAAATCCTTTCTACTCCCCCAGCCCCGTGCTTGTTTGCTTGGGAACCTGGGTGCCTGGAGCAGCCCAAATGGGTGGCCTCCGGCAACTGAGTTTGCTGCCTTTTGGGAGCTGCTTTGCTTTTAACATTGGGCATCCTCGACGTTGGGTCAATGCGTGTTTTGTGGCTGAGTCTCCCCAAGTGCTCATTGCAAACAATGATGCCATCACTAAAAATGTGCCTGTGACATGCGCTCAGTCCCAGGTTGCCTTTAAAATGGACCCATTTAAGCAAAACTGAATTTCAAGCCAGAATATGAAAACTTCTGGCCCAGTGGCTCCCTCCATCCCAGCGGGATGTATCCGCGTTGGAAAGGGCACAAAGGGAATTTATTCCTTCTTGGGACCAAACACTCAGCAGAGCCCTTGCATGAAAAGCTAGTCTTGCGGCATGCAAGGAGCTAGTCTCACCTGCTAGTCTCACCTGTGTTTTAGGCAGGAGTAAGAGTTACCTGTGCTTGGCCTGTTGGGCTGCTAAAGATCTCACAAGAGCCATGAATTTGCCATATAGTTAAACTGTTTTTTCTTTCTATATCTCTTGAGGGTAAAGAAGCATGGGGGAAGAGATGAGTGGTCTGGTGGGCTGGCTTAAATTACCTTTTCAGCCATTTCCATGGACTCATATCAGTCCAGTGACATTGGAGCCAAAACACTCTTTTACCCCTTCTCGAGCACACGTTGCACCTCGTCCCTTTTACTGCATTTCAGTGCTGGTTCAGCTTTCTGTTTTGTTACTTGTCCGTATTGCAAGAATGAGGTTCAGAAGCAGCTTTCCGCTAGCACCAGGTGGAACTGGAGTTGTTTTCCAGGCAGGCCAGCAACTGCTAAAGGTTATCTTCCGTGGTCTGCCTTGTGTTTTAAAAGCTGGAGTTTGAGGCAGGTGAAAATATACAGGTGTTTTCCTGCTCTTGTCTAAAGCAGTGTGTTTCTTGCGCTAACTAGAGTAACTGTGTTATACACCTTGGTGAAACCTGCGTGTTATTCACCTTGACCATCACATATCAGAGGAAGTATAAACAGTAAATTGTAGCACACGCAAGGACGGAGTGCTGAGAAAAAAGTGCCAAGGCAACTGGGGATGTGTCAAAGAGCAAAGGCTGCTCCGGCTCTGGGAGCAAGACAAGAAGGTTCCATTTCCACAAAAAAGACAACAAATTGTCCACAACAATGGCACAGTAACCATGCAGGCTGGGCCTCCTCAGACTCGAAATGTAAAGCACAAAGGTCCCATGGGGCACCCAAACCTGTCTGGCACGTATCCGGCAAGGGGAGCTCTCCTTGGCTGTGACATACCCCGAATGACCTGTACCCCAGGTCATGGATGTTGGCAGAAGGCTTTCACAGGACTCGAGGAGAGCATTGATGTAACTTAACAGTGGGATCTCCCTCCCTTTTTCAGGAAAAGACATGTCTTCAAATCAAGTGAAAAATAAAAACATTTTCTTCAYTTAGCCCTCCTATGATTAAATTCCTCTGGTGCTGGTGGTGGGCTCCTATTTTCCCTGGGGAATACATCAATTTGAGTTTCTCCCTCAAAGGATTAGTCACTGAAAGACACCACCACCCTCTTCCCCCCAACTTTTTGGCTGCCTCCGGGTGCTAGGGGAATACCAGTGAAAGGAGCTCTGCTTTGCTTCAGTCCTTCTGTGCATGCTCATTTTATTTCTCGTGCTTGTTTCCACTCTGATCATTCTTTTTTTTCTTCCCGAAACATCCTTCTCCCCACCAAGAGCTGGTGCTGCCAAGGCTGTGCCTGCAGCGGCTGAGCATGCCCCATCCTGGGCAGCTGCCCATCCCTGCCCCTCCCCTGCCATGCTGATTCCTGCATCTTTGCATCATTTGCTGAATAAAATTGCCGACAGCAGCAACAGAGTCCAAGCGTGTAGACCCTGCCGCAGGGCAGTTGCAGAGCTATACGCTAGGTGTAAGTATAGAATAATTTGACATCTACAAACGACGGTGGCAGAGCCCTGACACAGTGTATAGGACCAGTCAGCGATGGGCAGCTTTTSTCGAAGTGTGATAAATATTCAGCAGCCCTCCATCTCCCCTGGACATGGCAACAATTCACTCCGGTGGCTGACAATGAATGAGGTGGGCTCCAAAAGTGCCCTGATGCTTTCAGTACACTCTGCTGGTTTTCACATGGTGCCACTCCATCTCAGCCTGGGGTTTAACCGCGATGACGCTGGTTTCTCTTTTTCCCCATGGCCAAATAAAAGCTCCCATATTTTGGGAGGTTGCATGGGTTTATCAGGCAGAGTCATGTGAAACGTGTTGCTCCTTCCCTGCAGGCAGGCAGAAGAGGAGGGGATTCATTTTGAAGACACCTCAAGCTTGCTTTTCTTTTCCTCATGCCAATGTCACACACTTGGCTGGAAAATTCAAGCAGAGAAAAGACTCAGCCTCTTGCTGCTCTGGTAGTGGGCTGCAGTCCCCTCCTAAAGCCGTGCTCTCGGGGAACAGATTCACCCCAACCCAAGGGCTGAAGGGCGACTTCTGCGTTGCTGACCCTGGGGCCTGGGGATGCCGATGCGTATCCCAGCAGAGGTGAAGAGCCACTGGGGCTTGTAGAAGTGAATTGTGAGTTGGACTGCTCTCCCCTTCTGGATGCTGCACCGTGCTGCTGCGGGGACTTTGGCTGGGGTTGCCCCAGGCTGGCACAGCGAGATCCACCTGGGGCAATGGGGTCCCTTGGAAGGGCATCAGGGGGGCTTTATATTTGGCCTTAGTGATTTAAGAATGCCTGTCCCTGTCTCCATGGCTCTTAATTTCACGAGATTATGTGTTTTAGGGATTTTGAATATTTTGAGTGCTCAGTTTCCTAAAGCAACTGAAAATGCTGCCTTCCCCCTGCCCTTCAGAGGGTCTGCCAGGAGGCACCCAAGACAGCCCCTGCTTTGGGGAATGAGTCTGCTCACTTCCCGGGGATATAGCCAGTGCTGGCTGCCACAGTGGCCTCCAACTCTGGAAGGCTGGAAAACAGGGGGTGAGGAGCATGCTGTGCCCACAGCTGCCCAGGAGTGATCTGTCAGCCCCATACAGGTATGACATCATTTTAAGGACAAGAGCTTTCTAGCCAGCRTCTAGGGATGTTGCAAAGTTTCCTTAATTAAAGACCATGGAGTGCTTTGGGGTCCTTGGAAGAGGGACTCTGTCTGCAGCATGTCCCGCATCCCAGTGTTGTTCCCAGAAGTTGTTTGCCAGCAAATTGCCTGGATTTGAAATTCAGGTGAGTTATTGGATGAAAAAGTATTCTTCCCCACATTGCTCTGACCTCTGAGGTGGCTGGTTTATTTTATAAAGGCATTACTGCTCCCCTTGGGAATGGTGTCTTCCTCTGTTTTATGCTCTAAGGAGGTAGCTCTTTTCATGTTTATCTTTGATTCAAGCATTGTAAGGAGCAATCCCTCGCACTTATGCGCTTCATTGTATTCTGGCCATGAGAGATTCTCCCCTACCGTTTGTAGCTCTCTTTTCAGTGCAGCTAGTAAAATATTTGAACAGAAAAAAAAAAAAGAAAAAAAAAGACGCTAAGCAGCCTCCAGCATTTAGAGGATAAAACGAGATGTAAGCAGAAGGACGGCTGTGGTTAATGCACAGGGCTGGGAGGCCTTAGATGGACCATGGCTTCTCTTAGCTGCTCTTCTCCTGACTTCTTCTGTGACTTTGTCTAAGTTATTTGACCTCCTCCTGCTACAGCTCCGGGGTCTTTAACACACACCATGCTTTCTGCCTGGAAAACCCATCCAAAAGCAAAGCCACAGTCAGAGCTGCGAGGTCTCAGGGGGAGAGATGAGCTGTTTATTAGTCCAACTCATGGCAGATGAAGTCTTGGTGGAAGAGCTCAGACAGTGTTGTGCTGAGATGCTGGAGTGTGTGAGGGGGCTGTGCACAAGCAGATGCAGCCTCCAAGGCCAAAAGAGTCAGGAGTTTGCCCCACTCCAGCTTTTTCACCCCTTGCTGGCCACGGGAAGACTTGGGAAGCAGTTAGGCTACAGGTAGCAAGACGTTTTGGAGCATGAGCTGTTGTCCTGTATCAGGGTTCACAGTTGCTGGACACATTTATTGGAGTTGTTTGCAATGTGGTTGCATGTCCACATATCTGCTGAARCCCCAGCTGGGCTGAGATCTCTTCCCTGACTGTTTGGGGCAAAGGCAGTTTTCAAGCCATCCCTCTGCCAGGTATAACGCTGCAGGGAAGCTGTTTTGCACAAGGTGGTTGCAAGCCAATGGCTCATCCACTGGAAAGTAAATTAAATCTCAGTGGTCTATGGCAGGCAAACTTGAGTCAAAGGGTCTTAAGGCTGATTTACTCCTTTGGAAACCTGCTGTGAATTCAAAACTGAGCCAAACTGGCATGAAGGGGCATCATAGGGTTAAATGTTTGGAAAAGTAGAAACTCATTGCGATGGTGGTCATGGGGTGGTTGAGGGGAGGCCTCCGGCAGGCAAGGATCTGGTGCAGTCCAGGTAATTCCCAAATAAGCCCCCACATTTTGGAGGGTTTTCTTAAACTTCTGGGGCATAATGGCACGTTTGGGGATGGAGCACAAAGTGAATATTTGACATAAATAAGCCAACGTTCCTTCCTCTGTGGGAGAGGGGCAGAGGGAGCCTGTGAATTAATGATCAGCTTTTAATTTGTCCTCTCATTGGAATCAATGAAAATGTCAGAATGATTGAGGTTTATGTGCTAATGGGAAAGATGTGAGCCCAAGAGAAAGAGATCAGGCCTATTTTTTAATATATTTTTTCACTGAAGAAGATGCTTCACTTCATCTCTAATAATGGAAAAGGGATGAGAAAAAGTGAAAGGGAAGCCTGAGATTTACCCCTTTATGGGAGCTGCTCTGAAGGTGGCGATCCCTGAGATTGATTTCAATCACCTGGAGTCAAGTTATCCATCCTGCCCTGCCCAATTTGCTATGAGTGAATTTCTCAGGAAGCCTAGACAATGCTCAGGTCCCAGCAGAGTCCTCAAGTCCACCATCCTCGGGATGGTGGCTGCCCTGGCACAGGATACAGCCTGGCTGGTGTTGGCAGATGCAATTTTGCTGGCTGCAGATGCGTGCTGTTTGCTTTCCCCAGTGCTGGGAGGTTCAGGGCTGGGTGCATTTCAGGATGGCAGGAGGACAATGAGAGACTCATGTTTCTGAAGATCCTGGTTTGAAAAGGCTGGACGCTGCTGACAGATGTGAAAAGCTGGCATTAATGTGTTGGAGGCAAAACCAGCCACTGTGGCCAGATTTGGATTCTGATTACTAGGAATATTGATGTTTGATCCCCACAGCCACATCTAGTTCTGCAGGACAATGTTAACCTTGGCTCTGCATAGGGTGCCACCTTCCCCACCATGGGACCAGAAGGACTAATGAGGTTTTCAGTATAATGAAGCTTCCTGAGGGCTTTCTTCAAGAGCAAGCAGTCTCCTGAACTTCACGCTTACAGACATACACTCACAGAGGCCTCTCACACCAAAAATGGACACCTACATCCTTGTTTCAGCCAAAAAAAAGGTATTTCTGAGTCTTGGCAATGCTCGGGCATGAGGAAGCTCCTGTTTTGGCTACTTGCTTGGTGCTTGTAGCATTTTTGACCAGTAAGTCAAGTATTCAAGTGGGTGGGCAAGGGTTTAGCTGCCTACAGGAGGGACCTAGGGTGAAAACGGTGGCCTGAGCTTGTAGACTCCTTTGCGCAACCCCCCTGTCTTGATGGAGGCTCTCAAGCAGCCCCACGGCAGCGGGAACGTATCTGCAAACCGTCAGACGTGCTTTGGCCTAATTAAATATTCATTGTGACAAAACGCCACAAACACAAGGGAGTTTTCAGCGATTGCTTCACCCCAGGTAACAAACTGATGCCTGCTCACTCCGGCGGGGCTCCCACGATGCATTTCCCTCCTCCCTCCACACTCACCTGCTCACCTTGGTCAGCCTCTTGTTCCTCGTAATGAACAGGGAAAGGGTGAGCTGGGCTCTTTCATCTCATGACTGCTTTGTCTCAGTGCATCAATCCCCACAAATAATTCTTTTTTGTCATGTGGGGGCCTGATTATCACATCCCACACTCTGCTCTGTGGACTCTGGCATTGAGTTGAGGTCTTCTCCAGGTGGGTCAGCTGCCAGACTGGACCTATAGCCCCTCTCTTGCTTCTGCACGTTGGCTCAGGCTGGGTTTTTGTTGCAGAAAATTTGTCATTCCCAACACTCCCAGACATGAGCAATGCAACCGTGCTGCTGCCAGTGAACACAGCCCTCAACAGAAGCTTTTATGATAATATCAGCTCTGCTACTGCCACTTCTTTTCCAGCCCCGTGGCCACCGTCTCAGGAACTGACCTCACCGTTTCCTGATTTTGAGCTCAAAACGTGGGTCACGGGGAACATGAGTGCACAGCACCGGTTGTTGTAAAACCTTAGCAGCCTGGTGAGCACATCCTGCGTGAAACCTCCCGGCAGCCTGTCCCTGCATGCCCAAATCAACACCATGCGTCAGGGACCACCAGCTTCCTTGGTGGTCTCAGCAGACACAGGTTTTAGCCAAAATAAGGGTCAACCCTTACAAGTACCTGGAAATAGAAGCGGAAGGACTGAAGGTCAGGCTCCTGGCTTCCAGCTACATTTCTTTTCTCTCCTGAGATGAATATGCATTTCTTGTGGAAGGCAGCAAACTGGATGTCCAATCTATCCTCCAGTCCAGCTTAATACCCATCCCACAACGTGACCGGTCCTTTCTGATTCAGGGCAGATGCTAAAACCCCTGCTGTTATGGAACAACTTACTCAGAGAGAAACTTTTTTACAAAATCTTTGTTTTGCCTTCTTCTCCTTCCCCCATCCCTCCAAGCAAGGTGTTTTATAGCCCTGCTGAACTGCTAGGGCTTTTTTAACGCCTTGCTTTTATTGCCCTTGCTGTTCTTAGTATTGAAATGTCCAACCCTGCCTTGAACATGTGGCTTGTAGAGATGTACCAGAGCAGTGAACTGCATGGATAAATTGTGCATTATGTCAAATCCAGGGCCTCAGAAATCCTTCAGTGAGCTGATTTTTAGTGGCTTTAGTTTCCCAGCTGATTGTTTAGCCATCTTCACCAGAAAGTTGTCTCAGTGAAATGAGAACTCGCCCACATTCAGGATAAACTCACGGTTTGTTTTTTTTTTTTAGGTTTGGAAAATGTCGGGCTGTCTCTGGTGGAGGATGTGTGTGTGTGTGTTTTACTTTGTGTGTGTGGCATCCCTGCATATGTCTTGGATTGGTTCAGAAGCTGAAATAGCAAAATAAGCTTTTCTTTATTCAAAAATGGAAGTGAAATGATCAAACAGCTCAGACAAGAGCTATGTGTAATGCTGTATTTTTTAATGATTATTTAGTAGATATCAATAACAGTAATTATTATTACTATGACTCTTTATGCTGTTGCTTTCCCCATCACTCCTGAGTCTTTCTATATTTGCGAAACATTTTGATAGCCCATTCCTGTTTGTTTTCCACCCATTGAGGATGTTTTGAATTCTGCTGCAATCTGCCTAGAGGCTGTGGTAAGCCAAAGACAGTGGTTTGTGCGGTGCACTGGCAGAACAGGAATCCGGATCTGCTCACAGAGGCGGTACTGGGGATGCTGCGGCAGCAAGGTCCCAAGTTTACTCTTACCCTGCCTCATGGAGGTGTGCATTTGGCTCGTSCTCAGCTACCAGGGAGCATCCTTATGTCCTTTAGGTGAATATCTCTGGTCACAGGGATGCTCTGATTTTTGGGCTAGGGATGCTAGGACTCATGAATACAACATAGCGTGATTGGCAGGCTCTAGCAGGGGGAACCTGAGACCTAAGGGATGGTCGTTGACAACAGAGGACAGCTTCAGAGGATATCCTGCAGGAAAGAAGGTTGTGGGTAAGTAAAGGAGGGGACCTGCATAAATCCTTCTGCAAATTTCAGCCATTAGAAGACATGGAAATCCAGGGTGGAAATAATTTCAGGCAACTGTTTTTGTTGCAACTACACAGCTATGTGAGTTAAGAAAGAAAAAAAAGCCAAATCAAAAGTTTTCAGGCTCTGTATTTTTGGATGGGGCTTTGCTGAGCTTTTTAGTGGATTTTTTTTCCCCTTGATTTTGGCACAGTTAGCACGACAGAAGCTAAGATGATACATATGTTTTATAACAGTAGTCCACATTGTGAGTTTAAAATCTCTTCTCCTTTCTCTCTTTTCTTGTTCTCTGTATTTTCTGTTGTTTTTCATGAAAGTTCTGCAGCCTCAGCTGAGGAACTAGATGTCATTTTGTTGAGGGAACAGCAATGACATTTTGTTTGGATGGGACTGATGTTCTTGCATTTCTGGTGTCCAGGAGAAAATGACAGCCAGATAGTTGTTTTTTTTTTTCTGCACATCATTTCTCAAATCCTGGCTATGACCATAAGAACATTCATTTAGAAGAAAATTCACTTTCAGAAAGGAATTACCACAGCTAAGTCTAATTACGAGGAGCAGAATGCCTAGCACAGCGCACGGCACATTTGGATGTATCGGAGACTCTGTGAAGACAATAGCTTCAGCTCCCCTAAAGGTGTTGGCCACTGCAGATGTGTTGACTGGATGTATCATGGGGCAGAACAGCTACATGCATTCAAATCTTCAAACATCCCATAGCTAAAAGGTTCACAGTATCCTATATTTCTACACTGGACAAGGTCCATGCAGCCCAGAACTGCATGTACCAGGGAAGGTCTAACACTGCAGATGTGGGAAGGCTGTCCCACATTTAGGTCTTGCTTTAGCATCTTAAAAGTGAACATTGTCCCAGTAAATCCAACGTCTGTACATGAGGCATAAACCCAGGAGTGGACCACCCTAGCTCAGCATGTTGGCAAGCTCTGGGATGGGATTAAAAAGGACACAGCACTGGTTTAGCTTGTTGGCTGATGCTCGCTTGGTGTTGTTCTACTGACTTCCATGAAGCTAAGCTGCATTACATCTACTGAAACCAAATCCATCTAATTTTTCCCCCTTGCTTCTTATGTTCAGGCTTGATGTATTATGTCTGGAAGCAAACAGTTAGAATAAGATGCATTTGTTAGATTGTGTCTTTTCATTATCCAGACAGAAGGAAGAGGCAGTTGACAAAGTTTCAGCAGACGGTGCATAGTTGCTGTTTATGTTAAACAAAACGAGAATGTGCAGCATTCGGGTGTATAAACAGCATGACAGCAATAAGCATAAAACATAAGATTGGAAGCAGATTTCACTTTCAGGCCTTGGGGAGCAGATGGATCTGAGATCATTGTGCATTTGTGTACAACTCCAAGACCTATAGAAACTCATTTATTCCCCATGTCGATGTGTTTTACAGGAGTCAAATGTAGCACGGCTGCAAATGGATGCAGCTCCATTGAACATAATGGGCTGGACCCAAGCACCTAGATCTGTCTCTTAAACTGCTCCAGCAACACTGAAAGGATGGAGAGCTGCTTTAGTCTTGCAATCAGAGATTGCCTTGTCATCTTAATGTTCAGGTGGCATTAAGATGAGGCAGCTCCTATTTGCATCTCCTCTTTGTGCAGGCTGGAGGGAGCTGAATGCGAGAGTAGTCACAGCTGGTGGAGGTTACTCTTGCTGAACTTGCACYGAAGCTGGTTTCCTCCCCATATCTTGTATATATGATATATAGATATGTAAGAAAGCTTAAACTTTTCTCTTGATTGCTCTTTTCTTACCCCCTCAACCCCCAAACTCCCATCCCAGATCTTGCACCAGGGTGAACACAGCTGGAAGCGGAGATGTGGCTCAGACAATGGAGTTGCATCTGTTTGTACCTGTGTGGTTCAGGACTGGTGCTGTAAGATAGAGGAGAAACCAAGCCCACCCGTTATACAATGGTGAAGACAAAGCCATCATTTCTCAGTTTCAGTGGGCCAACTGGATCAGTTCAAAGGCTGCACTGATTTGGTACTTATGGAGGCAGGACCACACAGGTTGCCTATTATTTATGACCCTGATTCCCCAGCAGATCCATGTCATTGAAGTGAAGGACATAATGAGGGATTTCAGTCCCAAGCAGAGACTATCCAAGCAGGTGGGAAAGTGACGGGCCAGCGTCCAGCCTTCAGAGCACAGACCAAAGCGAAGCTGTTTTAAATAGCAACAATGGCCCTAATCCCCCAGCAGGATGGAGAGATGCAGATTGGCAAAGGGAAGAAAGGGTAGAAAATAGTAACCACAGAAAGTGTGTGCATGTGAGAATCCCTTTCAGGATGCATTAATGGGATGCAGTGAATAGGAAGAAGAGACCCCGGAGTGTGTTTAAAACTGATTCCCAGTATAATATGAACCACTCTAAATGAAGCGCTGTACAAAAGAAATAATAAAAATATATCACTGTAGTCAGTATCACTAGCTGTGTCAGTGTTTAACTGCATCAGAGCTCATCGTTAACTAAGAGGCAGAATAACGTGAGCAAACAAGACAGCAACTGGGAGGAAGAACATAAAGACCGCGACGGGGCCCTGGCAAGGTTCCTCCTGCCGCTGCTCCAAGAAATGGGGACCCAGGAGGGAGAGAAAGCCCACCCGCCGTGCACAGCTCAGCAGAGACACCTCCGACGATGGCGTGGGTATGCGCTCACCTCCTCCGTTGTCAGCTCTCCTGCAACAATTTGTCTGGAACAGCCACTCGCCTCCGAGTGAGGAGTTTTAATAAATGATCGTCATGCGCAAGCCGTGCATGTATGTGAGAGAGGATGGGGACATGTATTTTTAAACGCGAAAACTCCCACCAGCCGCAGTTTGAACACGGACTGTATGATCTTCAAGGGAAGGAGAAAAATGTGCTGGTTTCCTCTAGAATTGGATCATATGCTGCAAATTGGGCAGTTGATCCGAGAAGAGTTATGAAAAATGTGGTCCAAGGTAGTTAGTAATTTCAGGGTGGTATTAATTTTAGGATGGCCTGTTAGAGGCCCTGACCCAGGAGAGGTGTTTTGCACTTTCTGGAGATCAAACCACCTCTAGATGCTTCAGGCTGGATTGCCCCGACTCCAGCAGTTGAAAACATAAATCTATATGAGGGGGTTTCCAACAGCTGATTGTGAATAATTTGTGTAACCCTTAGGAGAAGAAGGGTGAAATCCTGCCTCCACTAACATTAAGAGTAGATGCGCCACTGACTTCAGCGGGGTGAGGACTTCCCTGGGCTGCCTGACTGTCCTCTCGGCTGACTGTGGTCTCCAGCTTGGATCTGAAGCCGTGCAAAGTCCGGAGCAGCATACCCAGTCTCTCAATGTAACGACTTGGGCCAGTCAGATTTATCTACCCTTTGTATCCTGGGTGTTTTACTTTTCAATGTTTAATACCTTGCCTGATGTAAGCTTTAGTCATGCTGAAGAAAGCAGCTTTATTGAATTTGGCTTTATGTTAACATTGACTGGACAGACTGTATCAGTTCAGAATGGGCTATTACCRTCCCTTTTGCTAGTTATCCGGAGCTCGAATATCCTAAATAACATGCTCTGATGATGTCATGTCTCAGTGTCAATAACCGGTCATCAATACATGTCCATGCTAAGATCTGCTGTCTCTTTCTTCTCTTCTTTTTTAGCGTGGGAGAATATACACATGGTTGTGCGACCTTTATGTTGAAGGCCGTGATTTGCTTGCACAGAAGTCAGTGAGGGTGCACTACAGCAACCACGAGCTGAACTGCTGGTCCCCAGGGCTAAGCTTTGGTTACCCAAGAGCCTCCACCATGAGGCCGCTGCCTTTGGCTCAGCAGTACCGCTGCAAGAGCAGCTCGAGCTGCATTTGGGGTTCCTGGTCTCTGACTCTTTGAGGCAGTTGGAAAGTAGGAGAGGAGATGAAGAAATACATCCTACAGCCCCCCGAGCCTCTCTGGTGAGCCCAGTGGGACAGAGGATGGGGAGAGTGGGAAGAAGGTTACGGGAAGGAAAAGGGAGACCATAAAGGACAGAGGTAAAGACTTTATGAAAACATGCCGTATAGGTTTAACCTAAATACCCACCCTGCTGCCCCAGCCTCTCATGGCCTCTGGGGACTTATTACCACAGCTAGAGGGTGGTTGTGCATGACAGGGGATTTTAAAAATGAGTGACGGAGAAAGCCTTCCCGGCGCCCTCAGCCTGACCTGCCATCCCCCAGCCCGCACGGCTCGCGATACCCTACATTTCTGCACGTCCCACCAGAATACCTGCATACCTCCAGCTGCGGACAGAGCCCCGGGCTGGCGAGGCMGGTTTTAAGTCAGCTTCTCAAAGCTACTCGGCTGTCGTCTGTGTGTGTGTTAGAGAGGCATTTCATCCCAGCGCTCGAGGGCTGTGCGGAGCTCCAGGGTGACCAGCATTTCCAGCTCTAAGCCTTTCCAAGTCCAGCCAAATAAAAAGGAAAGGACGAAATTGGTTCTGCCTCATTTCTGCCGAGGAGGCACTTCATGACAAGTGCAAATACAGAAGTTGCTTTGACTCCTGGACGGATAAACTCTGGAATTTAAAGGATGTTTGAGGACAAATTTTCAGAGGTTGGCACGTACATACTGACTGTAAAATTACTTCATGGAGCCTGGCTGTGAATGTTAAATCCATATTTGCCTGYGCAAACAAGGTGCCTATGCATGCAGTTAGACGTTTTGCAGACACAAAGGCGAAGGCGAGTTCAACCCTGGCTTTCTCCATCTTTACGACTGTACTTAGCAGTACCCTCCCCTGGCCAGGAACGCTTCCCTGGGACCTGCGTTTGCAAGGAAGAGCTCATGTCGTGGCCCCAGGTGGAAAGGCTTTAAGCTCATAGCTTAGTTGCAGATAGACCATTTTAATTGGGATGGTTCCCAAAGCAAAGAATAATCAGCCTTGAGTTTTAAATTACCCTGGTGGAAAGTCTCTTCGGCACACAGTGGGAAGGTGCCTGCCGCACGAATTCTTACTCCCCATTTGATGCCGCAGCTTCGGCTCCCTATGTCAGCAGGTAAAAGCTTAGGGTGGCTCTTAGAAAATGCTCTAAATTACCCTTGCTTCTGCCCCAGGGCAAAGCTCAGGGCTGGTGTCCGCATTGTGAGACAATGCTTGGACCCATGGGCAGCTGCAAGCTGTGACAATACTCCTGACTCTTCCAACTTCAGTCCGTATCACCAGCGGTAGGTGGCTTAAGTTCAATGCCTCCATGGCGCTTAGGGAGAGCTGAGCTTGGGTTTCCTTTTCCAGCCTGCATGGATGGGGTTTTGGGTCCATGCTCTTCCCCTGCCAGAGCCCTCCGGAGCAGAGCTTAGGTGCAGGACTGCGTGCAAACCAGACTGGTGCTGGGTAGACCTGGACTGGAGGGTGGGCTCAGAGGTGGTGGAGATGGACCAGCTGTGCATGGGGGGGAACAGGGTTATATATGAGTGCTGGGTTCTGCAGAATATCATCCCCATTTCAGCACATGAAAACTGCCTGTGCTTTCTACGTACAGGGAATTACACTGCAAAAGCAGCTGGTCGCACCTCGGTGTCTAGAGGCAGAGAGAAACTGTGCTGCTCTTAGGGAGATAATAAAGGCCTAAACGTCCRCAGGCTTTGAAAATAATTCTCTGAGTAAAGCGTGCTCCTAATCCTGTCTCTCCCATGACATTCCTGCCGCCCCAAAGATCTTTGTCTCCTGCTTGGCTATCCGATGCAGCTCAGCGAGAAAACTCGTGTTAGTTAGTAATAGTGGCTTGGGGATAGAGATTACAACCAGGGCAACGTAAATAAGACATTTATTTTCAACAAATGGGATAGGGTGTCTGATCTGCCATGTTCACATTTGGCATCCACGGAAATTTAAGGCCTGATACTTAGTGTCTGGCGCTTCCATAACAATGTGGGTTCATCACAGCCCTAATTATAGCTCTTGGGCAGCTCACATGGGGTAGCATGAGGCTTATTTATAGGTAATATTTATAAACAGACCCACAATCTTCCCAGGAAAAGGGCTCTTAAAGGGAGACATGTTTTGGTGATTACTCTAAGAGACATCACGGGGAACATCGCTGCACGAACCCTTTCCCCCTCCCAGGCAGGGACTGTGCAGCATCGCTCCCCTGCAGCAGRCAAGTGCCAGTCTCCCCATCCCACCCCTACCCCAGCATGCAATTCCTGCTTAGGTGCCCAAACTTATTGCTGCACTTTCTGRTTTCTTGCAGGGGAAAGGGGATATCTGAAATTAGCGATTTCCCAATGCCACCGAGGGCATGTGACAAGCATGCAGTTGCATCTCAACAGGCCATGGCAGTGTTCAGCTGCAATCATGTGGCTTAATCACCTGACTGTATAAATGAGTTTCCCTTGACAAGATTCGATCCCTTTGGGCCCCTTGACTAATTACCTGCTATTGTGAGTAGCCCTGCTTGTTGGGAAAAGCAACTCTTGTCCCCCAGCAATAGCAAAATAGAGAAATAAACACAAAAGTCTGGAGATCAGGGGGTGCTCATTTACTGTCCATATTTAGTGCCACATAAAGGGCCGTTAATTATGTTCCTCTTTCATGGCAAAAGTAGCTTTTGCAAACAGTTTTGCTTGGTTTTTCTCTTTTTTAAACAAAGGTACATGTATTTTTGTCTTCCTAATCACTCTGTAGCACGCGGCAACTGCAAGGAGGAACTGGCAAGAAACCATGTCACCCAGCTCTGTATGACTTGGGTTTCTTGGTGCCCGGCAAAACAGAGGGCAGAGCTCTCTGTTCCTTGTAGATCCCCTGGATCAGACCTGCAAATTGCTATGAACATAGAGGAGCTGCCTTGCATGTTTCTTGTGCCTACCCCTGCATGGAGGTAAGGGCTGGCTGGAGAGCGCAAGGCAAGTAGGAGTCAGGCCAAAGAAATGATGCAATACCTGAGCCCTGTAGGGAAAGGCTTTTAGTGTCCGCTCCTAACTGTGCATGCTCATAGGCATCATTTTCCATGCATATGGGTGGCAATGATGTMCAAAAAGCACCTGAGAAAGTAACTGAGTTGCCCAAGAAGAGAGTTGGCATCTGTTTAGAAGAAGCCATCAAGTCTGTGGTGCACGTGGAGACCTTTAGTTTATTCTGCCAGGCTTGCCCTGTTCATTTCTGGGTAYGTGAATCTGGAAATGGAAGGTGACRGAGCATATGGCTCTTTGATCCTGCTGAGTGGTGGAGAGGGTGTTGAGATGCCAGTGCTTTCCCTGCACTGCACTTGGGTGCCGGGTGATTTAGTCCCCTGCCAGAACAGAGCTACCTATAAACTTTAACAGGCCAGGATCAACACCTCTTCTTTTTTATTTTTATTTTTTGTTTTTCTGAATATGCAGAAAACAGCCCCAAATTGTCCTGAATTAGCCTCTGTTCTGACGTGCTGTCTTGCACCTCTTTGGTGTCAAATTCTTTTTTAGGTAGTGCTAGAAATCACAAAGATGAAAAGAGGGGAGTCGTCTGACCTGTGCCTTTTCTTAGAGCGTCACGCGGTCGTGGCTCACAAGCTGGTATAAGCCAGCTCCACTGGTGTCAGTCAGCCTGTACCAGCCTGGTCCTGCCCTGGGATGAGCAGAAGGTCTTCTCCTGCCCTTCTTGGGGAGAAGAGGCCTCTTTGGTATTTCCTAGTAGGGATGCTCTATTTATAACTGATAATCCCCTGAGAAAATGATCAGGAGCAACCTAAGGTCATTTTCTATTCTTACATTTTTCGCTGCTTTAAGCTCCACCTAGGATAATGAAGCTTCTATAGGCTTAGGCAGCAAAGCTGAAATCCAGATGAAATGGGACCTTAGTAACAYGCAGTGGTGCATTGGTCCAAGTTTCAGTCCTGGCTCACTTTGTGCAGCAAAAACCCAGGAAAAAGATATGTCTTCAGGAGTTCTCTCTGAAGGCACAGAGTGGATCTACACTTTAAACATACACTTTCTTCTCCACTTCTGTTATGATTTGATCTTAATGGGAATCTTCCAAAGAAATTAGCACTCAGGAAACACCCATCTTTCAAAAGCAAGTTTTTCCCAGAAACAAATATACCTCAGTGAGACTTTTGAAGGATGAGTTTCTCAAGGTAAGGATGTTAGAAAATAAGAAAGGGACATGTGGATACTGACTCCTGCCAACTAAGCAATAATATGTGTAAGACACTTGGCTTGGACCTGCAAGGATTACATTCAAGACCCTGCTCTGGGTTGTGAGGTGTCACGAGCCCAGCATCCTAACCTCTGGCTTTTTCAGTAGTTTGATGAAGAAGAGCAAGTCAGTCAGCATTTCTTTGGTCTGTCTGACTTTTAAACAACCCCCTGCCCCATCATTCAATGCAGACAGTTCTTTCCCAAGTTAAATGTTTATATTTTCACCAGCCTGCTTCCCCTGAGCACGGGGCTTTCACTGTGTCTGTTCATCAGTGAGTTGCACTTGATAAAACTAGTATCTTGACCAACTTGCTGCAGCTCTACTTCCAAGCAATCTTTCGTAACCCCACTCTGAGAGAGAAATTTATCCTCCACAGATTCTTCTGCATGTCTTGGCAAGATCAGTTTGCAACCGGCCTTGATCCATGGTGTCTAATTAAGCAATGCACATCTGGCCCAAACTATGGGGCAGGGTTTCCTTCCCCTGGTTCCTGATCTGCAGGTTCATTTCCAAGCACCGCAGCAATCTGCGTGTCTGCAGGGCGAGAGAGTGTGCACCAGCAACGAGGGCATGCACCTCATTATTCCATGTAACAGAGACCTTCCCTGCCCTTGGCTTCTTGCATCCAAGGTGAACGGTACCAGCATCTCTCTCTTGGAGCCTTTTTGACTGACTTTAAGGTCTCTTTCTGTGTATGTTTAATTTCTTGCTGGCCAAATTAATTTCCCCACTCATAATTTTTTCTACTGAATTTAATGAAGCTTTCCCAAGACTTCTAATCTTGATGACCTTTCTAAGAAGAAATACAAGTCAGCTTGTTTCCCCAGGCAGTTTTTTCCTAATTTCTTACAGCTCTGTTGACAACACATTCCCACCTCCCTGTAATTTCCTCTGGATATGATAACTCCTCTCCTAGCTCTAGAGACAGTAATCAATATCAGGAGGAAAACCACCCTTTTTAGCTGCTTGTTGGGCAAGCAGTTTGTCCTGTTTAGGGAAACTCCAGACAGGGTCTGTTGGACACAAACCACAGTGAATTACCACCTCTCATGAGCTGACAACTCACATGTCTACTGTTTTCCTTATGCTGATGCTTTCAAAGTCTGTGTCAGCCACTAGAATCCCCATTGGGGTTGCTTCTCACCTGACTGCTGCGATTCCTGTTGAGGGCCATCACATGGCTTTTTTTTTCACTATGATGTAATTATACTTTTTGCAGCCAGTAGAAGGCATTTGGCGATGACCAGCTGAAGCATCAGCTGAAGCTCAGGTCTTCAGACATATTCTCCTTTTGAAATCAGCCTTAAAAAGCCAGCCTAAATGACTTGCCAAGGGTCACCCAGGACATCTGTGGCAGTGACAACTGAACTCTGGTCTCCTGAGTCCCACGCTAGTGCCCTAAACAGAGGATTATTGGTAGCCTCTTCTGTAGGAATTGGAGAGAGGAGAGGTAGGGATTTCCAAGAACAAAACCCCACTTCTTCAAACCTCTTTAAAGGCTGTGGAGCTAAATCTTTCTTGTGCAATGGGACCAATATAAGCAGGGCAAAAATAACAGTAACCTTCAACTCAGGTTGGTCTGCAGTCAGAAGAGCCTTTCCCTGCTCCCCTCTTTCTTTTTCCACTTCCATATTGAGGGCATTTAAAGAACAACAAAACCTCAAAGACTGTTCACAGGGTCTGGATTTCTGGCACTGCTTGAGCTACTGCAGAGGAGCAACATCTCTGTATTCAGATGACTTGCTGACTCTGTCATAGCCCTGGTAAAGCGCCGTTAAAAATAGTTATTTCTAATGATATATTCCAATGCAATGGAGATTCCTGTGTACACTAATTTGCTTTGAGGATTGCATCATCCTGAAGGAAGTGTAGCCAGAGAGATTTAAAATAAAAGTGGTCTGTCTCCAGGCTGAGCTGTGATACTTGGCAGCAATGCTACTCTCCACTGAGCCCAACGTGCTGTTTTAACATACTGCTCCCCTCCCTGTAATGTCACGCTGGAAGGATGACATTTCTTGTCTCACGATCCGTAAAAGATACTGGATGAGCTATTCAAGCTACCAGTGTCCTTGAATGAGGTTATTAGTCCACGTGGGACCTTGTACTATGAGCATTACCAGATTTTCAGGGGGATTGTTCAGGAAGCAAAATGTTGAAATAGAACCTCTCATTATTGAAGCAAAAGCCATTGAAAACTACTGATAAATTGGTTATAGGACTGACATATTTATCCCTGTTACTGTCCCAGTATTATATTAGCTAGGGTCATAACTTAAGAGGTGAACTGAGAGGGTTGGACGCCCAGAAGGGGGGAAGGATTTCTTTGCCCACCTCCCGGATTCACATAGTGGAAACAATCCTAAGGCACACATTTTCATCCCCAAAAGCTGACATGTGTCCCTCGCTATCTGGAGGGGACACCACTGGGTATTGGCTTTGCGATGGGTAGAGCTGGTGAAAGGGCAGAAGGTATGTTCTGGGTGTCTGTGGAAGAGCAGATAACTGGACAGTCAGCCCTAGTAACGTTCACAAAAAATTTTGGATAAACAACACTGATAAGTTCCTACCCATTGTTGAAGGTTCTGAGAGAGTTGTGCTGAAGGTTTGGAGTGCTGGTACTTCTTCTTCTTCTTCTGTTGTAAGGCCCCAAAATGCCAAAGGAGGAGCATCTAGCTCCTTCCTCCATCTGTTTATAACAGCACCTTGGTGGATGCTTGTCTCTTAGGTGGAGGGCAAACACATCAGTTCTACTGTAGGAAATGTGAGCTGTGGCTGCACACAGGTTTCAGCCAGACGAAGAGTTGATTTTTCTTTTCTGCTGGTGTGAGTGACTGGAGTAGAAGGAAAAGAGATACCTTGGACTGAATGACAATGAGATTTTTTTTCTTTTGAGATCACAACTAATGAAAACATTGCCTGTCAGAGTTCAAGGAGCATCTGGACGACACTCTTAGTCATACGGTTTAGTTTTAGGTAGTCCTGCGAGGAGCAGGGCGTTGGACTTAATGATCCTTGTGGATCCCTTCCAGCTCAAGATATTCTCTGATTCTATGATTGTCTTAAAAAAAAAAAAAATCATTGAGGAAATCAAACATTGGTCCAAAATGGGAAAAAAAAAAANAAAAAAAAAAAAAAAAAGGGAAAAAAAAGTATCTTGGCTTTTATAATTTCACTTATTGACAAATCCACCATAAAATCACAGAGATTTATGGTGAAACCTAAGAGGACCTGGATAAAGAAAGAAGAAACTCTGCTTGATAAATGTTACCCTGTTTTAGGACTGATACGTGGAAAGTACTTGTTATGGTACATTCCTGATGTTAGTGGTCATGTGATGGGGATATGGGAGTGGATATGGATGGGTAAAATGCTCCTAGGATTTGCGTAGCACAACCTTCTCCCTCTGGTTCTCTCCCTTGGAAGAAAGGAAACTCCTAGAAACCTGGCCAGAAAACAGGGGACAAGGTGTCCCATAAAGGACTAACCCTCTCGGGTTCCCTGGTACATCCATGCTTGCTGTCTTAGCGTGGGTAAGACTGTCAAAAAGTGATTCCTAAACAATCTCTGCTGAAATGTAAGGCTACTGCAATTATGTTATGCCTTCCCTCCCACCCCACAAAGTGGTTATTAATTAAATTGCATAACAATCCTGTCTGGTATTTAAATATTGTGCATGGATTATCTTCATAGTTCATTATCCATTCCTATGGAGATCAAAAAGCATAGCTCTGACTCTGAGGAAWATCTCAGTTAAAAAATGTAGTCTTTTTATTGTGCTGATCTGTTAACTACCTGTAATCAGAGATACATCTGCCCACTCCATCAGCTGGGGGCAGCTTCTGCCTCTGCAGCTCAGCCTTGTACGGGAGCTGCCTGATGAATTTATGCTCAGGTTCAAAGGACTTCAGTGGGATAACTGATCAATTAAAAGCAGGAGTCATTTAATCTGCTTCAGATACGCTTTCGATGGCGAAGTTTAGAGGTGCTTAAGTTTAAAGTTGGCGATTGCGGGTTTCTTTTATGTTCACTGGAACAATCACTCCAGGATCCTTTTACATTTTCTCAGTGGAGAAAAATGGCCCTTTCTAGAGGGCGGTTCTTCTGACCTCTCTTAGATGCTTATTTTAGGATGAGATCACTTCCCGTCTCGCCGTCGGCTGTAAATGAGGCCGAGGGTGAATATGTCTCAGTTAGACTTCTGGATACTTAAATTCGGGTGGATGGGCTGCACCCTGCCGTGCCCCTCCATGTGAGTTGGGCCATGGGACTCCCCTGCTCCCAGCTGGGGAGCGAGCGGGCTCTCAGCCGGTGCCTGCCTCCTCTGCGGGTTTGTTTCCTGAGCTCAAGCTCTGGACACTTCATGGTTCATTGATACGTGAGCCACTGGACACTCAAAACCGAGGACGAGTTTCCAAGGYGGGTGGTGGGTGGAGGAGAGACCCTCCCTTATCGATTTATTTGGAAATGGAGCACATTGGGTATAACCTTGTTGGACGACAATAAAATGGAGTTCATGGGGGTACCTTTACAGAGCCAGCCTTCAGAGCAGCTCCCACACCCCACGAGAGTCTGGCTGAGCTGGGAATACAGTCTGGGAGGCTTCTGTCTCTTCTGCTCTGTAATACACACTTCAAGCAAAGGGGATCGTGCTCTTCACCTGCAAGAGTGAGAGGAGCCGAGGGGAAGGCAGGAGCTCAGCATGCTAACAAGCCGCGTGCCTTTGTTACTGAGGGAATAAAATCTCTTTGCACCTATTATTCCTTTCTGTGCCCATTTATAAGTGTTTCCACAATGCAAGCAGTGTTGTTCAGAGTTCTCTGCGTCTGACTTGTTTTTTAAATCTCTGTTATACTATTATCTGGAACATATTAACCCCTAGGTGCTTAGGTTTTTAAATGTATAAGAGATGCCAGAGGGAGGGAGAGGGAAAAAAAAATATCTAATCCTGCTTAAAAAAGAGCCAGAAGGTGAAATAGCAGAATAATCACTCTTTAACACAATTTGCTGTCACCTTCACCACAAGGTCCCTTTGCTCTGATATCCAGAATTAAGAGAGAAACTCAGCTAAGTTGCTGCAATTCAAAAAACATGCACACACACACAAATAAATCGGTGCTCAGCAGTTCCCTGTGGTACAATTGTTGGAAGCACAAACCATTTTTAAACCGATACCAGAAATGAACTTTTATTTTCAATCATATTTACTGTAAATTAGAAATTACTCAGTAAAATGCAATCTGTTAGGCAAAATGCATCCTGTCACTTTCAATTAACCAGCTAAAAGGTTGTTAATGAATAAATATTGACTTTTAGAGGAAATGCTTCTTAACCAGCTGCAGATCCATGTGCATGATATTTGACAAATGATCAATACGGAGCTGGTACACTCCTGCTAACCTGGAGGTAACTGTTCAAAATGCCTAGGCACAGCGTTAAATGACAAGTTGCACGGTGGCCCATCTGTAGGGGTAGAATAAAGAGATGCCGAGCTACTGCAAAGCTGCCTTATGTTGACGCATCCAACTCTACTGCCACTTCTAAAACTAAGCACCCAGCGGTGTAAACTTGGAGACAGACATCAGCCATTCAATCACCCCCGCAACTTTCACTTGATTTTTCAAAGCCTTGAACACTAATGAGAGCTGAGACAGCTCAGCCCCTTTCCAAGTCAGACCTTTTATTAGATACCGAAAATATGCATGTAGGTGCTGTACAGATTGACTCTTTAGGCTTCTAAGGGTTTGTCTGATAACTCTGTCTGGAAGAATATCCCATGATGACACTCCAGGTTTGTACTGTCTGGTGTGTGTGGTGACTCACACTGGGCTCTTTGCTAACCCAGAAAACTGAATCCTTGAGCCAAATGTTGTTGTGGGGCATCAAGTCTCAAAATCCAGCAGAACTAGTTGGGCCGTAGCATCTGTGAGTAAGGGAGACCCAGGCAGACAGGAGGATCTCATGGTGAAGGAGCATGTCTGGGGTTCAGATCCTGGCTCCAGGCTGCACTTTCAGGGCTTGTCATGTAGTTGCTCTAGTTCCCATTTGTGTGTGAAAGAGAGATACTAGCGGGACTGTTTAGCTGAGGGCTGTGGGTGGAACGGTCCCTAGTAAGTCAGGAACCTCTGGATCCCAAGTACGGTGGTAATTAAGCTTCCAGTAGCTTCAGTCACCTCATTAGTAATGGTTGATGTGACATGCCATGAGAAGTAGTCCACAGCATGGACTACAAAACACTGCTTTGTTTCACATGACTTCACATGACTTCTTCTGTAGGGACTAAAGCGGTACCTGCCCCAGGACACCGCTGGGCACATGGCTTGGGGAGAGGTGGGGATGGAGGAAGGCTTCCACACCATGGGAGGTTATTGGAGCTTCTTGGGGTGACCAGGGCTGTCAAGTGCACCCTGTAACAGTCTTTGTTTTTTCTTCCATGTCCCGTATGCATGAAATTAAAGGTTGTTTGGTTTAGTGCTTCAGCACTTCCAGTTTTTCCTACACTAAAAAAAGTACCTTTCAACCTATTGTTTCTAAAAACAGAGTGTGTGAAACATGACAGCTGCCGTTGAACATTGCCTGGGAGTTTAAAGAGTTAAGTGTTTTTCCCCATGTTGGTGTTTCAAGTGTTTTTCTTGCTTGAATGGAAACAATTGTCTCTGGCTCCCTGGGCTGAAGATGATCAAGATTATGAAGTTCATAGATGCTTTGCTGCTTKGGCATCTAAATGGAAATGAGTCCATCAGCTGGGACTCCTCAGGAGACCATCAGCAAGATTACTGTTTGAACTAAGGCACTTGCTGTAGAGGTTAAAAGGGGCCTTGTGGAGAGGTATTAGCCCTGTCTTAGATGGGCAGGATAGTCTTTATTCTAAATATCCTGCTGATCACTCTGATGTGGTGGGTTTGATTGGTTTTGTTTTGTGAGGTCTTAAAATTTATTCCAGTGCCCTTGTGGTACTTGTGACCCTGCAGTAGCAGAGGGCTGTGCAGTCTTGCCGTTTCAGATGTATTTGCTCCTTTCTTTCCACCTGTCCTATTTACCTGGTTTACTTTTACCTTTGACCAGAACAGCATGGCCTGATATGTGCAGGGCAATTCAACAATTGGACCACCTTTGGGATCCAGCTGGCATCCAAGGGCATGTTAGTGAGGTGCTGTGTCCAATGTAACAAGCCCCATTTATCAGCAGGACTATTTAGCACACTCATGATGGTCCAGCTATGGCTTCTGGCTCTGAGGTGCCTCATTCAGTGCTCACCAAAGGATTTTTGATGTATGTCCTCGTGCATGTTGAAGGCAGGACCTTAGAGACTTCTTGCCTGAAAAGGGTGTTGGGATATAACTCTCTGATTTTCTTGATAGGCCAGGAATTCAGAGTACAGGTGAGTATTTGGAGGCTCTTGTGAAAATTATAATAGAGTTTTGTTGTTCACTGAAGGGAGAGCACATGTATAGATTAGATTTACACCCGAAGTCAAGTGCAAGGGAGCCTGCCTTCCATGTAAGCGTATCGCTAGATTTTTCTCCAGCTCTAATACACACCAGGAACTTGTGTGCGGTGATGCTCTCTCTCTCCAGTTGCTTTAATTTCTGTGCCTTAGGTGCACCTAGATTCCTCTCACGTTCTCATTCAGGTGATAGGTAATACAGCACAAATTATGAGAATGGACATTGGGCGCATCAACAACAGTAAAAGCTAACAACATTGCACGGGGACCAATAAAGCTGAGATAAGAACTGCTGGGCTTTTCTTTTCTTCATTGGCAGTTAAATGTGATTTCTATTATCTCACTGTTTGCTTTAATGTTATATGGAACCTGTCAAAGCCCCATAGTCCTGCTGCTCACTGTTCCACTAGAAGGAAAAGACTCTGTAAATTACAGTACCTTTTGCTACTGAAAGGTGTGTAAAACTACTCCGTCTAATTCATAAGTGATAGTGGAAATGCAGAAGATTAGCAAGGTCGGATGAGTTTGGGATATCAGGCCAAATGTGTAAATCTTCTGAGCTTATGTATTCTCACCATTACCCCTAGACCTGTCGCAACCTATATCCACCTCTCGTGTGCTCCACCTCCAGTTCATCTTCTCCCATAAAGTCCTCTGTTTTGGGAGCCTGCTGGCCAAAGCTACCAAAACTGCAATAATCCAATGTATGCTGGAGAGGACGTGATCTATGGGATGGTAAATCTTGTGAACCTCTGCACTATTTCCTTATGTCCCTGTGTAGACAATGATGGGAGACAAGTATCCTGAAGAATGATTGAGAAGGTCATTACCTGTATAAAGTGTCTTAACTAATTAATTCAGGTATAGTCTCATGCTAACCTGACTACACTGTTCCTCTTCAGGAGCTCTTTCTTAAACATCTGCGTAAAACTGCCTTGCATGGTGTATAGGACCTGACATACACCTCAAGGCACTTACAGGTGGCAGAAACTTTAGGTGTCTTTGTTCTACCTGTGGGGAGAAGCTTTGTTATTAACGTTTGCTCAGTAGCATCACTTACTAACCAGGCTGGACTATCGTTCTCTTGTCTCTGCTGTTCTCAGCACAACTCAGCTTCTGCCTAGTCAGATTTTTCCCAGCAGCATTGACTTAGAGGATGGCTTTGATAACACAGTTGAGTCCTTGCTGGGGGCCTTAAGTTCCCTCTCTGGAGCTGTGCTAGTGGTGGCTGTAAAACAGCCAGAATGGGAGATGAGTGTATAAGGTATGTGTGATATTGGAAGGAGACTCAATCTCTTTGGTAAGGGTCCAAATCTTCAATATGATTGGATTTCTTCAGCTGGCCATTTGTAGAGTGATTGAAATATCAGGGGTATAATGAAAATCTCCCAGGACACATTGCTCATCCTGTGCCAAAATCCTCATCACCCTGGTGTTGTTATCAACAAAAGGTCATAACATTACTACTTAATATTTATGTGCAGAATAAGTCAGGAACAATTGGGACATGTTGTGTTATATACTGCACAAATAAGTGAAATTGCATCTCCTGCCCCAGGGAATTTGTAAGATGTGCAAGGCATGTAGGGCATGGCAAAAGTTGCTGGCTTGGAAGGGGGAAGGGAGAACCTCCATGGCAAACCATGACATTTTCCCATCTCTGGGCTCTCTCCTCAGCTCCGTATAGCAGCAGAACAACCTTCAGAGATTTCAGAGTAACTTTTATGGGCATAAAAGTTACTTTATGGAAATTGGTTTGGGCAACAGGAAGGAGCCAGTAGGTAAGCTCTGGTTCTGGACCAAAACAGAAGGATCCTAGCAGGTAAGATATATTAAAGACCATTGAAAGAAAATACCAAAGTGATGAGGGATGAAGTACCCTGTGATTACTCCAAAATGGTGCATGCCTTTTTCTAGCCTACTCTTGCCTTGAGCATTACTCTCCTACCATTGCAATCTCACCTGAGCCAAGAGCTGATCCCTTAGGTCTTTGCATGAAGATCACCCATGTCCCAGAAACTCTGGTGGTGCCCAAATCTACATGCAGTTGGGCTAGCCAGGATCTAGTGACTCCTCCCAGCTAGGAAGGAGGCAGCAACTTGCACCCTGGACCCAGCTCTGGGAGGTGAAGGGGAAAAGTGGAGGATAYGTGTTGAGTCAGATCTTGCTGAACCAGGTTGAGGTCTGTACAGGCCTGCTTAGTCAACACCTTTTTGTGGGGGGAAAGGACATGCAGAGTGTCTGATTTTGGAGCTGGAAAAAAGGTAAGTTTTGAGCTGGCAAACATGTGCAAGGAGGGAGCGGCAGAGCTTCACTTCCACAGTCGTCTGCGCACCCGGTGGAGAACACGTTGCAGAGTAGCGGGATTGAGGATTAAAGGGAATCCATTCCCTGTGCTCACAGCAGGAAAGGATAGCAGTCTTGTCATCCTCTCAGGAGTTTCTTTTCAGACATGCTCTTAAATAAGAGGGGATAGTGTTTAAATTCCTTCCCTGGGAGCTTGCCTTTCTGGGACAAATGAAAAAAGGAAAGGAAACATGTAAACAAATATTAAAGAGACAGACCAGCCTCCCAGATTTAATCAGGCTCTGGGCTGTTGCTTGGCTTGCCTTTTGAAGGAGATATGTGTGCCTGTGTTTTTGTGCTTACTTCTGTTTGCATTAGCCTTTCTGCAGCCTCCCTCCATCTTTATCTCTGTACCCATCGTTGTTTCTCCTTGTGCCTCAGCTGTGCAGTGAACTGAAAATTTTGAAGTCGGAGTGGGACTTTTGCTGTTAAGAGTTCCTCTCCAAACAGATTTGGAGATGATGTTTGATTATTCAGAACAGCTTTTGAGTCCATGCAGAGGTTGGGTTGTGAGGTCAGAGTTTGCTCCTGCAAAGGACACAAGCAAGATAGCCGGCAAGAGGCACTTTAGCACCCAAAGCAAGCCTACAGGTGCAAGCAACGCTGCGTCTTTTAAACATTTCAGACGCATCCTGCTACATTGAGCTGCACCTCACAAGTATGTTCTTTGCATTATGTCAGGAGCTGACATGACATGAGGTAATTGGATTTGATATGATGTAATCCACCCATAACACAACATGTGATAGATGAAAGGACTTTCCCTGAGGCAAGCAGAAACCAGCTGGCACTGTACAACACCTGCAGAAAGGGAAGGTTTTTAATCATCTCCTCCTGCCCGGCCGGGGTGGCAAGTTGTTCAGTCTATGCACATCCCTGACTGAAAACTCAAAATGATTAATTGTTTTTTAAAATACCACTGCACGTTTTATTGGGTTTGAAACAAATGAAAGTTTCCATAAATTCATATCAGCCACCCACACAAAAAAGAAAAAAGAAAAATGAAGCTCAGGTGAACGTCTACAATATATAAGATATGATTAGTTTCCTTCAAGCTCTTCTGATCTAAAGTACCTTCAGCTCATTCTTGATATGTGCGCATGTTTAACCTCCATTTTGCTGCTAAAGGGAACACTGATGTGCTGATACCCATTTAGATCTGATCTTGAGCAGAGCTTCTTGTGGTGCTTCCTGCTGTTCTGCCAACACCAATGACCACTACGTGGTCAGAGTTAGCTGTATCAGAAGTGTAACTTGGAAATGTCACCACTGAACTCCACATTTGGTTGTCTTTTCCTTGGGGACATCCCAGACTGTGATGTCCCCTGAGTGGAAAGGCAAAGCCATGAACAGAAGATTGTTAYGGCTTAGGAAAGTGTTTTGGTACCTTCATTTCTGAATGAAGACATCCTGTGAAAACAGCTGGAGGGGTTGGAGGAAGACTTGCTTTAGATAAATTAAAAGGGATCTGATCCTAAAGGGACCTGTCCCCCATCTACTTTGATTCAGGTTACTGTCATTCAGCTGTTTTACAAGCTTCCCTTTCAACATTACTTTCTGGAATGCTGTCACCTCTTCATTCACTACAAATGTTTCAGAAAGGTTTAAAAAAAGTAGTAGTAGGAAATCCTGACAAATATAGGGATGGGAAGGAGAGGGTGTCATTTTCAATGTACGTGTCCTAATTCCTCTTGGCTTTGATGTATAGCTCATGTCTTAAGGAGTTTAGCATAGGCTGTCTTGTGCATGTAGCACTCACACTTTCATGACCACACACATTATTTTTTGAGGGGCAGTGTGTGAAGGTTCATGTTACATCACTTGGCTGTTAAGGAGATGAAATGTTCCTTTTTAATCTCGTTTCAACCTCAACCCTACCCCCAGTATTTTTGTCCTGGGGAAAATCAAACAAAAATTGCAGATGATAAGACAACAGTGCTTACTGCTGTCCAAGGCTCTGGTTCACTTAGGGGGAGCAGGACTTTCCCTCTATTGCCACCGCTGGTACCAGCACCCTTACAGTCCCACAGACATTCCTGTCCTCTTTGCTGGCCCTGCAGTAACCAGGCTGGGCTCTGCTGAACTTCTTGAGTTCTTCCTTTGTAAGCAGAAGCAGCTTGACTACAGAAATGAGGCATGTGACTTATGATGATGATCTCCAAATAAGAGGTGATTTTGTATTCCTGTCAAAGGCTCTGCTGCAGTTTCCTCTTGCTGGTGTTTCCAAGCGCTCCTGCCAAGTGTTGCCATCCCAGTGGATGCTGTAGTGAGGAAAGGCAAATTGCGTTTCAGTGCTGGCCTTGAACGTCCTTCGATTGGGGTTGAAAGAGATGCTGAATGTTGTCCTAAGCTGTTTCTTTTGTGATGCCTTTAGTATAAATCTCAGCCCCCTTTCTTAAAAGCCAGCTCAGCCACATGAACTAGGCTTTATTTTATGAGGCTCATTATTTTTATATTGATGTTCATTTTCTGAAAATAGTGTGAAAGCTAAATGCATACAGCCCCCTAGACGTTTTAACAAAATCATATTTCAGTTGCAGTATTGATTGTCTATCTATAAAGCAATATACGGCCGGGAGTTAATGTTAACAGTGCACTATGTTAACTGAAGTAATGTAGTGAAAAACAAAAATGAGAGTTGGGCTTGCTTTACTTTTTGCTGCAGTGTGACACCTCCAGCTGAGCTTTATTGCTTCTCCTGAGTGTTAGGTAATCACAGAGATGACCTATAGCTGTTTCCCTTAATGGATGATAAGCAAAATCATCCAGAGTTCATGGTTGCTAGTATGGGGGTGGCACATAAACAATCCTCCTTTCATTGTGTTTACGCACATTTTTTTTTCTGTCCTTTGAGCAAGCAGCAGTTGGGTGCAGGTTCAATGTTAAAGTGGTGCTTACACTTGGTTACTTCTACACACTCCTGCGGTCTTGAAACTGTTCTTGCTTTGCTGGAAATGGGTGGAATTTTTGTAGGAGCTAATTTGTTCAATCATTGTCTCCCAGGAAATGAGGCTTTAAGGCTAAAACCAGGCAATTGTTTAGGCTGCAAAGCCTTTCTTTTATGGTTACTGCAGATACGCAAAATGAGTTGGAGGACCCTGATCTACATTATCTCCATCTATAGTGGGGTGGATCAGCTCCTGTTTTCAGAAGTCAGCACCATCCCAGCAGATCCATAATCAGACAGATTTTCTAGGTGCATTCTTTTTTTTTTCCTGGAAAGGGATGAGAATTTTGTTTCTGTATATTTACATATGGGAACACTGATAACTAGAGGAACGTAGTGATCTGGCCAAAATCACATTGTTCCACCAAAGATGGGAGCAAACCTAAAAACTCTCTGACGTAAAAAGACTGTGAGGGACCCAAACCAATGATCTAGTCTGTTCCTCAATCACTATGTCCCTTCAATTCAAACAAAAACTTTTCTATATTGTTTTTAAAATCCTCCAGTGATGATAATTTCAAAGATTACCCCTGCACTTGCTGAATAAGAAAGTTATCCTGTTGCCCAAACTAAAACCCCCTTAATTCCATCTGGCCTGTAATTCTATCTCCTACCCACCGTGGTCATGGGAAAAAGTTTATCCCCTTTGTCTTTGCAGCTGCTTTGTGTGTGTTTGAAACTACCGTGGTGCCACTTTTCCATATTCTCCTTTCCGGTCTTCCCTGTTCTTGTTCTACACAAATCATGTTGTCTGGCTTTCTGGTAATGGTCTGGGTTTTGTTTTCTTTCCTCTTTTTTTTTTTTTTTTTTTTAAATTTAAATCTCCTCTCTTTCCCATTAATCTAACTTCTCCTGACATACAGTGGCCAGAATGTGAAAAAGTTCTCCAGTAAAGCCTTTACCAGCAGCAAACAGAGCAGAAGGCTTTCTTCACACATCTCAAATATGATGGTGCTCTTTGCATGCCTCAGCATGGTGTTTGCTGTTTTCAGCATAACCCTGTTGATTCACACCTATCTGCTGATCCACTGTAACCCTCAAGTCCTTCTCCGCAGAGCTGCCACCCAGTCTGTTGTTCCTGGCTTGTAGTTGTGCAGTTGTTATTCCTCTCTGATCTTGATATTTGTTAAGGACAAAAGCTCATTTGCATCCTATTTTTTCAGACCACTTCTATAGTTTGCCAGGATGATTTTGAACTCTAGCCCTGTGTTTTCTGGCGTGCTGGTAGCCCCTCCCTCTGTGGTGGTGTGTGTGAATATGTAAACATAAAGGTCATGCTGTCATCCGAATTGTTAAGGAAAATACTGCATAGTGTGACATCCCAGTCAGAACCTTGAAGAATTTTTCTTGATATATACCTCCTTCTTGCAAGTGAGCTGCTGATTACTACTATACTAATACATATTTTTTCCCAGATAGTTTTGCATACTCCGATAGCAGTTTCACCTAGACGGTATTTCGGTACCTTGTTATGAAAAGATATAAGCTGCTGAAGTTGAGGTATGATCTCTACTGCTGCTCTTCCATTCATCCTGCCAAAGTGCATCAGATTGGTTTAGAAATTATTTGACCTAAAAAATCCAAACTTGAGTGTTGCTCAGTGTTCCTGGGTTTCTCTTAGATATTTACAAACAACAGCTTCATCCTTTGTGCTTGTATTTTGGTAGAAATTAAAGTTAAATTGCTTTGCCACTCTTTCTCTCCTTCCCTCTACAATGGCTGTTTTCCATTTCCCTATAATCACCACTATCCTTCAGGACATCCAGACGAGCCCTGCCAAAGGCTCTGAGATTTTTTCGCCCACTTCTGAAATGCCGTGCTTTTTTAGCCATTTTGTCTCTTCTCGGTCTTCCAGTGCTGAGCTGCTGGATCCTCATCTCCTGTTGTGCAAATCCTTGGGAGGTGCATGGAGCAGATATTCAGCATCCGTATCGTAAATAGAGAGGTCAGTGGTCTCACCTAAATAGAGAAGTGAATGGCTGGAGCACTTCTCAGCAGCCAGGAGACTTTGATCCATCGTGTCTCTGGAGAGTTATCATCTCGCAGTCATGATGAGGGTCAGGGAAGAGGGATCGACCTCCTCTAGTCCAGCTGCTGAAAGGCTTCCACTTTTCCTCTTTAATCCAGAGATCCACCAAGCCAAGGAGAAGGCATTTGACTGCCATCCAGTGCCCTTTTCTGGGAGGAAGAACTTCAGCTTCCAGTCCCTCCTGCACCAGGGACTGTTTTTGTCATTTAATGTGATATTTTATGCATTTTTTGATATGTAAAGTGGGTAATTAAACCACATTAAATCTCTTCATAGACCCTCATTCAAGTTTAACATAGCATTAATTTGGCTGAGCTTAATTTACTTTGTAAACTGAATTAGCAACACTTTAATTCTAAATGAGGGTGTGCATAAAGGAGCCTAATGTGGATTAAATAATCCAAATTAATTTAAAGTGTGAACAGAAAATGAATTAATTTTCCTGAGTGTCCCAATGTAGGCTCAATACATCAATCATCCTCTGCTGCGACTGCTCATCCCACACAGGTGAGGATTCATCTCCAGTGGTTCTCTCCCTCTTTGCTACGTGGGCCTCTTGTTTCTCCTTGCAGGAGATGACCAGATCCTGCTGGAGCACTGATGGTGAGCTGGATTCGCAGCAAGAGAGCAGGGGGGGGTTTGTCAACAGAAAAGGGTGAGAGTGTGCAGAACATGCAGGGAATGCGAGCAACTCTCAACCAACAGTTAAATGAATAAGGGAGAGAGAAACAACATCTCCTGACCATAAAAAGGGAAAGGAAAAAAGCACTTTCTCTGCTTTTAGCTTTGTTCCCTTTGCTTTAACCACCACTCCTGATTTACACTGAAAAGAAGGGCCGGACTCATGACTCCTGAATGTAAAGTATTCCCATAGGACACCATCCATTACTTGTGCTGCGTAAGCACTAATAATCCCATTGAGCGCTCTTTCACTTGTGCCTTGATGCTAATGCTTTGTACACCAGCTTTCTCATGCATCCCCCTTCTTTGGGAGCTCTGGGGAGAAAACTAAAATCAACCACAGATTACTCAGACTTGCTGAATGTGCTCTGCAGACCAGAGAGTACATCCTCAGCTCAATGCATGTGCATAACTCCCGTTTACATTAATGGGGGTTATGTGCTTACATCCACAGGAGGCTATTCCCCAGTGCCTGACATCTTGTTTCATCATTTATGGTACTGAAATGACCTGCAAATTGTAGGGGTCAGGAGCGAATGCTGATATACCGGAGTGGTGCCACAGTTACATGTAGACTGGAGATCCCCTCTCTCTTACACCACGACAGTGCCTGGCCCAGGGCACCTTTGTTCTCTCACTGCTCATAGGACAACTTCTAGATAGTTTTACAATGTTTTCCCCATGGAATTGAAATAAGTCCAAATTTAACCTCCCAAACGCTTTGACACCCCTATAGAATAGATTTATGCCGACCCTATGTGAAAGGGAATTAGCCCTGTGGCAACAATCAGCAATTATGTATGCCAGGGAAGAAGAACAGTTGCTGCAAAGGGGATTAATTAGGAGTAATGGGATAAAATTGAGGGGGTAGGGGGAATTTTGTTTGATTATTAGGTCACGTTTTATGCTGTTGCATTTCTCAGGCCGTGGAACGGTCTCTAAGAGGGGAAATCTTGTCACTTTGGGAATTCACATGTCCCCTGTGTACAGAGCTGGAAGCCTCTGAAGGGACTTTACCTGGCTCAGCAGTAGTGGGGTAGAATATGAAAAGGATGGGACCCTCTTCATGGTGCATCAGGGTGAGCGCTCCGACATCCCTGTGTCCCCTCCTCCTTGGTGAAGGGGACATGGGCTGTGGATAACAGAGCTGCCCCACAGAGCAGGTATAAATATATATATGCTATAAGCAAGAGAAAGACAAATCAGTGACCAACATCTTTCTTTTCTTCAGGAGTGCTGAGGTCTTGTAGCTTCACTGACACTGGAAGGGCAGTCGGCTGGAAACAGAACAATCCTCATGACCAGAAGTGTGAAAAAAAAAAGGTGCAACTGGGGACAAGACTGCTTTCTGCAAGCCTTGAAAAACAGTGTAAGAGGAGGACTTGGTGGATCTGCCCTTACGTTACTCCTACAGCCATAAATGCATGGCTCCACAGTCGCGACATTTGCATCTCAGAGTGCCTACACATGGTTTTGTCTTGAGTCTGGAGCATTCTACCTGTCCCATTGACCAGGGAGACACACATACAGGGTGGAGACTTGCATGTCGTCCTATAGAGAGCGTGTCCCACAAGGCACGTGGCAGAGCAAGCCTGGGCCCAGCCTCAGGCAGGGTGATGGTGTAGATATACCCAATATGTCTCCTTATAGGCATACGCATGCGTCCAATTGTAACTATGCAATGGTTCATTTTTTAAGGCAGATCCCACTTTGTGTCCCCTTCAACATCATCACTACATCTCTAGAAGCAGCTCTGAACAATCTACTATTCTAACAGTGGACAAAATTGTTGAAAATAGGGTGGTTCCTTGTAATTCTTTAGTACTGTTCCCTAAACATTTTTAAATCTAATTTTCTTTCTGTTCTCCTGAGTTCATTTTTCTCCCTGACATACTCGATTAGGTCACTAGGCTCATGGGTGTGATCTTTCAAGCCTCAAAATGCCCACAAATTTTGGGGCTGCATTGTCATGGTGCTTTGCACCAGTTCGTGCTTTCCCTGGCATACACCATCCAGGTTGCCTTTTGCTGGGATCTGTTAGTGCTCCAGTGATAGTAGCTGGCAAGAACATGCATCATCTACTCTATTCGAAACCTTAAAGACCACAGGGGTCATGATGATAATCAAGCCTGGCCTCCTACTCAGAGATCCTGTCTCTGTTTACAGGAGGTCGCTAGAGCAGGAAAACATCATCCTACACTATCAGTACCCTATAGATCTCTCCCTCTTCTCCCAGCTTCCCCTCCCACCCATGGTGACATGTCTGCAAGGAGTGACAGCCTGTTCAGCTCTACCCCTTCAGCCAGGTGAAGGTTTGCCCCAACCATGATGGTGCTTTGCCTTCAGAATGACAGAGCATTTATTTATAGTTAATGGCATTTTTGACCTTCCCCATCTCCTTACTGCTCTTTTAAGTCTGCTTTAATCTCATTACATAAGGAAGTAAGAGCCTTAGAGGGAGAATCTGTACCCAAGCAGGCCAGCTCAGATAAAGCTCTAAGCACTGCTGGGTGAAAAAAAACCAGTATCTGGTTACCGGCTACATGGGAATCAACGGGAGTGAAGATGTGACCTGGCAGGCAAGTGACAAAAAGACTTAGAAGGAGGCTGATTCCTCCCTCGGCTTCCCTTTTGGTTTAACCAGACTTTTCCCAATTCATCTGGGTAAAGAAAAGTAATAGCAATAATCAGCCACTGACTCCTGGGCTTTTTCCCGAATGAGGTTTGAGAAGCAGATTCATCCTTGTCCTGGTGAAACACTAGAGAGGAGGTGACCTCCTGGTTCCTGTTTCTATAGGGGACTGCTGAAGCCTTGTTTGGCCCATGGCAAAATTTACAGCAGGTCTAACACTTGCTTTGTGTTCACAGGAGGAATGGCAGCTCTGCTTTGTCAAGCTCCTTCCCACTCCCAACCTGCCCCGAAACAGGAGACCATCCATCCCCATGTAACCAGCAGAGGCGGCAGGGATGCACTGGAAATGCAGGGAAGCGATGTTTGTGCTGTGCATAGTGCACTGAAAAGAGTTTGGGGTTATGTGCTCGCAGCTAAATGGGAAATCCCCTGTCATTGGGGTTGTGGGAGTTTCTACTTGGGTGTAAGCAGCTGGAGGCAGAAGTCCCAGGACCTCCATTTGAGGTCTTGTCTCAGAGGCAGAGAAGGATCCATAGTCTTGCAGCATTGGGCATATTCCAGATGGGTGCAGCAAACAACCCTTTCCTGCATAACTCCCCAAAGTCATGTTTCTTTTCTCCTCTATCCCTGCAGGCTTTCTTGGGGCAGTATCACCTCTGGTCTTAAATTTAGCYTTTCAGCAACACTCAGTAAGAGCAGAAGCATTTAATCTCCCATCCTGCGTCCAGGCTGATGCTCCACTTTTTATTGTCTACATATATCTGTAATTATTAACTTACAGCAACATTTCATTGGCCAATAAATGTTAGTTATGGTATATTTGGTAGCTTTATGAAATGTAATTAGTGCTGGAATAGTATGAGATACTCAGGAGCTCCGGCACTGGTAGATGAACCTTTTATCAGCTGTGGGCATTTAATTCACTTTAACAGAAAAGACATAAACAAATAACAATATTGCATCCTTGGACTGGCCTAGTTTTATCTTGTTTGCTTGCCCGGCTGCTGTGTTTCTACGGTTTCCTTATATGATTTTTAGCTCCCGCAGGCTTGTAGTAAATTGATCATTGTTAGTTCTGAGATTCAAATTTCCTTTTATACCATCCACAGACCATTTATTACTGCTTATCATATTTCACTGGAACCTAGGAACCTCCGTCAGTTTTAGAGGTCCTTGCTCAAGACTCTAAGAAGTGCAGAACGGATAAAATTGGAAAAATGCTATTACCAAAGCTTTCAAAGGATGCATTTTTTTTTCAGTTTGGCAATCAAAATAAAATATATACCATTTGGATTAAACCAAATTATGTTTTCCTTCAGGTTATCTGGCCAAAATAAATAACCGCAAATGCCATTTTATATGAATCAAAACGTTCCCTTCAACCTAGAGGAATGCATTTTTTTTGGTCATTTGTCCAGAAAGTAAAGGGCTCAAAGACGAGCAACTTTCCTAAGCAGCGGGTATTTCAGAAGACTTGCAGAGCATGTTGGAGAGCCAAATTCAACTATTGTTTCAGGCTGAGAAAACCTGCATCCACTCCTGCACCTCCCAGGAGAAGACTTTAGCCACGAGGAGAGAAGCTATTCTTGGGTGAGATGCACTCGGTATTTGTCTTTGGCTCCATTCCACTTTATGCAATCAAACACTCACAGGAGCAGGGGTAGGTTTGGGTCTACCACCTTCTAAAGCGGGTGTCCTGGATGCCTACAAGGAGGATCACCTTCTCAAAGCAGACCAACTCCAACAAGATAAGCTGAGAGATGCCTGCCTGAACTGCAGAAGTTGTGGGTCCAATTTTCTCTGCCTGAATCAGAGGCCCAAATCTACAAATAACTCCAGGCTGATCAAAATGAATTTTTAGCATATTTACTGGTTGTCAAAAGAGCTGTCCTGGAGCTCTGGTTATTATTTCTGCTTTACGGCAAGTTAATGTGAGGCAAGTGAGGTTTAAAGTCCAGGCACAATGAAGAGGTGCAGAACATCTCCTTTAAAACTTTTCTGCTTTTCTTGGGCTTTTATATAGMACTCGTCATGTGGTATCTCAGCACTTTGCACATCTGAAAGCTAACAACGCTTCAGGGATCTCTCCTTGCTTCTGTTATGGATGTCTCAGCACACTCTGACATGTGAGGTGGCTCTTGGCAGCCATGGGTTGTGGGTGTGGGTCACCACACCAGACCCCGGCTGCAATGAGCACTGTGGGGTCCTTCAACTCACCGAGATGCACCGATAAGGCCATGGGCACTTGCAGGTGCGAAGTCTCCCTCGCTATGAGGTCCCAGTGGTGAACATCTTCTACTTGCATGGATGCATCATGCATSTCCTGTGACTCCTGAATAATAGGAATCCTATTCTTCAAGGATAGGTTTAATTTCCAAAAAGACAGTAAGCCAGGTCCTGAGTGTTGGCCTCTCCACTGAAGTCTTCCTGATAAAGCTTTGATTATCACACACAGCAACCTCCCCAGCAAGACCTTCTGGGGAATAATCTTTCCCCTGCCCCTCACTCTCMGAAGGCTTATAGCATCATTAGCTAAAATCCACAGGCATGTGCTAATCTAGTGGAAAAGGGAAAATAATATGCCTGTAATCTGACTTTATTTAGCTGGGAACTTATGCAGAGAATGCATGGACGTGGCACCGTTAAGAAGCCGTCTAGAGCTGCCAGCACCTGGTACAGGGTTATTGGCACGTTGTGGGACTGGTCTTGGTGCAGGCTGACAAAGCTGGCGGGAGGGGGAATTCGCTTGTCATCCATTGGATTATACCTGATTTATAGTTTCGCTCATTGACTTCAGAAGTCTCGCAGTGGCAAGCTGCATTGTCTTAACTTTGCATTTGTAGATTATCCACACTGCAGAGTTATAAATCCTTCTGAGCACAGCATGCTTCCAAGGCCTAATTATATTGTCAGYGATAGGGTCTGGAGCGGGAGTGTATGTGCTACAATGCTCTGCTGGCCCCGAGTTCAGGAGGCATTCATAGAGGCATTTTATCAGTCAATTTCATGAGACATTAATTAATGAGATACTTCAATTAGATCATTTCTGTCACTAGGAAGGAATTATTCTTCATGGTCAAGATTACATCATCTTAATTAGTCCCTCTCCAAGTAATTTGCTTCTTTTCAAGCCCTGAAGAAGGGTACATTCATTATAGATAATTAATATTCAAGTTAATTGACTGTACCCTACAATTCATGGAGCCCCTTTGAAACAGATTTTCTAGTTAGGCATCGGGAAGGGCTGTTAAAGTTGCACTGCGCAGTCCTATGTAAGGCTTCTTGATCATCGGGGGGACCAAATTATAATTATCAGCCCCAGGCCTACCTTAGCCACTCCAGTTAATATTCACCATAGGGTGCCCATTCTGAGCAACTACTGTGTAGATACAAAAGTTGAGACCAGAAGGTTAGGCTAAATCTCTTGTATTTATGTACACACTATGCAGGGAATCTATTTTTTGTTAGCACACACACTCTTCACAGCAAAATTACTTTGATTTGACTATTTCAGTTTTAAAAGGGAATTTTTATAGCAAGCCAATCAGGAATAACAGATACTTGAAGCTCAGATGCTCTGTTTGTTTATTCTCTCCGAAGAAAGGTCGTGCGATATTAATGTTGTGTCTTTTAATGTTGCCAATAATCCACAAAAACCACGGTATCCCACTCAAGAGTAGTAAATTTAATGGAAATGTTCTGTATCATATATAAATGTTGTTGCATAATTTTTCTTTCCTAGYATCCGTACTTAGGTTTTTATGTTTGACTTAAGTCAAAACTTGATTTTTCTCTGTTCTGTTTCGGACCATAGCCATGATCTTATATTTGAAAATGCTGCCTGCCTAAAGTCTCAGAAGCTGGAAACTCAAATGCAAGCCAGTGTTTCCAAAAGCAGCTATTTAAAAAAAAAAAAAGTTGATAACACTTACAGGCTAGCAAACTTAGAAGCAGCTACAAGTCTGGAATAAACAGCTACAACTCCCATTGAAGCCAGGGAATTGTGCCGGCTGTGCTTGCATCAGGGCTAAATCTGCCTAATGGCAAGTGCAATATTGCTGCTCTTCATTTTTATGCAGATTGCTGAACCCATCTGATCCAAGCAGAGCTTCTGAGGAAAGGAGATGCAGTCCATACATGTGCAAGTCTTTGTTTTTAAAAACAAAACTTCCCCTTTGACTTGAACTTTAAATAGGAGAGCCAGGCAAATAATGTGGATAACGTCACTGAATATGTGCTCAGATTTCGGCATTTTATAGCTCTTCCTGTCTTCATGCCACATATTAGTTTCCTCTGAATAGTCTTTCAAACAAATTAAATGGCAGGAATGTTAGTGGAAGCAGTGAGATATAAACAAACACTGAATATTCAGAGTGACTATTTTTATTCCCAGCAGAAACCTAATTTTAAGATCAGACTTTCTCCAACTGTGGAGAAGAAATATTAGTATGAGTACAACAGCATTTGTGTACTGTACTATTACAGGAGCACTGTAGAAGCTTGCCAGGAGCAGGATGCTGCTGAGTGAGTACACACAAAGTGAGACTTGGGGCAAATCCGTAGGGAGAGGGTTTTTGGCTGGTATGGTCAATCCGCTGCCTGCGTGGCATGGACTGCACGGAGAAAGAAGTCTGCTGTCACACTATTCCCACCAGGGACTATTTGAATAGGTTAGAATCAGGGATGAACATATTCTAGGATCTGGATATTTGAATTTAGCAGTATTGACGTGGAGCTGCTCTGCTTGCGTTGCCTTTCCTGCAGACCTCCCAGCCTCCTCCAGCCACTCTGTGAAGCTCACTGCAGGAGGTGAGCATCAGCCCCACAGCAGCCGTGCAAGGCAGGGAATACGGGTGCTTGGGGGGCATCAACCTCTCTCCTGAGATAGCTACCACACTGTATGCTCTCCTTTTCCTCAGCAGTGGTGGCTTTGTGGCTGTCTGGGGCTCTGGACTAAACAAAGCTCTTTGCTGAGGTGTTACTGATCCTGAATATGTGACAGAATGAATCCAGTGCAGAATCCCAAGTAATGAACGATTTTGGAGACAACTGTGTTCTGCATTTGGCCATGTGGCAAGGAAAGGTTGAARAAAAAGAGAAGTACATAAACTTCAGCTAGGAAATACTTTGTTGAGAGTTATTCACCCAGGGCTGCTAAAAATGTAGCTTGAATTAACATCCTGCCACTTGCTTAGTGCCTCTGCCTAATTCTGTTATCTGTGATTGATTATCCAAGAGCAATTCTCAGGAGCTTGCCCAATTTGTTTTTATTGCTCGTTAGGCCAATGAAAAGCAATCGCCTAAAACTTCTTGTTGTCTGTCCCCCCTCCCTTCTCCATCCGCATCACTTCTCTCTAGACGACTCGTACAACTCCTAGCCCTGTCCCCTGCATCATTTCTGCATTGACTTTTTTTTTCACTTTTCGTGCCCCACGGAAGAAACCAGAACCCTTTTGCTGTTGGTTTGAGAATACATTAGAGTTGACATTTTGTGGCCCAAATCAAATCTGTGTTCTCCTGTCACCTCCTTAAGAGGGTACAGGCTCTGCCTCTGCTGGCGCAGAGTGCGGTAAGTGCACAGAGACAGAGCGAAGGACTCTGCATCTTCAACTGTAATTTTGAAAGGGTTCCTTTATTGATTTTGGGATAAAACAATGCTAAAAAGGCATTTCTGATTGTGTTACGAACTCGCCTGCCAGGCTGCCTGACGCCATGGCTGTGGACACATTTGCTCTTTCAGCTCTGGGGCTGGCAGCACTCTCTGCACCATAACTATCACAGGGTTAGTTTAGGAGGATCACTGCAATATTTTTGCACCTTTGGAGCAGCCAATTTGAGGATCTCAAATTGCTCTGCAAACAAAGGTGCAAAATCTACCAGAGAGGGTCAGTAGCATTAACCCTGTTTTGGCACTGGCTAATTTAATGTCCAGAGAGACAGAAGGTCCACACTGTGGAGATGCTGAACACGTGCACTTTGAATTGAAGTCCAGAGGAGCTGTGGGTATTTGATGTCTGCGGAAAGCAGGGATCCCACTGGGGATTTGTTTAAAGGTAAATAGAAGAATAAATGGAAAGTCTTGACTCAGAGTCCTCTCCTCTGATCACTGAATCACACTAAAGGGTAACTTGTTTAGTCATCCTATGTCTGTATAATACCAGCCTGAAGCTTGTAAAAAGCTTCCTTGGTATTTCAACAGCTTTGTTTCTTATCCTGTGAAAAATACTTACTCTTTAAAAACACTCCCAATATATGTGCAGTTCTAATGTTTAAACTGGGCTCTTCTGAGCAGTGGCTGACTTGGGCACATTTAGGTCACTCACTGTTCCTTCGTGAACATCTGAAGATGCTGATGGAGATTTTTGCAACATTACACCATCGTTCTCAGTAGCCCAGAAGTTTTTCCTTGCACTCAATTTTCTTATACCTTGGTTTCTGTCCCCAGACCTTTATTGACGTCTTCTGGCCCTGACTGACTCCAAATTAGGAAGGAAATGCCCAGAGACAGAAAACACTCATCAGCACACCCTGCATACTGAATAATTATGGTGAAAAACCACGTCCATTGGCAGAGGTGAGCAAAATCATGGAAAAAAGATAATGGAGTCCATTGGAGCAAAAAATCCATTTCAACACAGATCTCCAAGAGCTGGAGGAGCTGTCTTCAGTGAGAAAATAACAAATCGCACATTTTAAACTACATTTTTCCTTGCAGGACTGAGAGGTCCATGGACTGTGGAGAACCAGGCAGATGCTGCCTTTGGACAGCCTGGATCCAGAGTCCCGCAGTCCTGCCAAGACGACCTGGAAATTTGAGAGCTGTTTGGGATGGGAACAGCTTCCTGACGTGATGCATTGCCAGACACAGGGCAAGAGGCAGAAATCAGAATTTTCTGAAGTGACCGATGGGCTCTGACAACGTGAGGCAAGTTAATCACAGATTATGCTGTAACCTTGCCATCAGGCAACTTAACTGTACTTCTGCATGTCTTAATGGTATAGTACAGTACACTCAGCATAGCAATGTAGTGGGTTTTTACCAGCTGAGCATTTCTTTTTTAATAATGTCCAGCTTTTCATGAGAAAATGTCTTTTAATTAGGGTTGTCTTATCTATTTGGACATTTGCCCATCGTTCTAGCATCTGGTGTTTGCGTTGTAGGTAGGGACCGTTGCTGGCACTTGCAGAAAGAAGGTTTTTCCTGGTCTCCGATGAGGCTTAGAGAAGAGCGGTCATGGCCCAAATCTGCTGTCAGAGCAACGTGAGACATTTCCATATGGTGCTTTGAGTCTGAGGGGCTGCAAACAAAGGGAAAAAGGGAAGTGCTCCCTGAGCACGGCCATGGGAGCTGAGGTGACAACCTGATGGGACCTTTCCAATGAGCACCGAAAATACCCATCATCTGCATTCTGGAGGAATTCTTTTCAAGCTTTTTTCCCCCTCTTCTTTCCTCTTTTTGCCTCTTCTCTCTTTCATCCTCTCCTTTCCATTTTCAATTTCAGACACTTCATCTTCAGATATTTTTGAAATGGCTGGGAAAAAGGGAGACAAAAATGAAGCTGACATAAGGGAAATTGAAGTGTGGGGAAAAAACACAGCAGTTTATTCCAGACCTTGTTTAATGAAAAATAATTAGAAAATTTCAAAACACTCTGCAAACTGCAATCCCATTTTCTGTTTATTCATGATGGACAAAAACCTTGAAGCTTTGGTTTCCTATGATAAAAGCAAACAATGTTTACTTTTTTTAATCACTTTTTTCCCCCATTAGTAACTTGAAGGGCTTTTGCATCTGAAGCAGACACAATATTCAGAGCTCTGCATTCTTTCTAACTCTTCTTGTCCGGCTCCCCCAGCCTGGTTGACATTTACCTCCATGGCCTCCATCCTCCCTGGGTGGGCCCAGAGCTAAAGCCATTGGTTGAAGATACTGGTGAAGTGGTGCTGACTCATGGAAGGAGAAAACTTGTGTTCGTGCCCTGTTCTCCATCATGAGGAAGAGCTGGTGGGACTGGTCAGGCGGGGTCTTTTCAGTTTGGAAGGCAGATGACTGTGAGGGAACAAATTAGAAGGCACCAAAATCAGGGATGGAAAGGAGGAAGCAAACAGTGAACAATTACTCACATTTTCTCAAAATGCAAGACGTACCTTGACCCAATGAAATGATCAGGCGACATACCTGAAACAAACAAAAGGCAGTATTTTCCACCTAATAAAACTACTGAACTTGTTGCCACTGGATGCTGCAGAGACCAAATGTTTCAGTGTACTTAAAAAAGAGTAAACAGTTATGAAGGATAACATTACTGGTGGCTATTAGACATGATGGATCACACCTAACTTCCAGCTCAGAAAGCCCCGAGCTGCCAACTGACAGAAGCTGGAGGGATAAACCAGGTTACAGTGTGTTTTGTACAATCTTTCTCCTCCTCCTTCTACCTCTACTTTCAGTGATAGGATGGACCTTTCACGTGTTGGAGTTTGGTGGGTTTTCTGTACTAACATGCCATTCCCCAGCCCAGTTGCACTTGGATTCTATGACATTAAAAATTGAGGCTGAATTAGCTGAATCAGTAGGTAAATCTAAACCATTGAGTAAAGACAAAGACTTCCCTCCCAGATATCCACTCCAAGCTCTGTCGGTGCACCAAGCGCCGTGGCAGGAAAAGTAGTTTTATTCTTGACTTCTCTAAGCTCTTGGATAAAATTGTTTCTTCTCTGGTTGTTTTCTCTTCTCACCTGTGTTGTGTCTGGACTGTTTGGAGCAGAAGTGGTGGAGTATTTTTAAAGAGATCTAACTTGAGAACCCCAGGAGTGCATTGATTAAACAGATCTAAATATATCAATATCCATGTCAAAGTAGAGGTGTTCTGCTACTGGAGACCACAGGCAGAAGGGGGAGTGTAAGCTTTTCACATGCAAAAGAGCAATAATGGCATTTGAACATTCAGGTAAAAGAAGTTAAAAATTGCCCCTTATGAAGTTATTTTCCTAAGTATAAATAATCTCAAAGTGCTATTGTGCTCGTCTGTCTTTGCATATGGTTATTATTCAGCAGCACCAAGTTAAGTTTGGTTGTACATTGCCATGTGGAAGCCATTTGAATGATCAGGATGTGATATTTTTGGGGTTGGTGGGCAGGAATGGGGGGAAGATCCTCTGTAAATGTGAACAATGAAGGACTAACCCAGATTTTCCGTTCTGACAAGCATGTAACTCGCACAATATGAAGTTTAAAAAAAAATGCCTGGGAGACAATTTGGATTCAAATAATGTTTTCTAGAAGGAGCTGCCTGCTGGCAGTGTGTCTCAGTCCGCCGTGTGTTGACAAGCCCAAATGCAGAGTTAAGAGGCCCTCTGAAGTTGACTGAAGTCAGTGTCAACAAAGCTGGGATTTCTTCCAACCCAAAGCCGTGCAACCAGTGTGAAATGTTTGTCAGGCTGTAGAGAGGAACAACTAGAGGAGCTACCAAAATATTTAACTGAGTCTTTCAGAGAGACATTGGGTTTCTACTAAAAGATACTGCAGTGGCATTCAACACTGAGTAGTGTTTTATCCAGAAACTTCCTTGAGTTTCATCTTTAGAAAGACGTCATTGGGAGGTATCCAAACAGTTGCAAGGTATTTAATGTTCAGGGCACAGGGGAGTTGTGTTGTGCTATCCAGAGGCTGGAGGCCAGCTCCAGCTGGATTTGGGGCATTCAACTCCAGCCCTGCAATTTGCAACCTGCCCCCCCCCCCAGCAAGCTTCTGCCTGGTCCTGATGTGCTGAACTCCATGCCCACCTCAGTTTCTGCCCTGAAAGTATTCCCCGTGAGCAAATAAACCCCTTATGGAGGGAGAATAAGCCTACCTCCATGCTCTCCATTAACCGCCTAGGGAAGGATGAGTGCCTRACAACCTAAATTAGGCTCCAGTTCAGTTGTGGCTCTGACCTGACAACAGCCAGTGCAAGAAAGATCTCCAAAGGTACATGAGAGGTGGGAGGAATGAGCAGCTGGGTATAGTTTAATGCCTGATGTGAGGGGTTAAATCTACTCCCACCGGGACCTGGCATTTGCAAAGCACCTCAATCTTGACATTGTTGGATGCTGTCTCACACTGATGCCTGAAGGAGTGCAGTTCCTTCCTTGAGTGGCTATATTTTGGAAGCATCTGGTGCATACTTATCAATTTAAGTTAAACATGTTACATTCACTCTTTTGGTTTCTTTTTGCTCTTTGACTTTTCTAGTCTGCTTCAAAGAATTTCTATTTATATTTCTGTGAGTTGCACCAGCTACTCTCAGAGTATTGTCACCTCTAGATCCCCAATGGTCTAGTGTCAGCCCTACACCGTGCCTGGCACTCTTTCCTGGGAGGTGGGAGGTGTGGATCTTAATTCCTTGGGGCAAAGAAAGTCATTAAACCTGGGTCTCCCACTTCCTTCTCCAGGTTCACATCACCAGTGATTGCCTAAAAGTAGGGCAACTCCAGAGCCACACGTTCTGTGGATGTCCAGCCCTAGCTCCAGGAATGAATCATGCAATTTCTTCTGAGTATTTTTAATATCAACTACAGACAGCCCTGAAAGCAGTGACCCCCTCCACCTCTGCCGCAAGGGAGTGTGCTAACCAACAAGTGAATCTCACTCCTTTCTGTAAAGTAGAAGAGGTTGAGCACATGAGATGGAAACTTCCCAAAGACCCTGTGGTTTGGTTCTTAGGACAGTCTCTGGGGAGACATGAAAATGTGTCCACATCTCTGTAGGCAGCAGCAGATCTCCCATAAGAAGCAGCATTGGTCCTTAGTACGCTCTAGTAACTGGCACCCCTCCTCTCTGCTGCTGAGGAAGAGCTGGGAAAGAGGAATGACCCCACCTAGGTTTCCATAGGAGAGGTTGTGGGCATGGCATCAGAAGAGGCATCYTTCTGCAGCACAGTGTAAGTCACTGAAAGATAAGATGTCTGATGTCCGTTCCCACCAGTCCCTGGGCGCTCCACAGGGTGGTTGTTCTGGATCCTGCTCTGAATTGCTCCTCTTCCCCAGCTATTCTCCAGGTCTCAGGAGTCTCGGGCACCTCATTCATGTCTGGAATGCTTTGGTGGAAGCTGGATTTGGGAGGACCAATACTTCAGGGACTGTATCCCTTTTTAGAGGCAGCCCAAAGCTCATAGAAAATCAGAGCTGATCTGTGATCTTCTTGATTCCTGCCGTTTTAGTGATGCTAAATTGCTCCCTCTGCCACTCGCAGACAGATGCTAACACACTCACATACCACAGACATCACATTTTTCCTAACTCCCCCAGAACTCATGTTAGAGCTCTTGGTGTCAACTACTTGCCCAATAAACAGATTCTTCTCTAACTCCCCCACTATCCTAATGTTTATGATGACACCCAAAATGAGGCTATTGAACAAGAGTGTCTAACTATGACTTTACTCCTCCATGGTGGAACATAGCGGCTCTGGTGAACACACAGACTGCAGCGCCTATGTGGCATGTCCTTGAGGTAGGGATTTGGCTAATGGCTTTGGAGCAGTAGAAATGAAGCTCCACCTGAAAATCCAAGAGGAACTCAACACAAGCAAATTGGTGAGGACACTAAAGATAGCTCTCCTGCTCTTGAGAAAACGTCTGTGTTCTGCTGTGCTCACAATTGCTTACAGTGTCAGCTTTATTTCTCATCCAAAGGGCAGCTGCTCAGTAAGGCATTGGTTGGGAACCAGCTTCTTGCTCTGTAAAGTTGTATTAAATACCTACTGAGGCCATCACAAGGAATCTTTGCAATGGCCTCAGTGGGTGTTTAATTGAGAATAAGAGAAGACATGAATTTTAAAGAGGTAACATTCCCTAGAACAAGGGACTTACTTAGATGAAGCAATTTCTACTTGCTTTGCCACCTAACTAAAAGATGCATGGATCATTAAAATGCATGCTTCCTCAGCATCTGGGATAGTGATCCACTGTGGCTTCGATGATGATTATCTACAGAGCTTAACCATGAAAGGCAGGATAGTTAATGAACTCATGGTACCAAAAATCAGTAGGATTCAAGGCTAGGAGAGACAATTAGATTATCTGTTCTGTTCTCATGAACACACAAGGTAGAAAATGTCATCCAGTGATGCCTGCACTGAGCCCAAGGTCTTATGTTTGATTAGACCATCTGCATCGACTCAAAATCCCTACCACCCCTGTTTGCAGACTGTTTTAACCAGAAGTCCCGTCTTGCTTGAGAATTACAGGAGTGCAAAGGCAACTGTTGAGTCTATAAATAGACCAATGCGCTATCAAATATTATTTTGTGATCATATTAATTGAGACCTTTGCCCTTTGGCATAGGAAGAAGAGGAAAGGCAGTGTTTACATTGACTGGAGGTAGTAATAAATGCTGGATTCTCACGGGTTAATTTATAGGACCCTGTGGAGTGCTGAGGAGTGGAATGAACGTTTTGACCTGGCAGGGTTGAAGCCAGTTCTGTTCAATACGCTACAATGAAAATATTTTTGAAGGATTGTCCTTGCTATTGTTTGGTGTTAAATGAAAGAAAAAAGGAAAAGAGACAGAGTAAAACCAAGAATAGAGAAAAAGATCAGAGAAAAACATTGGCATGAAGCTAACCATTTTTGGGGGGAGGAGGGCAGGGGGGAAATAATCCCTTTCCTCAAAGATTTTGGGGAGAAAAAAAACCCTGCTGTGCTTGCTAAAATTCCCTTCCAGCTCCCATTGTCAGTGTTAATTGGTGATAGCCCCCCATCACACAGAAGCACTGTGGAGGTAAAATKAAAGGAAATATGTAAGGGGGTGTGTGTGAGTAAGAGGCTGCTGTATCATGTGAATGAGGAGCACAACAATGGCCCAGAATAAGCTAATATATATAAATGAAAATATCAGCTTGATCCTGTACTGGACTTTTTGATGCTTTGAAAGTTCACGTTAATTCCAGCTGCGTGGGTCCCTTTATTAATTAAATGGTCAAGGCAAGCTCCATGTGCAGTACCAGCTCCGCTAGCAAACGATGAAAGCACCGTGTTGACATCCTCATTCTAAGCTCCACAGTCACCTTCAGGGCCTGCATTCAGGGTGAATTACTTTGGCTTCAGTGAACTTAAAGAATCCCAGGCTTCTCTCAATAGATTTTAAATCCTTCAGTGCTGTTCACCTAAGAAATGAGAAGGTCTCTTGCTGACACCCTTCTTGATGTTCCTGATAGTAAAAAAACTTTAGAGCCAAGTAGGTAGATCTAATTATTTCAAAGGGTTCCCAGCTGCACCGCTTCTTAGCTTTCCCTTTCATCATCTATTTAATTAGGAAAGGGCTTTGTTTTATTTATTTGTACATGGTATGTGGTAGAATTTTATTTTAGAATCCTAATAGCTCATGATTTGTCTGTGTGCTGGAGACCGCAGCACATGTTCCTCTTGTGCTTGGGTAGCGTTTGAGACCAGATGTTGACACTTCTTCTGTGGACAGCTGCACAAGCATGGATGGCTTTGGTGACATAAGAGGATTTGCTTTGTGGCTGACCTGAGCATCCGCATGGGGCAGCTTTGTCCTCTCTGTGCACAGGTAGGACCTAAATGTAAAAGCTGGGGGTCCTTGCAATTACACTTTCAGTCCAAAAGCCACCTCTGATGAATATGCAACCTTTGCTCTTTATCACTTCAGTGTGTGATGTCTCTGGGTGGCTCTACAGAAACACACTGAATGCAGACCCCAGAGGTTTGCTGAGGAGGAGGAGRGATAGCTGTATGCTTAAGGAACAGACAGATCCCTGGGCCCTGTGGTTCTGTTTCATGTAGACAACAGTGTAAGGSTTGTCCTCCCTCACCCTTCCCTTCCTTTCTCTGCCTGGTTGGGTCTGGTGACTTTTTCTCATCGTCTTTTCTGCAGTCCTGAAGTTCTGCAGGAGCTAATTCTCTCTGCAGGTACAGTGATGCAATGTTGAGGTGTTGGTCTCCTTTGAAAATAACAAAGGATTTAACTGCCCTCACTGAGGAACATTAGATGTCAATGTCCAAGCTAATCTAAGCTTGTAAGCCCCTCTGTGTCAAAGGAGGGACTTCCTAACAGCTCCTTTTGACCCCGTCTGGATTTTGAACTCTCCTGGAAGCCTTTTGCAACAACATCTAATTGAACACTAAATTAAGGCTGTGAAAATACGGGTGATGGAAATGACATATACCTTCACTCATGAGGAGGAAACACACTTCCAACTCTGGGAGCTACAAGGAGAGCTTCCTTGGGGACAAACTCTTACACAGCCAGGTCCTTCTGCCCCGGCAGTGCTCGGGCTGGCAGACCCAGCCCTGACTTCCTGCAGCAGCTCCTCAGAAGCAGTGTCCAAGTTTGGGTGCTGTGTGTTCGGCTTCTCCTACACGTTATGACAGGTTTTGATCTTTAAATCTCAGAAAAGAAAGCATGGGCTGATTTAGGGATGGATATCGTTATTCTATAGTGATCAGACATTGCATGAGCTTTCCCTGGTTTAATTCACTCTTATTTTACTCTATCCTATCACAGCTCATCATCTAAGGTTTGAATCAGTAATCTAATAACATGCTTCAACAGCCAAGTTAATTCCTCCTCCTGGATTTTTTTCCTTTCCCTTCTGACATTAATAGCAATAAGGGAGATGAAGGCACTGGATTAACAGTTGGGCCCGGTGGCCATCCAAAAATGGTAATGGCTTTGTCCCAAGCCAGCACATGCCGCTTGTTGCATGGTTTAGTGTGCCAGGTGTCCAGAGGGTAGAGCCAGCTCTTAAGCTGCTTGTCATCCCTGGGTGGCGTCATTAGTGCATCATATGTTTCAGAAAGAGAGAGCCCCGTGAGAGCCGTGCATTGCAGAGCAGAAGCTGAAATGCTGATGCTCTGCCCTTCTGTCGCTGGGAAAAACGTCGCAGCGAATGGTCGAGTAGGTTTGGAAGTGTGGGAGTACCTCTCCCATGCTGTGCACACCGGTTATCCGGAGCACCAGTCCCACTTCTCCCCCCACAGCAGAGCATAGGACAGAGCCCCCCCTCCCCCGGAAAAGGACTTTGCTTTAGTTTTCAGGGTGAGGTTTGTGTTGCTTCTCTGTTCTTTCTCCCTCTCTGTGCGCACACACACACACACCCTGCTCTTTCTTGGGTGCATTTGTGCTTCACAGACTGGTTATTTACTTTTTCCTACAATACCGGGGAAAGCTTTACAGCACCTCAGCCTGTTTTAGAGCACCAACGCAAGCTGCACTGCTCGCGTCTTGACTCTTTGATACCTTTCTGTGACCCTCCTGCATGGCTGGAGGACTTGGGGAGCTCTGCAAGAGCTCTCAGTGGGGTGCAAAATGTGGTCCTGGGGTGTCCACAGCCTCCCATGGCCCAGTGTTGTCCCAGGGTTGGGAGGGGGCTGGTCCACACCAACGTGGATGCCCCAATGGCATCTCCTGCCTCACTCTGCAGTGACGACGTGCCCCTCGGAGTCAAGGCAGCTCAACTGGAAAAGTAATTGGCACTAATTAGGGCTCCTGCGAGCTGTTGTGTTCCTCACTAGCAGCCACGTGGCCTTCACAAACACATAAAACTCTTCCTAGGTTTTGTAAATGTCAAAAGATATTTAATACAAACCTGCAATGAACCCCCATGGTGGAAGAGGTCTTTGGGAAATTAATAGGGGATCTGTGTTGGCCAAATATTATCAGGGGTCAGGAGAAACAAACCCCACAGGAGTGTATTTTTTGCATTCAGAATTTTGAGAGGATCTGTGGTTATTTCCCTAGGAAGGGACCTGTTTCTCTAGTGACAGGGCCTACCTTCACAGGGGCTTGTAACAACACTGACATGTTTGCAATGGGCAAATCTTTAATACAGTCGCCTGCACCTACACTGGAGGTTTGCCAGCCTGTAGTTGTGTGAGTGGAAGAGCTCAGTGCAGTCCAACCTGGATGACTGTTACGCCGTCCTTTCCCACCTCCGTGCCTCAGTTTCCCCCTGTGTAAAATGATGGGACTCCTCAAGAACTACAGCAGAAAAATGCCGGATGGGACTCAAGCGTTAACACAGGAGAGGCCACTGCCCTGGCCCTGGAGGCTCTTTCTTTCTCATGCCTTTTCTTTTTTGTGAAGAAAGAGGGCTTTGTGTGTGCTTGAAAACAACCAGTTGAGAAACACAAGTGCTTGGAAGAGGCAATATGTGTGTGTATTTCCGTGGGTGCATGCACAGCCCTGCCTGTAAGTGGCACGGGGAGGGCTGAGCCAGGATGGTGCACATGCAAGAGGGTACTTGTGCAGAGGAAAGATGAGCAGCTCGGGGGATGGAGGGGACCTTCATCGTGCAGAGCTGCAAGTGTGTGGCTGCATCCTGCTTCTTCACCCGGCATGCTTGGCAGGGGGAAACATCACAGCATGCTAAGTAACAGCATGTTTTGCTTATTCTCAGGGAAAACAGCTGAAATGAGATTTAGTTATAAATGTGCTCTGTGTTCTTAGGAGGAAAAAGCATGCGGAAGGAAATATTTTTAATGAAGAACATATAAAATTAGATGATTCCAAAACGTGCGTATGTTATCTAATAGCTTTATGATGAAATGTACTATCATCGGGGCTGTTTCCAGTGTCTGCAGAATTAAAGTAAGTGCCACTATGTTTTGTGTTTTTAATATTATTTCTGTTGCTCCTGGAGCGCAAGGTGTCCTCATCCTGGCTCAGGTCCCTTTGTGCTTGGCACTGCGCAAACACCAACCTGAACAGCGAAGGGCAGATGAAACCAGGAGGGTAAATGCTAACGAAACCCCTGGTTGATTCATGTTTTGGCCAGCTCAGTTTTCCTGAGGGTCTGGGGTTTATGCGACCTGCTGACACAATGCATGTGAGCAGGACGTCATCGCAGGTGACACATTTGCAGAGGTGACAACTGCTACGTCCTGGTTGGAGTCACCTACTGCAGAAGAGCCATCCCAGTTACTCTTTGGGGTTTCAGCCCCTCTGGTGCCACGGGGTGAGGAGAGGATGCAGTGTGTGTGCATTGCACTGACACAAAGCGCTCCTGTGTATGCAGCACGTGTTTGCTTTTCCCATTACAGGTTATTCCACCTCCCCGAAGGGACAGAGTACAGTTTTCCACTTTGTCACAAATAATAATTATCTCAGCAATAGCCTGTGATGGGAGCTCCCCCTGAGGAGGCTTCTCTGGCTGCAGGAGGCACAGTAAGATGCTCCAGATGATGTTCTGTGCTATTTTAGCTGTGCACTTCTTGCACTGAGGGAATCCGCATATAGAAAGGGGGAAGAACCTGGTGCATTTACCCATCAGAAAATCTTTGGATATGTCTGCTTGGAGTGGTACAGGTGCTTGTAGCCTTCCCTTTGCTTTCTGGCTTTGCTCTTTGCACCTGCCCAGGTGGAGCAGCCTTCCAGTTTAAGCATTTTTCTGCTCTCAGGGAGCACAGCAGCTTCTTGATATGTATTAGCCTCACATTCTGGCACTGCTGGTTTGCGTTCTGTCCTGATGAGTCCCTTACCATTAAAACAACCATTCATCATTCACCGTGTACAATAAACCAGGAGACTGTATTTTATTCGGTTCCAGCCCCAGGCACCTCAAACAGGTATGAATCTTTTAAGCGTAAGTTCATTTTTAACTTGTCCCAAACGTGCCATGAATTACTTATGTGGTTTGTTAAATGTCTGTAAAACAATCCTGAAATTGAGAATGATGATGTGGCCCCAGCAGAAATATGCTCTCTAACATTTGTAGAGGGAAGTTTGCTTGGACTGTTGGTTGGACTGAACAGTGCCTTACTTTCCTGTCCTACCTTTCAGACATGGTTTCCAGAGGGCTTGGCAAAATGCTAGTAATTATGGCTTGTGCCATTCCAACAAGATGTCACTGATGGGAATCCAACATACCCAACCATTCGAGTGTGACCATTTATGCTAGAAAATGCTCAGACAGAAGATTAAGGAATTAGGAAAATTGCAATTTACTGGTTTTGTGGTGTTTAATGACCACAAGAGGTCAGGGCTTCTGTTTTTACATCTCTTGTGAGAGAAAAGCCCTGCCAGAGTGCAGCATCTTTAAAGGTACAGTTTCCTGAGCAGTTTAAGTTGAAGACTGTGCTACTAGCTGAAGGAGGCATCTGCGCCCTTTCACCATACCGGGCCATGTTTTCTTGCCACCTCCTTTGCCCTGGCACTGGTAATTGCGCTGCCATGTGAAGGGTCAGCCCCACTTTCTGATCTGGCTGAGAACGTACAGGTGGACCCTATGGTTGCAGTCGGTAGAGCAGAGGAAGYGGATGGCTGGGCAAGGAGGCAAGGGGACCGTGGGTGGTGTTGCTTTTGGTAGCAACACAGCCCTTAATGGGCTCATGCTGACTATGAAACCATCCCCTTGGACCTGCAACATTCTCTGGCCCTTCTGTAGCACTTACTATGTTCAAATAATGACCGAAACTAGTTGTGGGAAGCATGGAGAATCTGAATGGCAATGACCCAAGCAGCCTGCGGTACTCAAGRTGACCAACTTTGATGGGAACCGCAGGACAGGATGGCAAACCCAAACAGGTATCTATATTCTCATGGGCAACTAAGGACATGTTTGGCTCATCAAATATCCAGCAAGGAATGCAAATTCCTCCCAGGAATGGACCATGCTTCATCTTGGAGGTGTGCAGGTCATTTGCCCCTCTATTCCTACTGGAAGATGGTTCCGTCATCTCTATCCTGAGAGGTGTAGACACTAACTTCTGATTTCTTGACTAGGTAATGCATGGCATGTTTGTACTCATGAAAAAAGGAGGGACATATAGCTGTTTACAGAAGTCTTCATCGTGGTCACTTGGGGGTTGACGGGGACTGTCTGTTGTCCTGAGTTTCACCTGAAACTGCATTGAAAAAAATCCAAACTCAGCTGACCTCATGAAGTAGTGAGGCTAACCTCAGAAAGGAGAGGTTACTCAAGGGAAGGCTCTCGAGAGGAAAAGCACTTAGGGCACTTCATAATCTGGGAGAGAAGTGCACCCAGTATCTCAGAACAGTGAAGATCAGAAGCAAAGCACAGTGCACAGAGCAAAAAGCCCTTAGAGCAGCCATTCCTCTCCTCCTGTGTTATCACACAGGTTTATCCCACCAATTTCTATTCCAGAGTCTTTTGTATGTCACCAGTGACGACATTAATGGTTTTGCTTTTCAAACCTACACTAAAGCATACCTTCCCTAGGAGGTAGCCTTAGTAGCAACTTGTATATCAGCACTGACCTGACTTTAGAGTATGGGGTCTTTAACTGCCAATGAACTCACCAAAGTGGAATTTCTGAGCCTAAGACTGGAGGAATGTATACAGTCTGCTGTATATCATCAATAATATGCATGGACATTGCTGTGCTAGGAACTTTGTCATGAGCTTATTCATGTTATGCCAGAATAGTCATTTGCTACCAGCCTCCTGCTTCCAGAGCACTGCAACATCACTCCTCTTGGGTTTCTGTTTTTGCTTTAAAGTGTGTGTCAAACCCCAGGGACATGATTGTTTTGTAAAGATGAAACTCACTGCCTCCTGTCCTGAGACAGAGTCAGAAGTGTGAATTCCAAAGGACCCGATGAAGTCTTAAGTGACTAAAACAGATAAAATACCAGCACTGGGTACTTTAGCATGCTATACTAACAGGAAACAGGAGCTTCAGAGGCAGAAGGGCCTCCTAAATACTTATGATAATGTCTAACAAGAATAGAAGATGTCAGACAAAATAGCAACTACACATCTTAAGGAAAAGCCTTGATGTTTCCTTAGCTCATTGGATAGTTATCAAAGCATAACCTGTAGGTTAGCCTACAAAGCACGAGAAAACAAAAGCTCTGTGTTCGGATCTTTCAAGGGGGAAGGTTGAACAAAGGACATCGAAATATGCCATGTCAGAAGATCTTTGTTTCTAGACATCAGTGGAATAGAGGATTTGGAATAGCCTTCTCACTTCCTTCATTGTCCTTGCCCATGGGTGTTTAAAAAAAAGAAGAAAAAAAGTCAGATTAAGAAGTGGAGACAATTGATATCTGTTGATGCAGTTGTTTGAGTAGCCATATGGGCATCACCTGGAACACAAACTATTCATATTCCAGAAAGTAAACTCTGACCGACTCCACTAAGATTTCAGAGTATTCTGCTGCCATAGATGTAGGATTTTCAAGATAAACTMATTTGCTCAGGGAGTAATAAATACAAAAATGAGTAAAATTAATCTATGACCAAATTCCACAAGTGGGACATATGTATATTAGAGGGATTCATGCTGGTTTTTCTTAGGATAGATAAACCAGTTGTACCTCCAGGGGCACATCATGGCATTACTGAAATTAGGAGCTCTTTCTTTGGGCGCCATAAAACAAAACGACTGCCAGGAACTGGTCTGACATAAAAGGATTATCATATTTTTAAAAAATCTTTGTTTCACAGGAGGACCATCATCCAGGGTTGACTCTTACATGTTCCTCTTCTCTGAGTCCTTCCCTATGAAACTCAACAGCTAAGATCCTCTTTTTAACCCAGTAGGCTGAGAAAATTCCTTCCAAGGCTCCCTTGTTTGCACTATCAAGGGGAAATGTCTTTCCCTTCTTTGCAGTCCAGACTCTGGGGTACATGCACCACAATTCACAGCAGCCTGAGATACAACTTTATCTTGTGGGTAGTGGCTGCTTCATGTAAAGGTTAAGAGACTCATGTAGATGCCAGGTAATAGGTCTGCTCTGGCATCAGCCCGTTCCTCTAGCTGATGCCAATGCCAGATGCTCTATGGGGTAATTTGTTGGCGTGCAGTCACATCTCGCCAGGCTCTGAATACTTCACCAGAACGAGCAACTAAAAGAATAAGAAGAAAAACTTTGAAAGCAGGAAAATCACAGTGAAACCATAGAGAACCAAGAGGGTCACTTTAAATACAAGTTAAATACCTGGTCTTAAAGAAACCTAGTCAGGTTGCTTCTGGATGGGGAGATGTGTCCATGTAGAGGGATTTACCTGGCTGGGACACTGGTAATGCACAGCTGGTACACGCTGAATTAGTCTTGTACGCATGAGTCGGTTACCTCGTACTGATTGCTTTTCTCCAAAGCACCTGATCACAGCTGCGGTGGGAGACCATACGCTAGACTAGATATTTCACTGGGATGCTTCAGTACTTGCTTTGTGTCTATTCAAAACCATACAGTTCATCTCCCATTGCTTTTCAGGCCAAGAATGTACTATTCTCTGATGTCAGTAAAGTCTGCCTATTGATGCTACAGGTTTAAAAACCAGAGAAGTTAAAAATTGGCCTTTTTCAAATATGTAAGGTGGCTTTCTGTGTTGCCTGCAGGCTTCACATTTTAAGAAGCAACTTTCCCTCTCTAATGGCTAATTCTGATGAGGTGATCACACAATCTGGTGACGATAGCTATTGAAATGCCTGTAATGTAAAATTAAATGGGTCATTCTGTGTATTTCAGTGATAGTCATAAAATATCATAAAAGTTGGGCGACTGCAGCTGGGAATTACTTTTTTTACCTTTTGCCACTGAAGTGAATATAATCAATGTACAACAGAGAATAAAAGGATTTAACATGCACATTCGGATCATGGGGACAACTCCGTTGTATGAACTTAAGATGCTTAACTTTTAATGTTGATTGCTTGAAAAAGCCTCTCCAGAGGAGTTTTCCATTCCCTAGAAACATGGCCAGGATAAATGTTCCAGAAATAAAGGAGCGAACACTTAGCGGAACTTGAAGTGATCAGAAGAGACGTGAAAGATGGCCCTGGGTTTCAGGTACTGCATTTCAACTCCAAAGAGCTGGCTTCACTTGCAAGCTCCCACAGGCTTCCTGCGACCACAGAGCAGTTACCTGGGGCTGCGCTTCCCGTTTATAAACGCAAGGAACAAAGCAGTTTTAATGCACTTTTACAAGCCCCTGTTTACTACAGTCTCAGCAGCAAAAGACCATTTTTTTCTCTTGCTATCAGAGGAAACCTGCTTGAAGAACGACTTGGATAGAGCAGCTGTATTTTATCTGAATTTTCTTAATGCATACTRTATTTAACATGCAGGTTTTTTAGCATTTTACTAATTTCTTTTAAAATTGTAATTTAAATATTGACTAAATGAGGCAATTTCTATCTCCACTGGTCCTTCACAGACACCATGGGAACCCWGCCAAACAGCCAAAACCACACCACGGCTCAAAAACAGTGGACTGCTGTCACACCTGGTCACAGTGACGGGCCAGGGATGAACCTCATCTACATATTAATATAAAGCATATTAATGCAAGATTCAGCATGTGGAAAGGTTTTTCTCTAAAGTCTGCAATTCCCAGGCAGGAAGGAGGGCTTTACCTTTAGAAAGCAACCTTTGTTTTTTGATCAGTAGGATCAGCTCCTGTGGGCTTTGTTTGCGGTGAGGGGGACTTTCGTGGCTTGGGGCAGGGGGAGGCAGCCCTGGTGTGATGTTGACTGGAATCAGGGAACATGATCTCCTGGGGACATCCGACCTTGAATAAACCCTAAATAAATCGCGATAGTGGCATCCCCATGGGCAATGCACCTGGGCCAGGGGGTACGTGTTAGGGAAGTGTCTACGTCCTGTCAGCAGGTTGGGGAGCAGAGCAGAGACAGCTTTTTGGCTCTGGACTAAGGATGTATTCACTTGGCAACAGCTCAGTTCAGTGCTGTTTTCTTTACTTTATATTATCTATGACTTAACAGCCTTTACAAGCAACATAAACTCTCTCAATGTAGCTCAGTGCTGAAGGAGCAGAGCTGTGAAAGAAGGCATTTGATGAAGGCGGCCAATAATCCTCACTGTGTTTTTGGATGTTACCCCAGAATTGCTCCTAAGTATCCATTAGTAGTTGGACTTTACTAGTCGTGCTCCCAAAGAGCATCTTCCAGAGCCCTTTAACTGAGAAGGAATCACCTTCATGTGCCTTCAGCCTGCACTATGATGTGAATGAAAGTGTGGTAAGCAAGGACCGTAAGAGGATTAACTTCCAAAACGCATGTGCGCTCCAGACTAAAATGCTGATGTCGATGTGCCCCCAGGCACCTTGATGGAGGATGCGGTGGTCCTTAAATCTAGAGCACTGGGTCCTTCCCTTGGAGTGGAATTCAATTGCCTAAATATAGCTATGATGCAGGACTTTGGGGGGACCTGCACCCTCCTGGGGTAGGAGCAGGAGGCCAGACTACAGCACCTAAAATGACATTAGGTGCCTGCATTGAAGCAGCTGAACCCTATCCTCTGCGGCCAGTGTCCCAGCGCATCTCCAGGTCATCCAGAGGAGACCAGGCTACATTTCTGCTTGTGCTATCACATCCCGTGGGAGCCAGATCAGGCTGCTGCAGCTGGGCGGCTTGGGAGGCAGCTGGTGGGGAGAGCAGCAGAGATTTGGAGGAGGCTTCTAACAGTGTGCCGTGATGGTATCTAATTCAAATGGGACAGTTCTTCATACATCTGAGGCAGTGACTTGCAAAAAGTTTATTGCAGTGAAAATCCTGTTAAAGTGAACATTTATCCAAATCCCTCGGGGGGTTTGCTATATAGAGAAGTTAGATTGCAGTCTCCTTTTTTCTGTCATCTATTTAGACTATACACAGTCTGTGGAGCACGTATCAGCTTTTCCTTGGTGTTCAGCACTCTGAGGCTCAGGTCTCTGCTGAGCCCCTGGCTATGATTGTGATTAAAGGAGTTTGGGGCAAAGGGTGGTTTGTGGTGTTAAGTCAGAGACCACAAATAATACGAACAAGATGCCAAGTGAGGTCTGGTTTGAATTCTTGGATAATGCTTCCTCGTGGCTAATTTAGAAGGACTGAGGCTTAGAGTTTCTGTGGTCAGTTCTGCCACTGTGATCTGGTAACAAATCTGTCCTTGCAGAGGCAGAAAAAAAAAAAAAGTCACAGCATCATGTCCTGTTTCGCAAGCCAGCTCCTGGGGTGCTTATTTAGAAAAGCCTCCTGTTGACTCCTGTCGTATGAATGCACAACATCCGCAGGAATGTAACCCAGAAATGTGACCCAATAAATGCTGCTTCTTCAGCCATCAATCTGTTTCGCATCATGTTGTTCTCTCAACTGTTAATCCAGATGTTATTTACATCAGTACAGTAACATTAAGTGCTTGTACAAGCAGTATTAATAGCATCAATAACAATACTAAACATAAATAGCGGCAGCACTGATAGTAATACTTCCAAAGCAGCTTGTAATTGTAACAACCTGTCATTCCTTTGCTAACTCGTGCTGACTCAAGATTAAATTGCTCTAAGTGTGGAAAGCAACATGCAAAAGAGCCCATCTGTGCCAAGACTGTTTTCCTCCCTTTGTATTTTTGTTTGTTTGCTTACACCGACTAGCTGAGAAAATGTCACCATGCTTTACCCTCTTTATTGTTACCATGTTTCTGACTGGCATCATTCACAGGCTGTTAGTCCTTGGAAAAGGAGTATAGAAATGGAGTAACCATTCTTACCGAGCAGAGTTTGAATGCTGGTGAAACTGCGCTGACTTTGGTGGGTTGACTCCTGATTTATGGCGATGCAATCTGACCTCCCTGGTCAATTATTTAAAAAAAAAAAAAAAGTGTAAGAGTTGTCAAAATATCCTCTGGCTATGTTTCCTACTGTTTTGGTTTTGAGCTGTTTCTGGCAACTTCAAAATATCCGAAGCAGCCAAATTCCCCTAAAATGGCTCTTGTCTAGAGCAAGCGTGACCCGTTCCCGCTCCTGGGTGTGAATGGAGTCTCACAAGAAAAGAATTGAGACTTCTGAAGTGCAACACATCAAAAGCGGCTGTGGTTTTATGAATTCCTCAGCTTTGTAAAAGGATTGTCTCCTAAGAGAAGACAGGTAGGCTTTCAGCTCCCAAAATTATAATTTTTTTTTCCTTCAGTGCAGTATGGCAATGTTTCTCATTCTTAATTAAATGGATATGTTTTCRTGTTAAGAACATATAGAAAGCAGGGTTTTCCTGCACTCCTTGTAGAATTTTCTGCATGGCCCCATTTGTTATAAAGCAACCAAAGAATAATTGCTTTAAGATAGGAATTTGATATGCCTTTTGCTGGCTATATGGCTTATCACAGATTGGGGAATATATCTGCACGCCTTCATTGTACTATGGATCAAGCCTTAGGTCATTAAGTATTTGAATAGTTCCCACTCTGAGATGTAACTATGATAATAGAAGATTGAAGTATAACATGTGTTGAGGAAGATCTGAGAAAACTTCCTGAGTTTAATGCAGATGCAAACAAGGTGTTTTATGGGTTTCTTTTTAAATCACTGTTACTTAAATTTATTGGCTTGGACTGTACCCTAAGTGAATAGCTCTGCTAGACTGTATTCCTTACCCCATGTATCTCATAATCTATTCTCCCATGGGTTTCAAAGGGAGCCAAGCACCTTAGGACCCATGTCCACAGCATCAGTTTTGGGGTAGGACAGGTCTTTTACACTTGCAGTCATGAGAYGATGAATGGAGCAAGGGGATGGTCGCTTTAGGAGTTTTGCAGTGTGGCCATCTGTCCTTCTGCTCCCCATAAAATGGAGACAACGCTGTTTAGCTGCAGAAAAGGGACACTGTGAAACACGGATCACTGACAGCTGGTCTCTGACAAATGCTGTAGCTGCAATTTCAGATGTCATCRTGCTTGAGTGTCTCTCCTGTCCAGGGAAAGTGGATTTGTGCTAGGACGCCTGTGTGTGAMCCAAAGCAGCAGAGGCAAGGACAGGCAGCATGTGGAGGGGTCATCATTACCTGTGGAGCAGCAGGGTGGATACTTGGGGCAGCAGTTTTTTGAGTCACCACAGCAAAATTCAATAGGGAATATCACCCATTGTCCTTCACTAAATAATATTAAGTGCCTAAAGCCTGCCTACAGAAAAGCACTAAATAGAGAAAAAGTCGTATTTACATGTCCCCTTTCCTGACAGCCTCACCTTGAAAACCACTGTTGAAGTCACTGTTAGCTCCTGTCTCTTGAGTTTTCCATTTGATTGTGTCATATAAGTTATAAACAGAATTGTAAAATGAACAGTAAAAAGCCCAGCCCAGGATACTATCTGTAAAGAATTTAAACTATTGCAGTTTCAGAGGCCCTGGTGATGCTGGGTTTAAATTGGTGGCTGGATCCTTGACAGTTTGCCCAGGGGTTGGCCTCTCCATCCTGTTGTTGCTCCCTACCCCTTGCTTTGCATATTTTCAGGCAACTGGTGGAGAAACGTCTCCATATGTTGGAACAAATGAACGATTTTGTAAGTGGATGTTGCTTTGAGGTGTTGGAGTCAAAGGTGTTCATCTGGCCTGGGTTATAGAAGAGGTCAAATGAAAGGATCATTGTAAGGATGCCTTCTGGCCCTTAAAAAAACTGTTAGCACATGGATTTTTGGGAACTTGGAAGATTTAGCACAACGTTTGCTTATAATAAGAACTGTAATAAAACTTCACTTTGAAGTTTAAGAACCTTAAAAAAAAAAAAAAGGAAATGGAAAGTCAAAAACTTAAATGTAGTCTTGGCATGAGTGGTTGTACCTTGTCACAACTCTAGCTGTCTGTAAATGCACCTCTGGAAATCTTTTTCTAAAGAAATGAATTACCTAGGCTTGGGAGGGCTCTTCAGAATATGAAATAGGAGTTTCAAAAGGCAGAGGGAGATCCTCCGTTGGATCATGAACTATATTTTAACTGTGCTTGACAAGTACAGTTCAGATAGGTAGCCAATGAATCAAATGTTTACTCAGATCTTATCTGACCTACAGAAATCTCTGAGTATGCCAAATTAGGCTGCAATTTTGTGATAACAAGATTCTTCAGGAAAATTACAGTATTTCTGATGGGTCCTAAAATAACGGCAGCGTAATCTGTTGCAATGTATTCAGCCCACTCTCTTCTGATCACGAAGGGATTGCGGAAGAAAAGTATGGAAATAGAAAATGTTGATTTCTTTTTTTTTTTTTTTTTTTCCTTAAAGAACATCTCCAGCTGTGGAAAATATTGTATTTTCACTTTTCAGTTCCAGAAGGTTTCATTTCCCTCCTGACAGTTGTGGCCAATTTCACCCCAGATAGAGGTGGTGCCAGACTCTCTTTTGCCAAGAATTCAGCCTGTCCAAATTGCCTTGTGTTTGCTATGGGATGAAAGCACAGGCACAAGCTCACACGTCACCCATGATGTGGCTACCTTTCCCTGTATCTGATCCCTACATCCCAGTTTATTCTGTGAGTTAACCTATTTCATTGGCACTCTAGCTTGTACTACAAGTGGTGGAGTTTTAGGGGTATTTAGCAATCCCAACATGCAATTTGGCACCTGAAATATTTCCGAAAATATTTCTGAAATATTTGGTGCCTAATTGCCATTGAAACCTGAGCCCACCTACCTAAACCCATCTTCTAAAATGGGATGTAGGTGGCCATAGACTCTGAGACTCGTATCCAAAAACCCCATCCATGSGACTGCACCTTACACTTCTCCATCAAAGCAGTGCCCCTCCCCACTGAACACCACTTAAACATTAATGACACAGTCCCCATCTGGGCAAATGAATGCAAAACGCTTTTCCTCATCTGACCGCAGGAATGGGAGATAAGTAAGATTTTGCTTTTGAAAAATCTCAGGGTCTGTTTTTCGGCCTTGTTTTAGAGTCRGGCACAGGAGTGCAGCACGCTGACCTGCTCTCTGGGGTTCCTGGTGGGAGTTTTACTTCCATGTGACTTGGGATGTGTGGACAATATCCTGGGACTGATGCTCCCAAGTCACTAGGGCACTTTCCAATGGGCGTGGTACCCTGTGGCAACGTGTGATATGGTGGTTAGGGCACAGGACCAATTCATAACACTTTCTTATTGCTGACATTGCTTTTTGATGTAAGGCAGCTCTGTGCCTCTTGCTAGATGGAATGTCTGTCCTTCAATGAGCCATCCTCCCTCATCGTGCTGACCTCTTTCATTTCTTTGGACACCTGCTCTGCCCATCAGTCCCTCTCATGCTCCTTCCTCCTGCTGCCTCTTGTCGGTCACACTGAGGGATGCTCCAGGGGCAGAGATCACCTTGCCTTTGCTGTTCCTGTGCTGCCCGTAGCAGCCACAGAGTCCTTTGGTCTCCAAACAATTAAAAATATTGCTTTTTGGGTTACTTCATCCACCTGCATGGCTGTGGGGCTGAGTTAACTAATTTTTTCAGACTCTTTTCTTGAGTCTCGAATGAGAAGCTACTCAAGCATAGCAAGCCCTGTGAGTGCATACATAGCCTGCGTGAGAGCACCACTGGAATTTCAAATGCTCTGATTAGATTGGAGAACCAAACCCACATGAGTCACTGGGTAGGACTTGGGCGTTGCTCTGCCATCGGTATCTTCTGAAAAATGCCCTTCTCCGGAAACAACATCACCATAGCACTCCACAAGTGCTCCAGTGGCTGGTGCTCATTTCATCCCTTATGTAAACAGCACAAACCCGGAGCTGGAATTTGAATGCTCACATTGCACAGAATTAAAAGAATTTTCTTTGTTACTGCTTGGTAATGAAATGTCACTTTGTCTGGCCCCATGAGAAGAGGGTTTCGCTGTACATCCTCCTGGGAAATTCCTCTTGGCTGGCAGTCAGGAGAGTGGCGGCATTTTGAGCACTGCCGCGAGATGCTGCAATTACTGTACTTGTGTTTCTTTGCATTTCAAGCTGCTGTCTTAGTGTCAGCCTGTGCACATTAAACATGACAGTGCTCTGTAGACTCCTCTGTGATACCAGTATCTCTCTGACAAAAGTGGATTACAGGAACATGGCTAGAGAGGAGTCTTTTGCTTCTTCTGCTCTTCTGCTTTTTGCTGGTGGGACTGGTGGCGATTCAGGCATGAATCTGGAGTCAGCTAAAAATACACCAAAAACCTGAGTGTAGCTATGCAAATCATTAAACAAAACCCAGGAACATTTCACAGGAAGGAATATTGTGTGCTGCAGTTTTTTGATTAGATTAAAGAACTAGAATGAAGCAGTGTGATTCAAAGTGGTCACACAATAATAATAATAAATAATAAATAAAAGCTCCTCTGAAATCCTTTAATTGGAAATAAAAATCAGCTTTTGCTAAGCAACCTGGAGAGAGGGTACAAAGGGAGGGGAGGGAGTGTGGATTTGGAGCCCCTTTGAATGATCTATTATGCTGAAACTGCTTTTATCTTTTGTTTGGTGCAGTTGTTGAATGCAAAGTTGGCTTCATCTGTGTGACATGTGTGGCAGACGCCTCTTTGGTCTGTGCATCCTACAGGGTGCAAAAGACCAGCTGGCTCAGCAAATTCCTCCCAGCATTATTTGCTGCTTATCTTAATACCGTGCGCAGGGGTCCTCTGACATCCTTGGGAAAGATGGACTTGCACAAGAAGAGGGAGGCTGGGGAGGAGGGAGCAGGGGGAAGGGAGATGAGGTGCAAGGAGATGGCTGCCTCCTGGCACCCCAAGGAGCTTCTTACAGTTCCCACATCCTGGCATGGGCTGTGGAGATGTTTCCCTGCCTGTCCTCTGCCCTCTGTCTGGCAGCAGGCATGTCCCATTTGATGAATCGACAAACCTTAAGCCAGCTGCACACTAAGTGCTTTGGTTAGGCAAGTTTTCCAAAACCACCTCCCATGGCTTCTCCCCAGGCTGCTTAGCAGAAGCAGAGCCTTTTCTCCTGTTACAGGGTTTCCGACAAGTTCCTTCTTGTTTATTATCACCATTGCTTGGCCACTTTGGACCCCCTGTTTCACTCCAGTTTAACGGAAAGGCAGCACAAGCAGAAGGCAGGGGGAGAGTTATTTACCCATCATATGATTGTAACCAACCTCCTGAGAAATGGGTGATGGACTTTTTTTTTCCCTCCTACAAGCTTTAACGAGACTCCTGTCTGATGCAGGACAGCTGGATCAAACTTGAGTACCGTCCTGTAGATGGAGTTACCCCTATGCTGCAGAGCTATATAAAATATACATCTGTCCATCTWCGGAGGTGGTAAATGTGAAGGTCATTCTAATCAAGCTGATAAAAATACTTACTTGGATTGAACTCCCCTGGAAAACTCTGATTCTGCTCCAGGAAGGGTCTGGCATGGGACATTCACAGACGGCACATGGTGTATTTTTCATTTCCGACCTGCGCCTGTAATAACCTTTATGGCTGAAAGAAAAGTTGACAACTTACAATAAAGGTGCTATAGCCAGAAAAAAAAATATTCTAATTTATGGTGATTTAAACACACTGTACCTGCACTGCCATGAAAACCATGATTGTAAAAGAACTATAACATGAAAAACGTGGGGAGGAATTTATTAAAGGCCAGGCCACTTTAGCAAAGCCAAGATCTGAGCTGCCTGAAATGTAATGTGGTGCTTATAAACTAAAGGCATAAGTTATTAACTTAACCTAAATGATTTCAGATTTGTGTTCAATGGACTTGGTAATTATACCAAGGAATTTAAGCTGACCTCATCAAGCCTGCTTTCTCTTTTAAAATGTATTTCTGTGTCAATTAAAATGCCTGAGTATAAAAAGCAAAGTTTTTATAGGCCCAGCCATACAAATTCATTATCGCGCTATTATATACTTGGCAGTCTACAAATATGCCGGTGATTAACTTAGTGTGCATTAGCTGCCAGTGTTGCAGCATTTCAGATAAGTGTGGCTATTGTCTACACTCAGCTGACTGAAATTGCCRTGGATGTAGACCTTGGATATCCTGGAGAAAGTAAGTCCTTTCTTGCTGATAGTGGCTGTCTGCTAGATGAAGCTTATATTGGATACGGAAGCATCACAGTCAACAGACAGATAACTGTTCCTGGAAAACGGCTGCTGGAGAGGCAGGTTTTCTGCAGGGTGCCGGACAGGGATGGCAAATTCCCAGGCTGGAATCAGTTCTCGCCTCTGCCCATGCATGGCTAGATGGCTGTGGTCAACAGCTTCCCTACTCCGTGTGTTTCCATCATTATATTATTCCCATTTTGTTCCATTTATATGTCTGCTTTACATTGTAAATTTTATGGGGCAGGGACTGTTTTATGAGTAACTGTTACTGTATTACTGTAAAATATTATCAGCTAAGCTGAAATTTCTCTAACACTTGTTCCTGCTCCGCTGTCTTAGCACTATGATGGCAGTGGTGGTGGGGAGATGAAGCAGATCACCACTGGACACCAAGACCTGGAGGAAAATACTCCCTTTGTTTCCATCCCATCATTAAAGTGGTGCATCAGGCCAAGAAAGACTAAGCACCATGCCCAGGGGACACCCAGGAGGGCAGAAGCAGAGCAGGGTTTACCCCAGCCCTCCAGCATTGCAGTTTGGTGCCATAGCTGTAGCTGTATCCTTTCCCCCTGTACCTTCAACATTGTTTAGTTAAAAAATACAATAATATCTAACCCTCCTGGTAAATATTTCAAAATACCTAATATAAAACTCAATAAAGTGATAATGTCAATAAGGGAGGAAACTATTTCCTCAGGGTAATGGGCTCTTTCTGTCAGATAAATGCGGGAGCAAAGCCTTGAGTTGTAATGGTAACAGACATCAGGGCAGGCCCAGGGGAGATATGTTTGATGCTGTGACTGGGTATTTTTTCGCTGGTCTTTTATGTGTTGGCATCTGGGAGCTTGTTTTCTGGAGGTGCTGAGTAGCCACGTTCCCTATGGGAGATGATGGTGCTCAGCACTTCCAAAAATCAGGCCTCTGAAGATGAATCCTGCTGACCTTGACTGTATCTGAAGGTGAGTGACAGGTGCTCAGTGAGGCCATGTTTTGGAGCAAATCTCTGAAGGAGACAATATAGGGCTTTTCCTCTGCTGTTTTTCACCCTTGGGAAGTGCTCTGTGCTCCTGGGTTCCAGCTGGAGCAAGTCCCAGGAGGTGTGGTAGGTGAGGTGAACCTTAGCCTCAGTGTATCAGGAGGCCAAGCTGTTCTTGCATAATTTTTGCCACTAGTAAAGGACTTCCAAAATGCAAACAGAGTAATCTGGGGAAGCATGAGGTGGGGGTTCCCAAGCTTGGTGTTCTTATTTCCTCCATTGGTGGCAGCTCTTGGCTCCACACATCCCTCTGAGATGAATGCATTTCTCATCCTGCACGTACTGCAGTTAGGAAGCCAGTCCTAGAGAAGCCATCTGGGCTTCACGTCCATGTCTGGGCTTCATGTCCATGTCTGGGCTTCAAGACATGATGTAGGTGAGATGAACCTTACTCTAACTTTAGCCTTATGAAAATTAGGGACCTAGCTTAGACAGCTAACCAGGTTCCTCTTCAGTCAAAAGTGAGGGCAGCTACGATGACAAGACCTCCAGCTTAGATAGAGGTTTTAGGCTGCTCATCCTCTGGAGGTGCATAAGCATGCAGGGGAGAAACCTAGGCTGCTTGCTGACTTTAGAAACTCAATTTCTCTGAAGGTATAAGATGAATTCTACCCTGACTGGATTAGCTGTTCAGCAATATGCATCAAGTCTCAAAGGCCACCTAAACATGAGCTAGTAGCATGGTGGTCTCCAGGTGTCTGACCTGTAACTGAGACCCAGTTTGGATAACTGATAACTCCTCCAGGCACAGAAGAGTTGTCCAGGATTAAGAAGCGTCGATGAAATCATGTTTATGTATATAAAATGATCAGTTCTGTCTTAGAGTATAAACAAAATCAGGCAATGTAAAATGAGATGCGTTGTATTTTTTTGTTGTTTAAAAAATACCTGATGAGCCTATCTGCATATGAAGTCTGGCTGTGATTAGACTAGACCAGCTTGGAAGGAGCCCAGAGATTTCCATACCAAGTTGCACATCTATTTAGTAGAGCTTGCTTTATATTTCAGGTAACGATGGAGCCAGAAGACACTGTTGTTATTACTTAGAGACACTGCAATGTACACCCATATGAAACTYGCACCTGTAGGCCATGGTGAATATTCTAGTCTCCTGGTTTTAGCCAGCCTGCGAACAGTTTCTTTCTGGAAAGGCTTACTGCTTAAGGTAAGCTGAAGACAAGAGAGAGCTGGGAGGGAGATATGTACTTTATTATTGTTTTACTGCTAAAGAAATAAGAGAAAGAGAGAGGGGAATTGTTTGTGGCAAAGGCAAAGACTAAACGCAGATTTCCTACTTTGCTTCAAGCAAGAGATGACTATGAACATCTCTGGGAAGGAGGTCAGTCCCACTTGGGAGCTAAAACACTTTGGGATCACATGCATCACCCACATTTGTGGGTTCCTGCAGACAACATCTTGTACCTTAGGTGTAGCAAATTCCAAGGCATGAATGGAGGGTGGTGTGTTAGAGGTCCTGATATATATATTTCACTCCTGAGCAAATAAAACTCAATACTTGAAGTTTTTGGAATGAAGAAGGACAATTATGTATGCAGGGGAATACTTAACACAGCTAGATATGTCACAAAATGAGACTCAAACTGATGCATTATTATTTAATTAGTATTGCTCCGTTTAAGCAAGCCCATTTGTACTTGTACATATCACAAGCCCTTAATATAATCCATTCAGGCACAATAGTGGCACAGAAACAAACAATTAAAAAATGTACCTTTTTGTAAATGGAATGGTAAGTCTGCTCTGGGTCCAGTGAAATCCTTGTCTCTCAGTAGGGGAATCTGGCAGTATCCAACAAACAAATCACATAGGAATTGTCCTGTGGGTTTGGAGTATTTGGGTACTCAGGGAATATTGAGCCTGGTACTTCCACTGTGACTCCCTGTGCTAGAGGCCTGGTTCCCAGAAGTGAATGCAATAGGTTCATAAACCATGTGTTGTCCTGTATTTATTGGGGCAAAACCAGACCCTCTCTTGAATGTACCTATAGATTTACACCTAAGGTAGATCTGACAGTGTCCCTACTAGAGTGCTCTCAGACTGGGGTAACATCTTCTCTTCAAGGCACTCATGGCACCATCTCTGCTCTCTTCTGTGCCCAAATAACTCTCTCAGGCTCTCCATGTCCTCGAGGTCATTGTCTTGAAACACCTGCAGGTCTATTGGGAGGAGTTCTTGATTGAAGGTATTTCAGTTGTGTTACAACCTAAAAGGTGCCAACCTGTTCACGTACCTCAACCCTGCATATATGTGTTTACGTGAACCTGGACCTTCCTTTGGCTGTCTCTTGAAATGCTAGAATCTGATTTTACACCTAAAATAAACAAAAATAGTCTAGTCCTTATCACTGTTGCTCTTACCCAGATGTGAATTGTACAGTGATGCTTACCTGAGTCTGAAGACAGCCTACAGATAGTTCCAGGGAAATAGAGGACATGAGTCACTCCTCAACCTGGTGGCAGTGCTGCAATGCCATGACATTCATGTTGGTCTTGATATTAAGGACTACGTAACTTATTAAATTGTCTACAAAAAGAGAGTGCAACTGACCCCATCTTTGGGCAGAGGAATGGTCAAGATCCCTTTCAGTCCTACTTTCTATGATTTTTCTATGAAGATGTGCACTCTGTGCTGGAATAGTCAACAGTAACATGGACAGCCTGAGAGAGTATCACCATTTATTTTTTCCTCTGGGAAATCATGGAATTCTTTTATTTTTTTGCCACTACACCCATTCATTATCCTTGCTTAACCTCCTTCCTCTCTGTCTGCTGCGGGAATCAGCGAGGAGCTCAACAAGATGGCAGAAGCCCTCATGCCATTTATATTTGATGTAATAGCTTGGGACATGTGGATGTTTTTTTTACCCCAAACTAGAAACATGCTGTGAAAGTAGATGCCTGCTAACTCCCTGCCTGCTGAGCCAACGGAGCGAGCACAAGGGAATGTTTGCTAATCTAATGGGCTTCTGGCGTAGACCCAGCCCCAGTTCCAGCCATGCGAGACTGGATCCGTCCCCGCTGCTCTTCAGTTTTGAAAGGGCTGGGTAAGAGGGGAACGCTCCCTTCCATGCGTTTCACCCTCTTGGCAGGGAAGAGACACGGAGGTAGTCAGTTATAGAAAAGGGGATGATTGTGCAGCACCCTGGAAGGAGAGGGAGAAGCACAGTTCACTTGGCTATTGATGATAAAACTGCTCAGAATATCTCCCCGTGCCTAAATCAGTGGCACTCATAGGGACTCGAATGAAAGTACTGCAGTGCCATGACAGGTGAGCATTTGTTTTCCTAGCCCAAACCTAGGCTACGCTGTGAATGATCTGGGCCAGAGACCTGGCCTGACAGCCTTGTTTGTCATTAGAGAAGGTTGTGACAACATCCATTAATCTTTTTAAAATTGTTCTCTTACCCACCTATTTTTTTAAGCAGGGGCTTGTAGAATGAGCAATTTTGTCTCTATTTCCAATGATCAGTCTCTGTGAAGTCAAGCTCTTATTTATTTATATAGGGTTAATATTTGTGAGGCTCATCGGTAAAGTGGCTGATAGCTTTCTGTCCGGTGCTGCCATCCATCTCAGCTGGGTCTTTCAGAGGACACTATCGGCTGAAGTCAGCAGCGCTTTCTTTTTTCTTGGTAATAATTTGAATGGCTCATAAAAAAGATCAAAATTTCTCCTTCATTAAAATAAAATCACTCAGCTGTATGTGAAAAAGCTGCCTGTACCACTCACTGCCACCAAGCAATGCTTTTTCCTTCTCCTTTCCACTGAAGAGAGAAGCACCTCAAATAGTTAAACCGACCTGATTGCCCCTCCTCTCCACCTTGGCCTGGGCACCAAGTGAGGAATACATTTAATGATACCCAAACACGACTGCCATGGTGTAACAGTGGCATGTTTGTTAATTATCAGTCAGCAATAGTGTAAGCCGTGTTTGCTACCAGAATGACACTGTGGTTACTGAGCCCCATGGCAGTTCCTGGCAGCCTGCTCTTCACGTGACATTATCCATGGAGATCCTACAGCTGGCCACAGTAAGCTCAGAGCGCTTCCAATAGAGCAAAGTTTGCTTTGTAGAGAAAACATCTCCACAAGTGTGTGTCAGGTGGTTGAAGTGATGTTGCATGACTCTGAGATGCATTGGTTTTAAAATAAAAAAATGTTAAATATAGCATGATGGTCAAGAATAGTGCAAATTGAAATTCTAAATATAATCAGCATGGAGTTTGGCCTTGTAGGGTATTGGCTTAAATATTCATCATGAACACCAGCCTTCATATTAATGAAAAATATTAAATATTTGGCTCACCATATCCGGTCAGACCCATCCTGGATACAATACATTTATGCTAACCGAGTGGAAGACCTTYTGGAGAGCTACCAGAGAGAAGGAGCCATTGAGGGATCTTCCCCTTCTAAGTATTAGGTCTGATTTTGTTGAAGATGGTTGACTTTGAATGGGTTTTGTGCAGAAATGTTTTTGGCTCTAGAAGTCCACAGATGGGGTACTTTGCGATTTGCAATATCATGGCTTGATCTTTTGACAAGAGATGGGAGAGATCATTGAGGCACTCAGCTTCTCTGAGGCAAGGGCATCAGTTTCCCACCTGAGCTCCTGAGAAAATCTGGCAGGCTGGAGCTCTAGGCCAGGTCCTCCTACAAATGGTGAGAATGCATTGACGGGAAATGTTCTCGGAGGGTGTTTGTTTTCAATAATTGATTGCTTTCTGTGCTTTTTTAGGAGTAAAAGTGTTTGGGGTTAGAAAATTCCTGTGGCTCACCAGTGTTTTGGCTTTACTGCCATCTAATCCTGAGCAGTTAGTTGAGAAACCAGAGCTCCAGGCAGCTCTGGAAGTAGCTATCTGAGCGACTGATGTCTCAGTAGAGCTGAAAGACTGTTTCCAAGCTGGAAAGAGATGGGCAGTAGGGGCATATATTGTCTAAACAAGATGATCTGGCATGAGCTTGGCCTCAGGGTGCCCTTGCAATGAGCTGGTGGCCACTGGAGAGGGAGACAGGACCACTTCGGGACTCTGTTTAATCACTCTTTACAGCTCCCATTGGGGCGTTATCTGAGCACCTTTGTCCTACAGAGCAAAGTTCTGAAGGTTGTGCTTCTGAAGTTCACAGACTGTCTCAGAGCCAATAGGACTTCATGCTGCCAACACACCCCCAGGGGGGATCATCTGAGACTGCCTATCAACGTAAAACAGCCACATGATGCAATGAGTGAGACAGTGTGGCTGGAGACCGTCCTGCTGGTTGTCATCCAAACCATGTGGACTGTAGTCAGTTGCTCCGTTGACATCTCCTTGGAGAAYCATTGTTTACACAGCAGGTAGGTTTTGCCTGGAATCAGCATCTCATTTCTTCCAAGCAGGGAGTTAGGGATCAAGAAGGAACAGGAACCATTAAAGTGGTACAAAGTATAACTGGGTGTCTTGGCATGTGGTGGGTCAGATCCCACGTGGTGCTACACTCTCTGAAATCCTACTGAAATGGGGGAATTTTGGAGGATGTTGGAGCTCTGGGAATTTAGTTTCACTCTGTGGCTCTTCCATAGACCTCTGGTGATCGCCTTGAGCAGCTGATTGGGCTTAACAATCATGCTTTTAATGGTGGTTTCCTTGCATTTGCATGCTATATGCATGGACAGTTCATCCAGTCGTATCCAGTAGGACTGATGCAGGCTCCAGGGAGCAACTTCAGTGGTTGCTGAAGCAATCCTTTTGGGTTTGCTGTCTCCATGGACAAGGACAACAGTCAAGAACGGAATTCTTGTCCCACAGAGATCACACAGATCTATYCTCTGTGCCTCTTTCCTCCTTCTTTAAAATGGAGGTGATACTGCTTTTCTCTTTTCTGTTTAGATTGTTGGCTTTTTGAGGCAAGGGACATTTCTCACTCTTTATGTTTACTACTTTGTACAATATGTGAACGCTGATCTGCTGTGCCTCTTGTTATGTGTATATGAATGACATGGTACAAAGGGCCTCAAACTATTCAATAACAGATACAGCAGTCATGCTTTTCAATACTGCCTTTGCCATACTGAAGCCAGCAGCTTATTAAATTAACTGAAAATTAAAGGGGGGCAGAACTTAACTCCAAGCAGTGTGCAGTGCACAGTGGTATTGCTGGGGTTGGCAGTACTGAGCTTTCATGATGCTTGGACTCCACCAGCTCTCTGCCCTATAGTCTGAAAGCTCCTCGGAGGCCACCACACCCCACCAGGGCTGCCTTTTCATCAGTGGCCAAGATGGCAGGTGCTGTTTGATTATTACTCATTCCTTTTTTTATTACCTTTGACATGTTAAAATATTGTTTAGTGATTTACTCCCCTTTGTATTTAAATGTAGTGATTAGAATATCTTTTTATATTAGACTGCAGTTTTACTTTGAAGATGAAAAGTGCCATGTATTAAATTATAGTGCAATAACTCATGGGTCCTGTTATTCACAGTCTGCATAACCTGTACTTGAGAAGCAGCAAGTTGGACACTCTTCACATGTGTACCTGGATGCCTTTGTTGCTCCTACAACTGCATTTCTGCAGGGAATGACCTGAAAACTCAAAGACTATGTGGTCCACCCGTGTCCTCGCAGCCGATACCAGCAGAGCCTCTTTTTGCCTCCTGAAGAAAGAAGAAATCTGGCATCCCAGCAAAACCRTATCTACTCATTTTTAGGAGGTCACAGACTAGGCAGGCTGAAAAGGCCATTCAGCAAAAATAAATAGAGGGAAATATGACCATCTGTGCTCATCTCAGATGAGCAAATGGTATTTGGCATAGTCATAGTCACAGCTGAGTACCATTACCTTCTGTCCCCTCCAGAGAGGGAGTGTGAACGTCACCATTTAAGCACCAGGAGGTTTTGCAGTTGAACTGGCACTGTGAGCTGTGAAACCTTGTCACGTGAACCACAGCCTTCACTGCACAACTCTCCCTGAGTGTTTTTTACTTTTCTAACCCTTGTGTGTATGTAAAGCAGACAATATGAACCGTCTCTGGTGTAACTTCATCACCTGCTGTGGCTCACAATTATCCTGAATTTGCCCCAGAGGGCTGATGGTGTGGCCCCAAYCACCCCAGAAAGCCGTGAAGCTTCTCATTACAAGGTAGCTTACTCAGATACTTATGACAGAGTTGGTGGCCAAACTCTAGACAGCCATCTTAGAGGTCTTGTCATAGAATCATAGAATCATAGAATAGTTTGGGTTGGAAGGGACCTTTAAAGGTCATCTAATCCAACTCCCCTGCCGTGGGCAGGGACATCTTCAACCAGATCAGGTTGCTCAGAGCCCCGTCCAACCTGACCTTGAATGTTTCCAGGGATGGGGCATCTATGACCTCTCTGGGCAACCTGTGCCAGTGTTTTACCACCCTCATTGTAAAAAATTTCTTCCTTATATCTAGTCTAAATCTATCCTCTTTTAGTTTAAAACCATTCCCCCTTGTCCTGTCGCAACAGGCCCTGCTAAAAAGTTTGTCCCCATCTTTCTTATAAGCCCCCTTTAAGTATTGAAAGTCCTTAATAGGTGTTTCCTCCCTTCTTTGTGGTTGTTTGGTGACATGTCATCTTGAAGGAATAGTCCAGAAATAGGGGGAATACTCTACAAAAGAAAGCAGAATGGTATACAAAGGGAGCTCTGGTGAAAGATAGCATGTTTTCCTGTGGAGTGATGCTGTGAGGCTATCTTCTGCCTGACTCCAGTTAAGCCCAAATTGTCATGCAGTCTTGGCTTGCAAGACCAGATGTACTCTGCATTTAACTGATGGACTCCAAGCACCTTCAGGCATGAGGCAAGGGCATTTTCGGTAGCCCATGGGCCCAAGCTCTGCTGGTGGTATTGTTTGGTTCAGCTATCATGTAACACCTGAATACAAAGTTTGTGGTGTGAAGAGCTAGTCCAAGGATGAGACACCAAGTTCAGCATAGCCACCTTGTCAACTTATTTACACCTTTCTCAAATTCCCAGCTCCTGGAATCACACGGTTAAATCTGACTCTCAGCTTTCATTAAAAGTAAAGAGAGGACTGTGACTATAGAAAAACTGCCAGGATGAGTCCTGATCATTCACAACCACAGGGAAACAAAATGTGGAGTAAGATAAACCTGTCTGACTTTGAGGTGGCCTGATCTCTGGTTAAGCCCACCTGGCTGGGAGGGCTCAGGGTGCAGTTACAGATGTCTCTTCCAGGACTGCTCACCCTTAGCTCCATCAGCTTCTCTCCCCATTCCTGGGGAGGTTACGGCTGATGTGGCAGTATCTAGTCACCTGCTTGTATGGCTACATTCTTTGCCAGATTTGTGAAACGAAGTATTTAAAATAAAATAAAATCTACCAAAAAATACCGTCATAACATCTGGTCTGAGGTGTATATAGCTATTAGCAGTAAAACTACTCCCCTACTTCAGCTGCTGACGTGCATGCCTGACTGTAGCTTTTATAGCACCACCAGTGATCACCATGGGCATGGTTCAGTTTCCTAAATACAATATTTAGGCAACTTTTCATGCCACTTGAGGTGCCCTTGGGTAGCTGAGATGTCCTCATGGGTCGGGCAGATGTGACCCACTGGAGACCTGTGCCTATTTGCAGTGGCAGCCAGGTCCAGACAGGATAAGCTAAGACAGCCCAGATGACCACAAATACTTGGACACCTAAATTGTACCTGATGTGTCCACACTATTTTCATTGTATAGAAAAAGTGGTGTGGCTTTTGAAGTACACAGGCAGTTATATTGATACGAAGTGGCTGGATGTGACTTGGGCACACTATTGCATTTCCATAGCCAGTGTGTGCAATCTGAGGTTCATGCTGCCCATCTGCTGACCATGAGAGGGTGAAGATCCTAACCTGGATAGAAGAATATGGGCAAACAACCCACATCTGGCATAAAGTCTTCCTGGACTAGGTAATTTCCTTGAATACATTTAGATACATTTGAATCTGGGTTTAGCTGTGGGGTTTTTTTTTGGGGGGGTGGTGGTTTTTTAATTAGGGTTACATTTGTGTTGTCTGGCCACAGTGCTTTTGATGGAGGACTAGACACCCTAGAACTCAGTTTATTGAGTGGTTGAGCCACAACCCATCTATGTTGGCATCAAGGACAGGACATTTTTATAATTGTGCAACTCCATCTGCACTAAGGCGTATGCCAGTGAAATGTAACTGCTTCTAAATGAAAGGATCACATGGATTTGCATAACATATATAGGGATATAGCACACAGGAACATGAAAAGTAGTAATGGGCTTATCTAGTTCCTACCTGTCAACTGAGACACTGCAGCTATCCTTGTGTATATCCTTTGGCTATTTCTGTTATGAGACCTGCAGTTTAGCTTACCCCTTTTTCACTGAGATATAAGCTATTGTGCTTAACTCACAACAAGAAGCAATTAGTTACCTTGCCAGTTTAAGATGCTGTAACTCAATTGACTGATTGTGTCCTGGTGTTTTAGACCAAGTCTATCGTGGCTGCAAATGTTAACTTAATTTAGGCACTCACCAAATGCTTGTTTCTGGCTGGGGTCCAGCTTTCAACAAATGTTTCAATCCTGAAAGATGTATTCATGGAGGATTGCTTATTTGCAGCCATATTAGTTAGGACTCTTTCTCCAGCAGGTGCTTCTGCTGTGGGAAAGTTTTTCTGCTCTCTGGAGGGAGCTATGGGAGGGATACTGGAGCGGCACCAGCCCCCAGTGTACCCGTCCTCTCTCTGCCGTGCAAAATCCAGGGCTCTAAACAGCACTGCTAGCTGTATAAGCTCATCCAGGCTTCAGATAACTCTTAACAGYAAGACCTTTGCATGGATTTGGACTTTGCATGGATTTGCAGAGATTTGGAGTAAAGCTGCATATATGCCTCAGTCAGCTGTGATGTGTTGATATGACTCAACATTGCACCATGCCCTGGCTGTTAAGTTGTCCTCTGGTGAACCAAGAAAACAAGAGAATTTCAGGATTTAGGCCCCCTCAGCCAGAGCCGGCTGCTTACTGCTAGCGGTTTTCCTGGAAGTCACTGAGAACTACTTGTGCCTTGCATGGGGGCTTGAAGTGACACGTGGCTGGGTGAACCCCCTCACCAAAGAATTACATTTTAGTTTGAATATGTTAAATTACACCTTGAACAGGAAGCCAGAACAGCCTCAAGAGCCTCTGCCCCAAATATTATTCTGCGGTCAGTGCCACCCCCGCAGAGGGTGGGAGTTTCTACATAGACTTCAAAGACGGGTTTGTTTAGGATCATGTTCTACCATCCCAAATGGACCTTTGCTGAGCAAGGGGAGCCATGGATAGCACCGAGGTGCTGGCCGCGTGACGAGCCTGGTAGCACGATGGGGCAGGACCCAGCCTTCACGGAGCACATCAGGGCTCAGATCCAGAGTCCAGAGTGGCATGGACATGTGGACATTGTGACTGGAAGGAAAGGCTTTCCAAATACACACGCAATAAATGGGATCTTGGGCATAACTGGGGATCCAAAATGGATCAGTGCAGGTGCACAAGCAAGGTAGGAGCAAAGCTCCCCACTCTGGAGAAAAGCACCAGGCCCTTTCCGGGAGGTAGTTTTCCATGAGAAAACCAAAATTCTTAAATCTTAGCCTGTTTCTACCCATGTCCCAGGGTATCCACCGTGTCTTGTCCCATGAAAAGGAGAGGAAGATTTGCCTGTCCTGAGCAGCGAGACTTCCACTGCTGCCTTTGGGAGAGTCTGTGCCAGAAAATATTTAAGGGGAGTATTCAAAGCAGCAGCAGTTCTCCTAGTGTTTAATTTCTCTAGTGAGAAAAGCACAGGGTGGGCTGCAGATGATCTAAGCATGTCAGTTGTCAGATGAAAGCATTTCCAAATGGCTTTCTGGTTATATTTATGTCTTCTGGCTGAAAATGCATTTGATATTTTTTTCAGATGAGGACTTTTTTTTTTCTGCCTGTCTTAGAAAAGGAATTTACTGATTAAAAGTCACTGCATTGACAGCACTGGAAATTGAAGTTCCTTTTTTATCTACAGAACAGGTACAGCACRTTCAGTGGCAGCATAAACCCAGGCTGTTGATGTGTCTTAGCTCTGTCCTGAGCTTAACAACCTGGAAGAAGAGGGAATAAGCCGCTCCTCATGGCCCTGTTATGTTGTGCTGCTGTTCAGATGGAGAACCCTGGCTTTAAATCTAGGATAGGAGGTTTTGTTAATGGGATTGTCTGTTCAGCAGGAGCACAGCTGAAAACCTCTCTCAGTTGATTTGCAAAGAAGGTAACTGGATAGCTGTCAGGTACTGACAAGCGTTGATCTTCTGAGTTGGATTTGAACAGCTCAATGATTGGCGAAAGACTTTTCCCACTTCTGAGAAAGTCCCTTTAAGAGGAAAGTGGTCTCTGTTTGACTGCAAAGGAGATCCYGTTACATACTCACAATGAGGATATCACTTTACATACAGGTCTCATTCTTTTAACAAGCCTCTGAAAGAGGTCTTTGTCTTGTGATTTAGTAAGGTCCACTTTTTTGAAAGTTCTGTGCCAAAAGCTAAACATGTATAAACTGATTTGGGAAAAATAATTCCACAGCAAGGTAATTGGCTGTACCATGAAAACCAAGGATTGCCTTACCATTTGGTGTATAGATGCTGTCTCTGTTTGCAAACTTAGACAGCCAATATTGCAAAAATAGACCTTTAGTAAGCAGCCTACATTTTTCTGCCTCTAGTGAGGCCAAGATATCTTGAGAACAGTTTTCTTCTGGTAGACCATCAGAACGCTGGATGTCAATGTCATGTACGACATTCTGCATACAGAAACAGAAATATAAACTTGAAACAGGTGGTCGTTGACCTTTCAACAGGTATCTGTGTGCATGTAAGAAAAGATAGGGGGTGTATTTCTAGCCTACTTTCCTTGGGAAATAAGATTTATATGATGGGAAATAAGACTTATATGATTTCCGTGTCTATGTATATATCCCCTTGCTACCTACTAAGCCTGCTGGCCTATTTCAATCAAATTTGACACAGGTCTTAAGATATTTCATTCCTACAAGTTTCATTAAAATAGACAGTACAGAAGGAAAACTGTCTTAACGCCTTCCCTAGAGAAAGGTTGCAGTGTGAGCATGGCTCTCCATAGACACCAGCGAATGCCGCCAGAGATGTCAAATTTGCGGGAAAACTGGCTTCACTAGTTCTATTATCTGTGGTTATTTGGTGAATTATAGGGAAAGGTGTCACTGTAGGACCTGCTCTGTATGTCCTTCTGTCCCTGGGAAGGGGTGACTCAGGAGCTAAAGCACAAAGAGGAGATCTAGGCAACATGGATGATGCTCAGCCAACAAATTCTCACTGTGGTACCTTAAGGGAGGGAGTGGCTTTGCTTTTATTTCCTTTAATTTTCACATGAAACTTAGTGGCCACAATATCTCTTATGATTACCAGGACCTCATGAGGATATATGTGTTAATCAGTTTAGGTTAGGATCCTTGAAGTCCTTGGGTAGATGTTTTGTACCAAGGAAAGTTTGTACTTCAACAGGCAATGCAAAATAATAGAAGAAGAAATGTTCCAAACTTGAAAATGCTAATGCCCCAAAAAAAACAAAATACTGAGAGGAAAAATATCCATAGTTTGTCTTGCTGGAGAACAGATGCAAGTTTCTGAAGCTTTCTTGCACAAACGTTGAAAGTTTTTTTTTGCAAAATGTTTCTGTCAGAGCTTTCCTTTCTTCTTCATCTTTTTTTTATAACTAGCTCCAGTGCAAAGAACATAAAGCAAGTCCTTCAAATGAGTAAATTCATCATTAAACCTGGATAGTGTTCTTTATAGAAGCCATTTTTCTCTTGAGCTGGCAAATTAAGTCCATATAATAGGGAGAGGTTTTGGTTGGGTAATCTTTACATAGCATGTTGTTTTCATTCTGCACATTGCAGGTTATTAAAAAAAAGGTTGTGGTCAAATATCTAAGGCTGTACCTTGCATACAATGCTGTTGAATTGGAGGGTGAATCCTCTCTTGACTGCAAACGAAACCCCCTAGAGAAAGCTCCAACTCCAGCCCTAATAGAGGCCACAGTAGGACCTTTGGTGGCTCTGTGCCACTTGAGCCAAAGTGGTAATTCTCTGAGATGGCAGCAGTTACAAGCAACTATCTTCAGTAGGTCCAGAAAGTATATTTGACAGCACTACATCTCCTTTTCAAAACATCTCACATACAGGGGACAAGTCCCATTTGCCCTGTATCATGGTTTGCTACAGAAGGAAAATTTTGGCAAGGTAGAGGATCTGTCATGTTGTGTGTGACTAGAGGCAACACAGCACTGTCTGGGGGCTGTTTTCATGCAAAAGCAAAAAAGTTCCCTAATGATTAATAATCGCGAGGTGTGGGGAAAGGGGAGAGAAAGAGACCAGCTAAATAGTTTCAGCTACGCAAAATTCATGTGGTCAGTAAATCAGTTAATAAACCTGTCTGTTGGAAATGCCCCGGCTTACACTGATCAAAACGTTCCAGCAGGCAGTGCCTCTGAGACCTTACAGCTCAGCAGAGAATTGCAAACTGTTAATCTGAAAAATATTAAGAAGCAAAGCACAAAATAAAACAGCCCCCTCCCCCCCAGCCCTGAAGTCAAGTGTCTGTGGTTCTAAATGCACTCTGTCTATGTCACCCCAGCTGCTAAATGCTTTCTATTGATTTCTCTTTTACAATCTTTTTCCCCCTGTTTTTCTTTCTTTTTTTTTTTCCCCTCTCCCTTTACATTCAGTCCACTTGTTCTATAGGTACAATGCATAGCTTTAAAAAAAGGCCACAGAGTGACCGTTTGGAAGATCACAGCCCTTTYTGTTGTCTGAGCCAGCAACACCTTGGGAAGCAGACACATTTCTGTTGTTCTGGCGGGGGATATTCAGTGCAGTGGCTGATCAAGTGGTGGGTATCATCTGGGTATCATCCCATATATATGCTTCCATTGCTTCCATCCATCCCCTTGCATATGGGAAGGAGCAAAGAGAGGGGCTTTTCCATCCGCACCAGTCCCACCACCACCCTTGCCCTGCATGTTTCAGAGACCCCCAAAAGGTCAAACAACCAGACCTTGCAAGCTGCTGTATACCTTTCTACTGGCTTCACTGAGACTGAAAATTAGTAAGCATCCCATAAAACTGGTCTCATTTGAGACCAACATGAATGGTTAAATAACAGGGAGCTTTAGAAGCTTTCACACAGCGGCAATCTCGTTCAAATGACTCTGCGGCCTGCAGCATCATATAACTGTTTCGTCTTTTCCCTTGCCTGCTTCCCTAGGGAAGGAGCCCACAGAGATTTTCCAGCTGTGTGGGAATGGCAGGGGAGCACTGGTCGAGTGACGTGCGAAGCAGCGTGCTGCTGGACGGGTTGGAGACTTCAGAGGGGACGTCTCTCAGGAGGAATTCCAGCTCCAGAGGCTTTAGTGTTTGTGTGGGTTGTTGTGACTGCTGTTGTTTTCTCCTTTGTTTTCTGCAGCTCAGTATATTGTTATAATACAGCAGGGCAGCATGGGAGTTGTTAAAAAAAAAGGTGTTTTTCCCCCCCTCTGTTTAGGAGCAAAAGGGAATACAATTCCTCTAAGGTGGAGGTAAAACATGGTGTGCAGAGGTATGAGCCACCTGGCTTGAGGTATATGGGCAAGCTGCTTTCTCCCCCCTCCCTGCTTTCTCACCATCCATCAGAGTTGAGATCAATTCAAGCGTCTTGGCCGCAAATTTGGTTAGTGAGCAGGGAAACTATGCCTTTGTTCTGATGCTGGCAAACCTCAGCAAGCTTGATTATCTAAAATAAAACCATCTGCAGCCACTCTAATCAATGGCACATGCATAACAGCAAAAGCTCTAAGCTCATGGCTCGTGTAAAATGTTCATTACATCAGACTGTTGTGCTGCAGGAAAGAATTTATGGGCGAGAGCAAGTGGCTTGGTATTACCCAAACTTGTTGGTGGGACGCAATGCCCCACTGTGTACCCTGTGACACTTGTCCCCTCCGGTGGCTGGTCCAGCGAAGAGGAGTCTACTGCAGCTGCTGGCTGGAGGAATCACTGTGAGTGCCAGGGTCGTTCCTGTGGCCCTGCAGGTCCTGGATTCAGGACTCATTACATGGTGATGCTTTCAGGCGGGCTTGGAAAACAGAAAGGAGTCATGAAGTTTGCTCGTATTACTTGTGGGGTGAAAAAGATTACACTAAAGATATCACTGGATTTGCAGGAAATGGGTTAATCTACTTCTCCATGCATTAAACCCCCTGCAAGCTGAGGGCTCATGTTCAGCTCCTTGCCTTGAGGGTGAGATGCAGCCTGCTGATACCACAAATGATGTGGGTCTAACCGGTGACCGTATTCTGGATCATTGAGTGACTTTTTAGGCATCCTTTCACAAGCTGGAGCAGATATCCAAGGCGGCTTGCCAGTATAGGAGTCAGCAATGCAGTACCTACACATCCCTTGTCTTTTAAATATGTGTACTAGCCTTGGCCGGAGCACATAGGAAGATCTTTTCTCTTGAGAAGCTCAGTGCAGGTGCTACATCTAGCTCCAAGGGAGTTTTCTTAAAAACTGATGGCAGATCAAGACCAGGAATAAGTTCCCGTACTACTCCTGTAATTCCCTATTCCTACAGCCTTGTGCAATGCAGCTAATGATGCACCTGCCAAGACCAAGTATTTCCTCAGGCATGGAAAAAATAGATCACTTCACCACTGGAGCTCCCCTGCCCTAATGTTATAGAAGTTGTTCACTGCCATCTTTTCCCATTTGCACTTTTTCATGTCAAACTATTGTGCCATAATTGACAGGAATGGCAAAGCTGGCACGCTGAATCCATTATCTTGGCTGATGATAATCACAGCATCTATTCCTCTGAAAAGTATAAAATTCTGGTCCGCCATGGTCTCTTTGGAACAACACGTAGCCTGGTACTCATTAAAAAATTTCTTTGACTTATCTTTTTCCTCGTGTTCGAACAAATGCTGAGCCTGGGAGATCCTCTCTGAGTTTGTGATCTTCCTCCCGCAAAACCCACCTCTTTGTTCAGCAGTACGTGAAGTGGTGGTAGACACAGTTGCTTTGTATTCTGAGACAGCACTTAAAACTAGCCTTTTCCCTTCAAAATCTGATACACAGGTCAAAGGGGCGACTGGTCATGTGGTTTCATCTACACGCGCCTGACAGCTCCCATCCTCTTCTGCATATTCATCGCCGCCTCTTTCACTGCAAAATGATGTACTTGAAAGTCTGCTCCGCATCTGACCACTTTGGGGACTGATTTATGATAGCAGAGGTTTTTTTCAAATTGTATTAATCTTTACATATTGAATGTGGCCCTGGGCTACAGCGCATTGGTTTTGGGCTTGCATGCTTCTGTTTTTTGAAGGGTTATTATGTTAATTTATAGCAAAGATTGATTTAATCAGACAAAATCTCCCAACCTAGAACCAAATGCTAATTTAGCAAACCAAATCCACTCAGCAAAGCACATAAGCACATGGTTTATGGCAAGAAAGTGCTTAAATTGCGATAGGGTCAACAGGTTTGAAGGATTTTCTTAGGGAGCTCTGCTGAACTGGGTAGGGAAAATGGAAGAGGAAATCTCTGCTACTTCTCGCACCAATGTTAGGTCACTTAGGTACAGTGAAAGCGGTGGTGGGTGCTATGGTGATCAAAAGCAAGCTGGCTTCTTATCTCTGCTCATAGAGGCCAATGCAGTATTTGTGATGAAAGCTTGAAAAGGTTTTTTCCAGTCCCACTGGCTACTGTCCCACCAGCTTTAATGCATGCACCCAACTGTCCCACCAGCTTCAATGCATGCAGTGGATCTGAGCACTTTGCAAGTAATGGCACTGCCCCTGCAGAAGATACTTTGCCAGGGTGAGATCTTCTTTGTCTAGAGTAAACAGGGTAGCTAGATGGAAAAAACCCCTTCCAGCCTCAGACACAGGAACAAGTCACCCTGTGATTGCCAACTTGCATCCATATGAGAACTCAGCCCACAGCAAGAGCAAGCTAATCTGGTAGTTTAACTTCCACTGAGGAGAGGCTCAATTAATCCAGGTTGCCCCAGCCTGAGATTGTTCACAGGGGCAGCTACCATGGTTCAGCTGTTAGGCTGAAATTTGTCACCCTCCAGTAACTTTGCTCATGTTTCCATGCCCTCAGATTTGCTACAGACGCATATGCACCTTTGATATTTACTTTTCTGTAGCACTGTTTGACCGTTCACCGAAGGGAGATTCTGAATTTGACAACAGCACTCAGCAAGGGTGTGAATTTCCAAGTTTTACTCTCATATGTGCAGTTTGAAATTCATCCTGCTGTTGGCTAGTTACATAAGGCTTTCCAGGGAGGGAACAGGAGTGTTACCTTGACGTTCCTACAGCGAACCCACACAGCATGAGCTGCAAACTGTGACTGCTCGCAGCGTACCGCTCAAACGATCTGCAGACTGATTATGATTCACCGAAGGAACCTGCAAATAATTTTAGATGAAGAGTCCAATCAAGAATCTATTTGCAGACAATTCACAAACACAAAAAGAAGTGAGATTCATTGGATAAGTTATGCATTATGAATTATTCATCCGGCTCCAGTTAATGAGGTAAATGGTACTATCAGTGTTTAAAGTTAAGCTCATTTGTATATATTGGGCAGACCAAGGCCGAAGTAAGAGATGAGCTTTTGGGGCAATAACCTGGGCTCCATAGAGTTCAACAGCAGAACTACTAACTAGGTGTGCAACCAGGATTTCATCCTTCAATTTGAATGTAATGGTTGTCTGTGCTCTTGAATCACAGGAGCAAAAGAAGTTATTCCTAATTCCAGGTTTGGGTCTCCACATTAGATGCCATTCTACGGGGCTTGCAATGAAACGAATAAAGAAAACATCAGCAAGGAAGGGAAGCTTGGGGTGGCTTCTTTAAAGGTTTTGTGGTGTATTTAAGGTAGGGATTGGCCTGAGCTGGAAATCTTGGGTCTTGAGTGATTTTTTGCAAGAGTTAAGTGATATCCAGGCATCCATCTGCGTTACAATGTAGAAAAATCCTGTTGAAGGAGGAATTGTGAAAATTTGACAATGTTCTAAAGCTTTCCTGTTTAAATATGCCTACTTTGACCAACATTTTAAGACTTCCATACTGAAAACTTGGCTTTAGACCAGCAAAACACTTAAGCACATGCTTGAGTTTAATCACATGAGTAACTCTACTGAAATCAAGGGGAATACTTCTAAGAGCAAATGTATACGTAAGCATAAGTCCATTCAGAAAATCCAATGTAAAAGGTTTGGTTTTAGCCACTCAGAGATTTAATGAGAATTAAATGAGAGGTTGAGTGGATATTAATTTCTTCCAAAATATTTTTCTTTAAGAGCCTCAAGGTGGATTTAGTACCTTCATTTAATCACCCAAGTTTGAAAGTTTTCACTCTTAATCTTCTGCAACCTTCAGTAGAAGAATTCAGAGAATTCTTCATGGAATTAATGATTACTTTACTGGAAAAGCCTTTAATTCCAAATCTAGCTTTTCCTTTGTATTTTCAAATTTTGAATTTTTAAAAACTGATTTTTATTTGTTCTAGGTCTTGACATTTTTTATATGAAATGACATTGTCAAGAAACCTGTTTCTTGACATTGCTATACTAAATCTTTAGCAGGTAATGCTTGAAATTACAGGCCACAAATCTCGGTAAGTGCTATTTACTAACATGATAATTGTGGAACATTCGATGATGTGTTAAGTACCATGGAGTGGCAGTATAATTACAGTACATGGCATGTTACAATATAAATATAAAGTAAATACATGATTATTTCTGGCTTAGGTCACATGGTAAATACTAAGTGCAATTATGGCACCAAGTAATCTGCAGGAACGTGTAATTACTCTTGGGCTCAATTCATTTACAAATCCTTGTCCAGCTTTTCACACCACATGGGTTGTGGAAACTGTGGAAAACAGATTATTCATGGCTGCAATGGCCTCCCTGTTACCACAGCCAAACCTGTGGCTCCTCTGCCCTCTCCTGTATCCCAGAGGATGCAGGTGAAGGTTGGTGTAATCAAGGCAGCACCTTGTAGCCAGATGTCCATGGAAAGCTGGGCCAAGAGCTCTCTCCAGCTCATTTGACAAACCCGGTTGATGTTATCTAATAGTTTTCATCTCACCAGTTTTGCTTTAGTGAGATCATCTCGCCCCACTTTTGAATTGACCATCAGCAGCGCGGACTCTGCCTTGCTCTGCATCCTGGAAGTCGAAGGCTATGGCCAATTGATGCTCGTCTCGCACTGGTCCCAGGTTGATCCAGGAACCTGCCATTTTGTAATCTCTATTTGGATCCCTCTGCTCTATTATCTAGTAGGTATGAGGGGCTGAGTGGGATGGCTTGGACGATACATCCAACATCTCCACAGGTTCAAGAGCAAGAGATGGCAGTAGAAGCACCCAGGATATATGGAAATTCTGCACACCTAATGGAGAGCAGACATTTGATTCAGATAGTGTGAAAGAGTCAGTCTATGGAAAGCCACAGTGCATGATACTTGGAGAAAATTCTATCAAGAGAAAGGAAGAAAAAGTAGGGGGAAAAAAGTCTAAAGCCACCAGAGGATCATTCTGTTTATCCAGCCAAAAGGACAACGCGGTGCCTTGGACATCATCGGCTGCCTGTTCTCCCAGGCACCTGGGGCCTCAGAGAAGGTGATCCCCGCTGTATTTTGCTAGGCAAGATTATTAGTTTTAATCTTACAGTCTGTCAACAGGATCTGAACCTGGAACCTTCACTGTTAAAGCCCAGATCCCCTGAGATAACATTAATGACTGCAGCTGTTTGCCATTAGCAAGTCATGCTCTCTGGGGACTGCTTCTGGGGTAGCTGGGATTTTGGCTTGTTTCTTTTAGGGTCAGCTGCGAAGCATTTGAAGTAGAGACGGGAGGTGGGGAACCGAGTCGGACGCAGCAGGAAGCTGCCGCGGTCTGTGCCGCTTCAAAACGCACGGGAGGTGCTAGCTCCCGAGTGGAGGCGGCTGACACTTGATGGGGTCTGACAAAAGAAAACTTCCTGAACCCAGGACGAGCATCTCCTGAAGCTTTGAAACTCTTTTGACACTGGGGTGCAGGAATATCCCAACTGCAGAAGTAGATGCAGGTCGGCTAAAGGGCAATGTGGTTCCAGAAAGACTGCTACATTTTGTTTCCCCTCAAGAGCTAAAACGATGCTCCTTCTCCGAAACCTGCTTTCCTGCCCTCAGCAAGCYGAACACCACTTCCAAGTCTGGGGAGGTGGATCATCCCAAGGCACAGCAAGCAGCCCACGCTGCGTTGCTCTGCCATGGTCTCCTCACGCTACCCTCTCCCAGCAAGGGGTAAGGCTGTGCTGCTGGGCCAAAACACTGGAGCAGGGATGAAAGGATGTGATCTCTCAGTATTTTTGTTTAATCCTTCTACACTCCCTTCCATTGTGCTTTTCTTCRGCTTGTTCAGTCTTACTTGGTTCAGTTTTTCTCTCGGTCTCCCTTGGCCAGAAGAGAGGGGGAAATAACAAACAGCCTGAGGGAATATTTCCAGTTGTGTTGCACACACTGCAGTGCACGGGGATAGTTAAATGGAACCTTGGGGCTAAAACAGGGGAGAAATAGGAGAAACACCAATGATTCTGATTTAACCTCAAAGTGCATCAGTATCTTCCTAGTAAAACCATTAAACACTCTTCTAAGGTTCCCAAAACTTTGGATAATGTCTACAAAGAGATGTCAGATTAAAATTTCTGCTTTACATTAGGCTGGAATATGAAATTATATATTATATGATTATGGCGTCAAGAGAAACTCCAGAGCAAGAACCTTCTTATTTGTTGCATGCCATTTGCTTACCATGAAATACGAAACGCACTTACACTGTGCTACAGCCTTGAGAAATCATTATAAAAATCTGTCATTGCAAGCGAAGACTCTTGCTTACTCTAACCACAGCAAAGGCAGTAACAAAGACATGAATTATGTGTTACCTAACTGAAGGGAAAAGTTCCTTGCCCTAGTTGAACAGACTAGTATAATTTTTCAAGATGCTGTGTCTAATGCTAAGTGTCTGAACACTCTCAGGTTGTTTAGAATCAATTGGCTTAAATCTTGTGTAATGAAAGTGCGTTTGCCAAATAGGCTCAAGCTTATTGCCATGCAAATTAACATTTGCAGGGACAAATTTCTAAGTCCTTCCTCTCTTTGTTGCTTCCAAGATGTTACGGATACAATTTTGCACTTGCAGTTATGTGTGGGTGCAGTTCGTGTCATTTAAACTTCTAATTACAGCATCTGATCGCACCCACGTATCTTATCAGCTAGTTAGACACGTCAATGACACGCACCATAACTGCAAATAACTGGGGGTACAAAATTGCACTGGCAATTATTTGCACCTACTGAAGGAGAGGATGGATATAAAGCAGGCCATTAAAGTGTTTAAAATACTTTTCTTACAGTAGCATAAACCACTGTTACAGGGATATTACCTGCAGGAATGTAGAACAAACATTAGGCTGAATTTTGAGCAGCAGCTGGGTTGGCTTTGTAGCACGAATCTAACCAAGGTTCCCTTTATGGGTGTAAAGAGTGCCAGCCAGGTCTGAGTTTACTTACCTGGCTTCCTCTCTTAGCTCTGCTCAGGATCCTGATCGTACCAGCACTGAAACACTTCCTTCAGTCCCACTGAAGCCAACAACGATGCCTATACTGCACCCTTCAGAAAATGCGCTCTGGCAGTGTCTGAGCCGACACCTGGAAATTCACTGTGAGCACAGTCTGGTTTTTTAAGCAGCCTCAGGGCTTCTCTTAGCAGCCAGAGGACATATGTCGATGGGCCTTATGCTCATATTTAAATTTGAGCTTGCAAGTGCTCTGCTGAATAGGGGCATAAATGGAGTGAGGATAGTTTAAGCAGAAAGAAAATTAAGCTCTACTCAGGATAATAGAAAGCAGTTTCATGACCTTCCTATTATTAATCCAAATAAAAAATTGTAGTTGTCTTTGGGACACATCCCTCTGCCCCAATGTCTGTGATCTTGCCATTATTTCCTGGAACTCTCAAGAGATGTCACCAGCACCATGGCAAAACGTAGCAAATACTGTGACTGTCCTACAACTTCGTGTTAGCCCAACCCTTCGGTACGTGGTTTAGAGACTGATCCTCCACTGGTGCAGTATGGAAGGATGGTCCCTGATCCAGAAACCTTCCAGGCTGGTTCGATTCCCTGTATCAGGCATGGGACACGCAAACAGCATTTGCTCTCATATATTCATGAGTAGCTGAAGGTAGTAGAGTTACTAACAGGAGCTGAAATACTGGTGGTTACATTTTGAGTGCAACATTGTGAAACCAGATCTGGTTTAATGTCTTTTTTTTTTTTTTTTAAATAGGTGTCTTTTAAGTGATAAACGTCCTTACTCAGAAATGGTGTACATTTTACCATGGATGTTTTGCTGTCTGAATTGAAGTCTCCCATAACAACCTAGCTGTACGAGTCTTCAGAATTTTTTTCCCTGTCACAAATTCTTGCAATTACTCAGGATTAGATCTGAGCTTTGCCAAGCAGCTGGTAACATTACAGGAGCTGAGCTGGAGGGGGGTTGCTCTTAGAAAGGAGCCCTCTCAAAAGCGGAAGACAGTAGGGAGCACAAATATTTACATCCACACAGATACCAGTGGTGAGGAAGAGGTCATACTTTGTAGCTGTACTGATACTAGCTTCTTGGAGCCTGGCCCTGATTCTTCTTTAGAAAGAAAAGGAAAGAAATGAAAAAGAAAACCTGGGAGGATTGTCTTCTGTTCTCATTTACTGTGGGGTAAATCCAGAGCAAATTCAATGATCCAAATGGAACTAGTCCAGATTTCCGCTGGCCTAAATGAAAACATTGTTTTCATATACTAGTGGGGAATTCTGCCTTCTTTAATACCATACTTTTAAATTTTGCTGTCACCATGGGACACTGAAATTTTATTTTTTGGCTTATATTTTACCCGTGAAAGAATTAATTGCTTCAGCTTCCTAGAAATCATTGCATGATTCAAGTTACTCTTTTTCATGGCTTGTTCAAAAGTTGGGCTTAGTTTTCACCACAACTGCTCCCTACTCTAAAACATTATTTATATCCATAAACTACTGCATGTAGGGAACAGCCAGTGGAGAAGTAAAATAAACACAATATTGCCTTTTAGCTGGAGTTGCTCTCTGCTCCCCAGAAGGGATAACATTCATAAATCAAACACGGGTTTAATTAACCTTTCGTCTTTGCACAGGATTAGGAGGGCGGGCACAGTCACACTGATTTGAAGATGCAAGGTGCTCACACGACTACTTCACAAAATTTCAGGGATTCAAAACAATAAAATAAAGCATGGTTTAATAAACTAAGGTCTGGGTTCGGGGCTCTGCCAGTGCTGGCCCAAAGCCGTAAGATCCATGATGAAGTCATTTCAAAGTAGCGCGAGATCAGAACATGGTGACCCAAGTGAGTATTTCTGTTTTTTACATGGGAAAAAAGATTTTTTTTCCCCAGATGAAAAGACAGTAATATACGTTCTGGCATTTGAAAGGGGTTTGCATATAGTTTACCATCTTGCAGTCTGCAATCATACACACTTATCCTTAACCTGTCATTTCAGTGAGTGACGCTACTGTAGTCAGAACCTCATTTCTCCCTATTGAGAGAGAGGAAATTCTTCTTTGCTTTGATAAAATGCTGTATCCTAGTTGAAAGGCATCCTTCCTGGGAAGCCCCTCTTTGTGCAAGTAGGCAGTTCAGTAACCATTCGTAGCCTAAAATTAACAGTTAGTATAAAATCAGTCAAAGAGGATAGCAGTCCCTTTTGCAATGAAGTTAATTAACCACATTAATCAAGATTTGGGTGCCTTTTGAGAAGAAGAGCTCTGGCTCAATCACAAGGTGTGAGTGTTTGATGCAAGAAGCATGGGGTGCATTTCTGGGTCTATCGCAGTAGGGCTGCGTGCGATGTTCAGACTGATTCCTGTGGCCTTTAAACTCCAAGTCTACCAGCTCTGCCTGTGCTGGGAACACTTTCCAGAATTTTTGTGCTATGGATAGCGTCATTTGAATGACATTATTTCTAGTGGCAAAAGAAAAGACCTGCTATCTACAGGTCACGCCGTTACATTCTTATTTTCATTGCTGTATCTGTTACAGCTGCTGGGAGCTCAGGCTGCACAAATCCTCCAGGCTTTGCTAGCCCGATGCAGGGAACTGGTGCTAGCAGGGAGGGAGATACAAGAGCTTTGTCTGATGTGGATGGGGCATGAATATTTCCAGAATCTCACTGAAGAAGTCTGCAGATGAAGATTAACACTAATGGAAATGTCAATCTCAGTTTTCTGATTGACCCAGAACTGATTTCCACTTGGCAAAGCCTGTCCCAGAAGCCCTGGTCCATGGGATGGCTTCATTCCTCCACACCCACTGGTGACAGCACTGGTATCAGCAGGTATCAGCTTGGGAAAGTGTTCAGCACTGCCTGGGAGCCCTGGCAGGGCAAGTGGCTTTGCTTTTTATAGAAAAACATGGTGATGCCTGGGAATCAGGCAAAAAGTCTGGGTCCTGGTCCCCAAGGCTAGGGAGAGCCCCAGCACTGAAGGGAAGGAAGGGGGCTGGTGGCTGGTGAAGAGGGATTTGCTCTTGGGGAAGAGTTCAATCCCGCCCTGATGTCCAGTTGGAGGGAGAGGAGAAGTTTCTAGTTCCTCATTATTCTGTCCCTTTTGTTTGCATTTAAACGAAAATCCAGTTGGGCATTTCACTGTGGCTGTTGTTGCACTAGCCTGGCAGGACACAAGACCAACCTTGCTTGACTGGTCTCTGCTACTGAGGGCACAGGGCTGCTGGTCAGACACCTGACTGCAGTTCCTAGCTTTGCTGAAGGATTTTTAACGAAGATTTCCCCTTTTCAGTGCTTCAGTTTCCTTCCTCTTACGCACTGCAATGCTGTTGTGTTACTAAGAGTTTGAGGAGCATCTAACTGCTCCCACTGGAGGACCCTACTGCCAGCTGAAGCTCCCAGCCTCCCTGGTGAATCACATATACGATATATAAAAGGGTGCACTGCAGGGCACAGAGATAAGACATTGGTAATCCAGCCGGGAGTGCAGATAGGGAAACCACTAAACAAATTGCTCTGCAATGCACAGTGCATGGRTGTGTGCAAAGGACATGTTAATTCTAACTCCATTTTGTGTTTCTTCTCCCCAGTGAGCATTGCTGACATCCGATCTGTGTTCTTCGCTTGTTATTTCTAAGGAGTTATCAAGTTTAAGTGCTGTTTCTTTCTGTCTTACAAGAAGGGAATGCTTGAGCCTGTTGATTAAACACATCCCTTGTTTTTCCCTGTTCAGGCACAAATTTCCAGACTCAAACTCTGAAAGTAATTTCTATTCCTCCCACACCATGTGCGTGTTGCAGAATTTTACCATCACGTTCCAAATCTTGCAGTAAAAACTTTTGCAAGTTATTAACAGACAGGATGGGTACTTCAGCTTTGACTACTCTAGTCTTTTGGATTGGGCTGGGCTCTTTATTTTGTTTGTTGGGGTTTTTTTTAAATGAGGGATTCCAACCCTTGGAGATCTGGATAAAAATAGGTTGAGGCAGGATTGCATGGATCAGTCACACTTCTTTGCACTGTGCTATCAATCAAGGTAAAACACAACATCCTAGATGACCTTGTAGAAGTTTATATACCAAAACGGATAAGCGTGTCACTCAGGTGAAAAACGGCAACCAAAAAGGTACTGAAACTATCTGATCTTATTACAGTGTGTCTAGCGAACTGTGTATTATGGTGCCTGTATTGCTTTACTATTACACATGTGTACATGGACATGACGCAGTGCAGTGCACACATTATTTTTAATTCATGGAAACATTAACTGAGAAGCCATTAGGCACAGGGCAAAACTTGCAATGTGCATGCCTGTGAGCAGAGAAGTGATTGACTGATTTGCAGAGGACCTTTTAGAGGCTTAAAATAATTCTCAGGGCCAGGCTGTGAACCTCATTCTCCAGGAGATCCAACACTATTCACACGTGTAGCCTCCTTGGCTTCACTGGAATTACTCATGGGAACGCTCACCAGTGGGAGTAGGTGATGCACAGTCTCACTGTAAATGCTTGTTTCCCTGGGTTTCTTGCAGCCAAGCAACACTGATAATTATAGTCACCCGCAGGTTTGAGACATGTAAAATGAGGCACTCGGGAGCCCTTCCTGGAGTAACTATACTCCCGGAGTTCCAGTTCCTGCTATTCTGAACATGGGCTTCAGGATGCTTTCCTGCCTCCCACATTCAGTCTGGACACTGGATTTTCTCTTTCAAGCCATGACTTTGGGACCTTTCTGATTTCCAAGTGATGGGTAARGGGAGGTGGGAAACAAGGGCTTTGCCCTCAGTACTAACCACATGCCCTGTTGTGTGACGCAAAACATGGAGTATGTCACCATGGCATCAGCACTCTCCTTGCATCCTGTTTGTGTCCCACCATAGAATCACATAATCATAGAATCATACAATTGTTTAGGTTGGAAAAGACCTTTAAGATCATCAAGTCCAACCATTAACCTAGCACTGCCAAGTCCACCAGTAAATCACGTCCTTAAGCACCACATCTACACGCCTTTTAAATACCTGCAGGGATGGTGACTCMACCACTTCCCTGGGCAGCCTGTTCCAATGCTTGACAACCCTTCCGGTGAAGAAACTTTTCCTAATATCCAGTCTAAACCTCCCCTGGCACAACTTGAGCCYGTTTCTTCTTGTCCTATCCCTTGTTACTTTGGAAAAGAGACCGACCCCCACCTCRCTACAACCTCCTTCCAGGTAGTTGTAGAGAGCAATAAGGTCTCCCTTCAGCCTCCTCTTCTCCAGACTAAACAGTCCCAGTTCCCTCAGCCGCTCCTCGTAAGACTTGCTCTCCAGACCCTTCACCAGCTTCGTTGCCCTTCTCTGGACACACTCCAGCACCTCAATGTCCTTCTTGCAGTGAGGGGCCCAAAACTGAACACAGTATTCGAGGTGCRGCCTCWCCAGYGCCGAGTACAGGGGGAYGRTCACTTCCCTAGTCCTGCTGGYCACACTATTTCTSATACARGCCAGGATGCTGTTGGCCTTCTTGGCCACCTGGGCACACTGCTGGCTTATTTTCAGCTGGCTGTCAACCAACACCCCYAGGTCCTTTTCTGCCAGGCGGCTTTCCAGCCACTCTTCCCCAAGCCTGTAGTGTTGCATGGGGTTGTTGTGACTCAGGTGCAGGACCCAGCACTCAGCCTTGTTGAACCTCATACAGTTGGCCTCRGCCCATCGATCCAGCCTGTCTGGGTCCCTCTGCAGARCCTTCCTACCCTCAAGCAGATCGACACTCCTGCCCAACTTGGTGTCTTCTGCAAACTTACTGAGGGTGCACTCGATCCCCTCATCCAGATCATYGATAAAGCTATTAAACAGAACTGGCCCCAATACTGAGCCCTGGGGAACACCACTTGTGACCGGCCGCCAACTGGATTTAACTCCATTCACCACCACTCTTTGGGCTCGGCCATCCAGACAGTTTTTTACCCAGCGAAGAGTACACTGGCCCAAGCCATGAGCAATAAGTTTCTCCAGGAGAATGCTGTGGGAAACGGTGTCAAAGGCTTTACTAAAGGCTAGGTGGACAACATCCACAGCCTTTCCCTCCTCCACTAAGCGGGTCACCTTGTCATAGAAGGAGATCAGGTTAGTCAAGCAGGACCTGCCTTTCATAAACCCATGCTGACTGGGCCTGATCACCTGGTTGTCCTGTGCATGCCGCATGATGGCACTCAGGATGATCTGCTCCATAACCTTCCCCAGCATCAAAGTCAGGCTGACAGGCCTGTAGTTCCCCGGATCCTCCTTCYGGCCCTTCTTGTAGATGGGCRTCACATTTGCTAACTTCCAGTCAACTGGGACCTTCCCAGTTAGYCGGGACTGCTGATAAAGGATTGAAAGTGGCTTGGTGAGCACTTCTGCCAGCCCCCTCAGTACCCTTGAGTGGGTCCCATCTGGCCCCATAGACTTGTGTGTGTCTAAGTRGTGTAGCAGGTTGCTAACCGTTTCCCCTTGGATTATGGGGGCTTCATTCTGCTCCCCATAGTGCAGTTGCTCTGGGGTTTCCTTATGAAGAATGACAGGAGCCTCCACTGTGTGATTTATATCTTCAGTGGGCTGAATGCTCTCTGGAAATGCCTCTCCCTTGAGTACAGGAGGCAACTGGTGTGACTGTGTTCAGGCCACACTCAGGTGCTTCATGGGTCTCATAGACCCTGAATGGGCCATCCTGATGCTCACAAGGACCCCTCTGCCAGTATTACTGAGAAAGAAGAAAAGCATGAGTTGTCCATCCCTCATCTGCATTTCAAATGCATGCAAGGACTGGGCATTCTGGATCTGATAAAATGAACTTCTGAGCTCAGGATGGTGAGGAGGCAGGGTGCTGGGAAGCCACTGTGCCCCTTAGGCAATGACCGGAGAGGAGAACTGCACGAGCAGTGCCTGTATAGCCACAGCCCAGAGTGGCTGAGTTGGGAAATCTGAACACAGTCAGGAGAGGGCTTCTGCCAAGTGTCTCATTGATGGTAAACCCCCTGATCCTCCTGTGGGGCTCAGCACAGTAGGGGTTASTTTGGAAGCAGTGTTGGAGCACCTCTGAGGAAGTGGCAGAGCTGACACTACTCCAGAGGAGGCCACAGAGAGCAGCAAGCCAAAAGCTGGTCTCTGGGAAGGACCYTTTATTCAGTACTTCAGCCGGGGATGGTGCAGAGCTCCTGGGTCTACAGTGTCCTGTAGAGATGGGCCTGGAGTTGGGGCCAGGGTGGAAGTATCTGGGGGATCACATTGCCCTGTTAGCTTCTCAAGACTGAAAGAAGACTAATGCAAAGACTGCTGCCAGGACATCCTGGAGTTAGGGTCTTCAAATGAGATCACGTTCCTGATCTGCTCAGTGCTGGGCTTCCTAATTTGACTCTGCTTTTCCACCTCCTACCACTATTTTGACCCCCAAAACTGTTCCAGTTCTTTTAACTCTTTACACTTAGTACTTGGAAATGAGAAAATATTGCACATCAAAGAGTCTCCAGGAGGGAAATTTCTCTTCTGGAATTGCACTGAGGTTGCTGATTTTTTTCTCTACTTCTAGTGAATATATTCAGCCACCCTGAGTCTTTGGGCTGAAGTCACTGGCCATCCCAGCCCCGTCCTTCCCAGGACAGCATCCATTCAGCTGCATGAGTTATTGTGGAGTACTAGTTGGGGAGCAGATGGGAACCATGTGCAAATCCTCAGCTATGCTCCCACCTGAGCTTTGGGCCAGAATCAAATCCTGTATTTGAGCAGCCTTCTGGCTGTGGAGGTGGCATAGACAAGAAGCCGTGCAACTCAGCTCACAAAGCCAGAAGGCAATAGCAGGAAAGATTTCATCACTTCCCCCTGGAAACCTCCACGTTTCTCTTCTCTTTATTCTTCTTTTCCTTTATGCTGCTCTCACCTCCCTTCACAAGAATCCTGTGCGGCAAAGGGGTGAATATCTTTGATATCTTTCTTTCTATCAAGCTGCAGATATGATGAGAGGGAGATTCACCACAGTCTAGGTTCACCTATCAAACTTAAGGCATTTCACCAAGGCTCCTAAATTAGAAGCCTCATTGTACTGACTTACTGCTGTTTGTGCCAACAGCATCTTGAGAAATGGAGAAATACTGGCATCTTGAGAGTATGATTCACCCTYCTCAGATGTGAATCCCTCTCCTAAGGTGTCTCTCTCTTCTCYGTGACTGTAGCTGGCACCCAGATAATGACAGTCCTAACTTCAGCGTCTCTGCCTACTATCAGGTGGGATGCATCTGAGCCGAAATGCCAGATAAGCAAAACAACCCGTCAGAAGTACGATGGGGAATACAAACAACATGACTGATTCAGTCTTTCTTGTGAGAGGAAAAAAAGTTAACGGAACTCTTTAAATCTTCTTCTGGGATGATGTTAGTCCTTTTTTTCATCTACCCCCTTGCAGTAACCTTCTGGTAACCCACTTTGAGCAAGAGCAATGGCAGCTTTTTAGTGCTCACCTTTCAGGACAGCCAAGGAAAAGCACTCCCACTCTTCCTCACTGCTGACAGATGAGATGTCCACTGAAGAAATCAAAACAAGACGAAAAAAAAAAAAAAAAATACCACCCCCCCCCCCCCCCCCCCCCCACAAAAGTTCCCCCAAAAAAAAAAAAAAAAAAAAAAAAAAAAAAACCCCCCCCCCCCCGCCCCCAAACCCCCAAACCCTACCAGTAGGTAAAGTTTAAAATAAATGGTTACTCTTTCCAGGAAAAGGACCTAATAGGAAATATAAAACCTCTTGAATGACAAACCTATATCTACCTTGCCAGCAGGTACCACTTTCCCAAAGTACTGATGCTTTTAAGCCTTAATCCATCTGTCAGAGGTGATAGGATACTTTTAAAAGGAAAACACTGCTCCAAGCTATTGGGGGAAAAATGGAATGGAGTATGTTAGCAAGATGTGTTACCTGTCTTCTGACAGCTAATGTATCTTCACATTGCTGAGCCTTTGTCCTCTTTTGTTGCCAGATAAAAACAGAATCATTATGGATGTCTCCAAAGACAGCTTGGTAAACATGCACGATACATTAAGTTCTAGATTCTCCCAGCAGGACCTTGGCACAGAGTCTGTATGGGGTCCAGGTACATCTGCTCCACAGTTGTATCTGGAGCCAGTGAGAATGGCAGGACCTTAGAATGAATAAGGGGTTTTCTGTCTTATTTGTAACAGTTCACTCTTTTGCCTTTTTTTAAGGCTCTTCTGCTTCTGTGCATGATCTGCCAAAGGCAAGGTAGCTTTGACTTTTAAAAGACGCTTAAGCCATTTAAAACAGAACTGGTGAGCCACTCAGGTTAAGGCACCATCCACACAAAGTTATGRTCAGAGGAAAGCAAGACATCAAATGGAAAAGATGGTTTGGAAGAAGTGAAGGGGAAGCACATGGATTTGCAGCTGGAGGTGGAAGAAGAGGACATACTATCAAGACAACTTAGAAACTTTCTTCTGGTAACTAAAGAAAAGAGAAGTAAATATATTTTTTTAAAAGGATTTACTTGTCTGGTGGTAGGACAGTGTGAAACCTTACAAATAAATCATTCAGAAGAGGATAACATGAATTTAACCATTCAGATAATGGTTTTGCATAGTTTTCTTGCATTGAATATTAGGGTTCAGGAAAAACAGAGGAAGAAATAGGCTATGCCAATAGAAGTGATGATTCTGTTTTCAAGAAAAGTTGCTTTCAATATCTTCTCACAAAGAACTGGTTTCAGCTGCATTTTTCATTATCCACCTGCACAAGTTTTTCAAGCAATTTGCCCTCTGTGATTTGTTCTGCTGCCTGCTTGAGGGCATGGTCCCAGGTCACAGTCATGTGAGATATAGGAAAASCAAATGGTCCCTCAATGAGATATAAAGAAAATTCCTGGCTTGCTTCTACCCAAGAGAATTGATCTGTGGCCTTGCAGGTCACCTGCTGCAGTAGGACGTGTGTTTGGGTTCACTTTCTAGCTCCACTACAGGTGTCCTTTGTAATCCTGAGAGACTGACTTTGGAGCATTTCTGGAAATCCATGCTATTTAGTAGATCAACCAAACTGATTTTATCAATCTCTTCTGGCCTTAAATCTGTGCCTTGGCTTCACACTCTCACATTCCTCTCTTAAACCTCCCTTGGGCTGCACTATAGGATAACACATAGCCATTCTTCAAGCTGGATTGACTTTGCTTTTATGGATATGATCAAAAYTCTCAGCAGGGGTAAATCACCACTGCTCCACTGTAGGGAATAATGTAAAAGGTCTTACTCCCTTAAATGGATGCAAATCAAGGGTAGTTTAAGACAAGTTAAGTGAAGAATTATACTGGTAGAAAAGTAAATATGGAGAAAGAGGAAAGAAAAGAATGTTATTTATTACCAGTAGACAATGGTATGACGATGCTTTAAGCGGACTTACTTATTTCCAACCTTGTCCCCTTTATGATGTTACTGCCACCTTTGCAGAATGCACATAAACCTGTAGCAGTTCAGGAAGGTCCCTTTCATGTCCAATTCTCACTGCATTACAAAGTGCTTTAAGATGCAAGATGGCAGGAAATACCTCCACTGGGAAGTCTTTCCATTACATCCTGACTCTTGTCACATTTTGTTGAAGGCAGCTAGTCCTCCACCTCCTTCCCAGAGGCCACCTACAAACTTTCACCAGCCCAGCTATCCTGCTGCCTTCCTGCTCTCCACTTGCAATGAAGCTTCTGCTTTGCTCATATTTGCCTGCCCATCTCACAGACTCTCTCATATTCCTGAGCTGCTGTTGGAGAACAGCCATGAGAAATCCTTCCACTAATATATTGCCACCTGAAAATCTTGTCTCTGAAAATGTTCTTGATATCTGGTTTTCTTGTAGTGTCTGTGACTTTGTTTTCTGATCCTCCTCTTTCTTCCACCTTTTCACAGGTCCTTAAGACCTTTCCTTTCCCCTTTTATATCTCTCCATGACAAGTTTCCTATTTTCTGGGGGAATAAATTAACAATGCAAAACCTCTCACAGTGGATGTCAAGAGATTTTTTTTTTTCCCTTTCAGCCTCAATCTATGACTTAAAAAGAAGCTCTTGTAARGGCTAGAAATGCAGTTATTTTGAGCAAAAGGGCATATTGGCCACTGATTGTGGCTTAATGTTTATACACACATGCACACAACGCTGTCCTGGAGACTATTCCTTGTGCMCATCCAAAGCTCAAGTTAATCCTAATCACAGCGCAGATGGCCCAATATTGCAGGAGAATAGATTTTTAAAGACATTTTGAGGATACAGTCTTAAGACAATGCTTGGTAACTGAGGAAAGATCCTACCTGGAAGTGGTTGTCTTGTACTAACAAGAATGGCCATATATGAAGGGATGGCTGTAATGAGTATCTGACCAGCAGATTTCCATGGGCTTTGGTTCCTACCCTCAGGGATGTGATCTTAGTTACAGACATGATCTGCAACAGTAAGAGACAGTCAGTTGCTATTGCATGATCATCTCAATTCTGGAGTCTATAAAATACTGACAAATCAAAGTCTAGGCTTAGCTAGGAGTGGGGAAGGGGGTTTAAAATCCACAAAAGAAAACCCCTGGGAGCATTAGCATCCTGAGCTAGTTACAGAGAGGTAGAAAAGAGTGGGTTAGAGCTCAGAAAGGACCGGAGTCTTCCGCACTTCGGTCTACCATCTTCTTGGAACAGGCATTAACAAATTAAAAAAACACTGAATGATCTTTTAAAAAAGGAAAGATTTATGGGTAAATGGCATTTTATCCTCCTATTTGTTCTTAATGAGGTCAGAACATGTTTAAAAATATCTCCTGAAGTGTCTTGTTTAATGTGTAGCCTATGTGGTTAGATCAAAGAATGGTCAATGAAATCTACAGTTTTCTATCTCCCAGTAGTTTTTGATTGTTTAGAGGCGTGGACAGTTCCCATGAATACTGTGCCTTTTGGGCTGACTCCATGCCAGAAATACTTACATATTGTGATTTCCATACTGTATCGCCTTGAAAAGCTCAGCCTTGAGTGTTGTCCCCAGGTCATGTTTAGCCCAGCTCTGGGAGAGGGCAGGGAGCCGGCAGCACTGACCGTCGGGAGACATCAGGTCTCCTGCTTCGTTGTTGATTTTCTGTAGCAAGCTGCTCACCATCACTCATATTTTCTGTTTTGCTTTTTCTGTCTATGGATGAATGCAGTCATTAAGTTTAGACTTATTTCTATAGAGACCATAAGTTCATCAGGACAGGGCTGGTGTCCACATATACTGAACTTAAAACAGTTGGCACCTGCCAAGAGCTGTGCTGTGGTGCCTTGAACTGACTTGTGCTCCTCTTCCTAGTGTCACTGCCTGCCTTTCTGCAGACCCTTTGGGATTTGACCACACAGAGTGCGTGAGCTTAATTAAAATTAGCTTAAAAACCGAAGTAGTTGAAAAGATGTGAAAGATGCTGGGGACACAGCTGGCAAATGCAGAGCCTCAAGTTAGACTGAATTTAAAAAAATAGGTTTAAATCCACTGAGAGTATCTACACAAGGGTTTCTACCAGTTTAAGTTAATTGGTTTAAAAGAATGCTTTTAATTAATCCTGTGTGTTCCTATAGGTGGATGAGACCTTCCTCGGAGGCAGTAGAAAGTGGCCAGCATTCTCAGACAGGGATGATTGCAAGAAAAAGCATTTAGCCATCCATGTTCTCCTCCCGTGGGAGGAGCAGATAGCCCAGCTGCTGCACCAGGGATGCTGATTCAGATCCATGAAGTATCATAAAACTTTTTGTGTCACCTGGGGCGAGCTGCTTAACATTTTACCCATTTCTCTGCCCAAGAAGAAAAGGATAATTGCATCTAATTCCCTGGGGTGCCTAAGAATAAATATATAAAGCATTATGAGGGGACAAGTAATGGAGGCCATGTTAAAACTACCTCTTCCTTTCTATGAGCTGGTTCTAATGATGTATATTGCTTTGCAGGGTAGCTACCGGCCATCCATTACTTTTCAGACAATGAAGGCATTAGATGTGTCACCAGAACGATTACTGCCAAACTTGTGATGTATTTTTTTATGAAATTTAAACATTTATGGTGCTTCACAAAAATAAAGCAAAAAAAAAAAAAAAAAATTAAAAACCTACAAACACTTCACCCTTAACATCTTTCAACAGATCTTGTGGTGTTGGATGGAAAATTAATTTAACAGGATATTACTGTTCTGTTGCAATATTTGTGGTGTACAACAATATTATAGTTGGTGTTAAACTTTATTACTAGCCCTGTGATAAAATTAGTTCAATATTGGCTGCTTTTATAATGTGGTTTTACAATTGCAACATGGGATAATGTGATAGTACAAAAAAAAAAAAAAAAAAAAATAAAAAAAAACCCAAACCCCCTAAACCCAAAAGCATGGAGTGGAGGAAAGGAACAGAAAGTTACATAGTGGGAAGGTACAGGACAGGGGTTGCATTTTAATGTAGGGTGCTGTGAAAATTTCTTTCTGGAACGGCTTGAAGCCAGAAGCAGCCTTTTGATTATATTATACACAGGCTGATGACTGTCACAGTGAAAAGTGTCAAATGGGGAGCAGGCAGGAAAGGCAGGAGAGAGGCAGGAAAGAAGGCAACAATTTCACAGCGGTGATTAAGCCTAGTTTGCCCAGAGGTGAATTTAGAGCAACGTCATCATGCTGTCATTGGCTTCCCAAGGAACGGTGGCTTCTGAAATGGGGCTTTTTGAGGTTATTTGTATTCCTAAATTGGGCGAGCTTAACCTCAGAAGGGTTTAGTACATTAGGGTGGAAATGCAAGTCTAAGCAGTGCTGTAACAGCATAATCAGTGTGCGGCATTCAGACACCCAACCTGCAACACTATGCCATGTTTAATCAGACATCTTCCTTTCACTGCTGTGTCATTCGCTGTTTCATTTACAGAGCCTGTGAGCTCCTTCGGGCAGATATTGTCTCTTGTTTCATGTTTCTGCAGAGCTTGGTGCAACAGGACCTATTCCCTGCTGTTATTTTTGGTTACTGGGCTAGCATAAATCCTAGCAGAGCTTGGAGAGCCCAATTCTGAACCAGTGCACACCTGGGGAGCTCTACTGGAGCCAGGACTAAGCAGRCAGAGAAAGAGGGCAGAAAGGCCTGTTTATGGCAATTGAAAATCTACATCTGGAAGCAGTGACTTCAGAGTTGTGTTTAGGATGGTGTGTCGTAGGTATGTTGTAGCTTGTGTCCTGCTGTGTCTCCAGGTCACCCTTGTCTTAAGGATACCCATCCCTCAGGGAGCAGCTGGCCCTTGCTGCACCTTGTCATAGAGTAGAAGATGAAATCAGAATCATATCCTGATTAGTATTATACTATTATATCATCTTCTTTTTTTGGTGAAAGTAGGAATTTTACTTCTTGAGAATTATGGCATCTACTGGATGCTGCTATTAAAAGCAAGGCTGAAGTTACACAAACCGAAGAGATATACTGTTGTCTGTGCAGAGCTTTGTGCTGATTTTGAAAGAAATTTCTGCTACAAAACTATTGAGCCAACCTGGCTCCAATGTTTCCTCTGCTTCAGCTTAATCTGTTCTCATGTTGGAGCACATCTCTAGTAAAAAGGAGTGGAAGGTGGAAAGAATCTGGAAAATGTATTGCCTACATGAGCAGCGTATGCAGCCAGCAGAAGCAGCTATTCCTAGTAGAGAGAGCTGGGAATAGTTAGGAACACTCACTGCAGAGTATAAAAACCTTTGGGTTTTTTTGTAAAGATGTAGTAATACAGATATGCGGTAGTTTCCAGAAGGAAAATACAGCTAATGAAAAGGCATAGCAAAATAKCAAAACTTGGAGGTGAAGTTCAGACATTCCCAAATTAGCAGCTAAGCTGCTAACTGCCTGTGGAAGCCTGGGCTGTGCTAGCCCTTATCTAACCCATCGTGCACTGAAACCAGAGAGTGCTTTGCCCTGGACACCAGAGCTAGAATGCACTGGCACAGACCCGGTATGAAACCCACTCCTCGGACAAGAAAGGGAGCAGGATAGTTGTCAGCACCTGCTCAGCAGAAGGGTATCACTAGCAGAATCTGGGTCTAAATAAGTTGTCGCAGTTTCTGGTGGTTTTAACATGCTTTAAACTCACTACAATTACCTTATTTTGCTGTTCCTATGTACACAGGCACTCTGTTTTTTCCAGGCCATGCACTCTTCTCACACTAGCTGATCCTGAAAGCCTCTTCTCTCTGAGACTCTTTCTCTCCTCCAACAAAACTGTGCAGAAGATTTGGGTTCGTGCATAACTTTTTTTGAAGCAAGTTTGTTTGTCTGTGAATTGCCACATTCTTCACGGCGTTCAGTCTGTTGTACGTGGCTGAGTTGCATCCCATCAGGTGGGTTTCAGTGAGCAAGACGATGGATTGGAGGGCAGTGTCATTCGTTACTCAATGATCTTAAGGGTCTTTTCCAACCTAAATGATTCTGTGATTCTATGAGCAATATTTAAAGGAGAACATAGCATTGCTGTGGATGATTTGCTTAAAAGTAAGAGTGGCTGAAGGGTACATGAACTGTCTGTTTATCTCTGTAATGATCTTGGTAGCTAATAGTACTGCTTCCACCCATGGCTGGAATTGATGGGATGCTTAATGTACACTGAAGCATAGAAAAAATTCTTGAAGTAATTGGTCCTTCACCATAGATGTATACTTGACTTCTCTTGCAGCACTGTCCATTGCAGAAAGTACAATATAAGCTCAACCAGAAGGACTGGCTTCACCCCTTGGTGCCACTGGTGGACCTGAGCTAACTGCAGACCGAGGCTGCTGCTGGGTGCCACCGTCCTCTCTCTGCTCTGAATGTGCATCCAAGAGCCGTCTGCCTCCATCTCCCAGCTTTCGTCCTTGGGCAGAGTATCTCCATCTCACTCTGGTGACCAGAGCCCGTCTCTGTCCTCTCCACCCATCCTCCAGGCTCTCCTGGAGCAGCCGGCAGCCTGCAGCATGCAAGAGTAGGGGCAGGGCTGCCTTACCCCTCAGCCCCCAAATGCAACCACCCCAGGGTGCCCACCATATCACGGGAAGTGAGGYCTTTTCAGGGGTGATTAGGAACACAAAGGGCTGTGCCTGACAATTAGAGAGAGGCTGTGGGACTGTGAGAAGCATGACTGGAATTTGGAGCAGACGAGCACTAAAATCATCCATGGCCACGGCCTCGGCTTTATGTTTCAGCAACAAGTTTTAAAGTTGGGGTACGTATTTTTTTTTTTTTTAAATGTGGATTTTTTTTTTTCCCCACAGCTTTCACAGACAGTTGAAATGAAGCCGCAGTACTGAATCAGCCYGTGGTGGAGGCAGGAGGGTTTGCAGCATTTAGACCTGGAGTAAAGAACCGGGACCCAGAAACTAACGGTAATGAGAGCGTGTCCTTTCAGAGCCAACCATCAGGGAGAGCAAATCAATCATGCCCTGCCCTCCGCTGGGACCAGCGAGTGATTGATTCAGCTTCTGTCAGCTGCCCTTATGGACCGGGATGTACGTGAACATGAAAGGAGCAGAACAAAGGCCCCATTACCGCAGTGGGCAGAGAGAAGGCTCCCCTGCTGCTTGATGCATCTCTCCCTCTCTAAGCTATTGCAGCCTCCCTGTCTTTGTCCTCCTTCCTCCTCTAGTGCTTTGATCCTTCCTTCCTCTGCTTTCCAGCCAGCCGGGCCTTGCTCCCTCTTTCCAGTTCCTCCCAACTGCAATGTTTTCTTGTCAGGAAAGTCCCGATAACCTCACGTCGAGACTACTATTCCTGGCCAATCCTTGTGGTCAGTTCTTCTTTCCCATCTATTTTTCTCTCTCCAGCCCCATTCATCTACCCTTGCTGAAAGGATAAAAAAATCAGGCTCAGCCGAGTGTCTGCTTTTTGGGATTCGTTATTGGTGATGCACTGGTCTCCCAGTTCTTGCTTGTGGTTCCCAATGTCTCTCTCCTTCTGGGAAGCTTCCATTTTTCTTTATTTATTTGTCTTGGGTAGGACCATGGAGCTGAGTCACAGAAGTGGAACGGAGCATGGTTATTTTGGTTTGAAGAGAGTTTCTGTCCCTTCCCACTGCATAGAGAAGTGTGAAGGGATGAAAATTTGCCTGCGATTTTTCTTCCCTAAACTTCTTGGTTTCACCCACATTATTCATAGTCCCTGGCTCTTCCGCCTCAAGGCTTTTCTGGGCTCCTTTTGCTGAGGCCCCTCAGAAAATTGATGACTGAAGCCAGCAGTGCCCAGACATGAGCTAAACGGTGCAAGGGGTATGTAGTGCCTGCCCCACTGCCAGCCAGCTGCCTGAAGCTAACCTCCTCCTCTGCTGAGCAGCTGGCATGTTTTTGGCACCTCAAAGATGGTATGAAGCTTCATGCTGTAGCATCTCAGGTACCATCTGAGACCAAGGACCTGTGGGGGTCTTGTCCCAGCTCCGACTGTCCCCAGGTCTGGGTATTGATGAATATTGAGTGAATCCAGCTTGAGTTCACAGGCTGCCATGTCTTGGGCGCTGCTTTCTCTAGGACTCCTAGACTTCCAGAAGGAGAATGCAGATGCTCAGAGCTCCAGCAACCCAAACTTCCTGCTGCCCTGGTTGGCCTTTGGCTTGTGAAGATGGGTCATCCCAGTGCTTTTCTGTTGCTCTTTGAGCCAGGAACAAGCACCAGAGCTGCAAGCACAGCTTTGTGAGGCCAGGGGAAGATCTGACACTCCAGGATATCTGGAGTTCAATATCCCTCTACTGCCTCCAAAACATGTGGAGTGGCTCGAGGTAAGGAAGAATATCAACACCTAGCCCTTCCTCTGCTGATTCATGGGACAGTCCTCCCTTTAACATGTCCTTTCTTACTTGTCTCTATTTAATCACCCCTTCATTACCCATTCAGTCTAAAAGAAGTTTCTGGTTGTGCCGAGTGAAGAATTTTTATTTCTCCAATCCATATGCCCGTGCAAGCTCAGCAAAAATCCACTGGTACAGAGCAGCGTGGTTAGTATTCTGCAGCTCTATGGGTAGGGGTTTTTTTCCCCCCTTTGTCTTTGTGTGGACACACACACACACAAGGAGAGGGCAAAGGCTAAAACCTCAGAGGGGCTGCTTACAGTTTCATCAATATTTCATGATTAAGAAGGTGACAGAATTCTGCTTTATTTAATAAGAATATTCCCTAGGTAGGTCCTGTTTTCCCAGCCTGCTCCTGTAATTACAAACTGTTTGTGCATTAGCTGTGCAGCTTCACCGAATTGTCTCCCCCTCAACTGTTTTAAATTAAAGGGTTGACTTTTGCCTTGGTCAGACCCATGCTTTTTCTGGAAACCAGTGACATTTTTCATAGTTGATTTTAAATGAATCAGGAAGGGAAGAAAAGAAAGCGTGAGAGAGAAACTGGGTGCGATTGAAGGAGCTGAATTTCACCCTCTCAGAGCCCAGCTTGCTCCCATAAGCATGCAAGCATCAGGCCGTAGTAGTCAAAATGTCAGAAGAGACTCTCTAAATTAAGAATTGTAATTTGGGAGGAGCAGCTCCCACCAGCTGGATAGACGGTGGCCTGCAGAGAGGTGGGGATGGAGTTGTGTAAACCACCACTGCAAAGCAGAAGCTGTCACTGACTGTGGCTTTCCACGGCACCGAGCGTAATGGGCCAGTACCTGGTTGGCTTCTCAGGGCTGTCACAAAATACCATGCTAAGAGCAGGTCTATTAATTAGTATGCTCAGTGCTTTGCAAGTTCCTGGTGTTTTACAGACAAAGGAAGTATGGGCCCTATTTTGAGCTCCCCAGTCAGAGGCCAGAAGGGGCTACAGAAAAGTACCCCAGGTCTTTGGCCCCCCTGCAGTCCTGCAGCTCAGGCTGGGGATGGATGCACCCCCAATGTGAAATGGGGACAGGTCATGCCCATGGGAATGTTGCCACACCATGGGAGCATGCAGTGGTGCAAATAAGGTGAAAAGGAGAGCTTAAGCTTTCTTAGCACTCCCTCTCTCATCTAAGTAAATTTGTGGCAGGTTTAGAAGTGTTTTTGTTGGTGAGTCCATGCTGGCTCATGTCCACCTCCTGATGCTTTGGGGCACAAGATGCGTCAGTGGCAAGCACAGGGGTTCATGCTGGGGGCTTAGACCCATGAGGAACTCCTCTTGGCTGGTGTAACACACTTTCTCCTCAGCTTCTGGGAGAAAAGCTGGTTTTCCCCTTGGACCAAGCGATGGACTTCTGGGCCCTAGCAACTCTGTAGCCCTTGGGATTACCCCCCTTAGCAGGATATGTTTCATTAGCATCTCCAAGGGATGCTGTTAGCTTGTCTGGAGGTGTCACCGCAGGAAGGCTCAGTCCTTTCAGGGCTTCCCACCATGCTGTCTGCTTTAGTCCACACAGCACAGTTATGGGTTAAGTGAAGCAGTGTTTGCAGTATGGACATGGCAAGCAAATGACAAAGTGAGCCGCAGAGGGGCAGGGAGGACGTGGACAGAATGACGGGAGGTGGCTGCTGCTGTCCTGCCTCCTCACATTCATCTGACTTCTTTGTTCCAGCCTTAGGAGGGCAAATTCCACAGGAGATAAGCCATTCAGCCTGCGGCAGGATCAAAGCAGCCTCATTTTCAACGTTCATGTCTGCAGTTTGGATTCTCTGGCACGGGGACAAAATCAGGATTTTCCATCAGCTGGGGCACTGAAAGCTGTATGTGTTTGTATGTGTGTGTGTCTCTATTTGGCTTCTCTCATGTCTAATACTGGCTGGGGGGTGTCCACCCTTCCTTCTGCTTGGGCTTGTCTCTCATCTACCTGGCTGCATGTTTTTATGAAACTTGGAGGAACTACTTAGCTTTGGGAACGCTTTCTCTCTTTTGTACTTGGTGGTAAGCGACCATTGGGTTCAAAAGTTATTTGGGATGAAAACACACAGGCTGTGATTGCGTAAACAAGCTAGAAATAACCTTTCAAAGCACTTTTCAGTTCACAACTCCCAGCTTACCTCCCAACAGGAGCTAGGGTGCATTTTACAAAATTGTGATTTTTTCCCCCCATTTAACTGAGTATCTGAATACATGTAGTTGGAAATGCTCAGTAAGTGCCATGAACCTGTGCTCTGAGTGAAAGAAATGAGTCTGATGTGAACATCGCTGCTCACTGATCTTTTCCCTCTGAACACTGTCCATCACAGCGATCCCCCCTTCTCCTGGATAGTTTTCCTTCAGCCAGCACCACATGGAGTCAGTGTGGTGCAGCAATAGGATCTGAACAAAGAGAAAAAACCCTAATCTGTGCCTATATATCCCAGAGAACATTTAAGACATCCTGCAAATGTCTTCTGGGGCATGGGGACATCCTATGGTAACCTTGAACATACGGTCACCTTATGGGTGGCTCAAACCAACAGGCAATATTATGGCCCACAGGTGCCTACATTTAGCTGTGACTCTGGTGATGTGGGCTGGGGTATCCACCTTCTCTGTTCTGCATTTTCCCTTTTTGGTAAAATGATGTACTGCTACTGACCTTCTGTAAGGTGCTTTGGGGTTTTCAGATGGGAAGCACCCCATGAAAACTGCATATTATTGGGAAGAATAATAAAAAGCATTAAGTTCAGAAGGTGACTAAAAGAGCAGTTGGGAGTTCAGCTGTCATCTGTGGGCAGTGATACTCTGAAAACCTAATGTCATTAAATGGACACTGTGATGGCTCTGAAAGCTCCTGCTAAGCAAAGGCGAGAAGGGAGTGACTCTGAGAGGCTGCAAAGGCTTCTCTTGTCTGTGGCAAGTCATGAGTTAAATGTGAGCTGAGGTTAGGCAAATTTTCTGCTCCAGGTACAGAAAACAAATACCAGGTCCTAGAGGGCAGGACATGCCAGGTGTGGGAAATGCTCAGTCTTTTCTTCTGAGACCAAAATTTACTTATGAGGTTGTCCTCAGAAAACAAGTCATCCGGGTGAGCTCTTTCACAGGCTGAAGTTCAGCTCTTGTCTTGCCCCAGGATGTGGGTTTGCTTTTAATGGAAGCCTTGAAACTAAAATAATAATAATAATAATAACAATAATAACTGGTTGGCTGCTGTTTATACTCTAGCTGAGAGCTTATGGCTCGAGGTGTTTGCCCTTATTTCACAGCTAATTTCCCTGTAGGTGGATGAATTCATACCATTCGTTACGAGCTTTTTGGAGGTGGGGAGGCAGCTGGGGTCACTACGAGCCACAGGCTGCAGGGTGTCGTAGCAGAGGAAGCTCTGCCTCGCAGTCCCTTCTTGCAAACCCTCCTCCTCCTCCACACCCGAAGACCGACGCAGGGGTACCACTAGCAGCACTCAACAGCAGAGGAGCAGTGGCTGGTGCACGCCGCCCCCGTGTAATCGAGACACCCAGCGAGCTCAGAGCTTGCCTCGTTGCCTACTACTGTTTTTAAGGTGATGCTCCATGTTCTCACCTGCAGTAGAGCCTCAGCACAGATTTACAGGCTGTCCACGGCTAATTTTAGACAGATCTGCTAAAAGAGGCTGTCTTTAGAGTGACTCCAACATATTGGGCCCCTCTCTAGCTAGTGCTGTAGTGAAGAGAAAGGGTGTTTGTCGGTGTGTTTGATCCTTGAATAGGAATGAAGAGGAGTAAAAAAATGTATGTATTTGGGGGATATTCACATACCTGAGCTAGGAGGCCAGGTTCCCTCAGGGGCAGGGGAAGAACAATTACAAGTGGATGCCGTTCTGCGACAGCTGTATAAGGGACCTCCAGTTTAATTAGGCTGAATAGCCCCTTAGCAGATGCATAAGTGGTTCAAGAGTAGGAGGAACAGCTGGACTTCATGCACCCACATGAGATGCAGGACAGTGGTCCGGAGGCATAGGGAAGCCAGGGGGGTCTCTGGAAGAAGCTTTCCATTTTGCTGTAGTGGCTTCCTGAGCTGTCCTGGGGCTCTCAGTCCTGTGGCTGATCTGCAAGGCCAGACTGCCACGTGCTCCCGAGCAGTATAGGTAGATGAATTTGCAGAATCGGAGTCTTGGATGTTAGGGGAAAGGGCGGAGTCTGTTTGCTTCCAGGCATCTGGTTTGTGGGGTTTTAGCCCTGCAGACTCATCACTTGTTTTGGCCAAGTGAGATTCTGCTACACGGTGGAGCAAGTCACCAGATCAGAGGGCTGCTGCTGGACTTGGGAGCCAAGCTAGGTGCCCCAGACAGTCTCTCTTGCACCATATGGCACTATGGCAAGGTCTGAAATCATTGATTGGATCCATGGACAGCCAGGTCTCTGATCTCCTGAGATAACCCACCATCCACTCTTCAGTCCTATAGGCACTAAAGCATCTCTAGGAGCTTAAAAAGGTGTCTAGCCTCCAGGGGAGTCCCCAGCTGCTCAGCCTCTCTGTGCCCCAGCTGACTCAGGGTCTCTCTGAAGAGGAGCCTTGGTTCTGTGCTGCAAAGGCTGCAGGATGAGCAGCAACACTTGTGTGCATACCCACGGACACATCCCGTTAGCGTTGATTACTTGTCTCACCCTCCTGAGAGTATTTTTTTTACTGCTTTGAATGTACAGGCAGGATTTTTTTCTGTAATTTGAAAACTAGCTCTGACTGGACTAGAAGTGGAGCAACCTGGGTATGTGGGTCTGTGAAATTGGCTGTGGCATAGACATGGTCAGCAATGGTAGAGTCGGGGCAAGTAGGGCAACTCCTCCAAAAGATGCGTAAATATTTCCCRTTCTTCCATCAGTGCCTGTCTCACGCTAGCCAGAAAACAGCAGAATGATACCCATGACTGAAGAAATACCAGGCATCCCTGGAGTTCCCTAAAGCCTTTTAGAAAGACAGTCTAGCCAGGAAGTCACAAGTTATTTTCCCTTATAATGACAATACAGAATAGTTGGGTCTCACRTAGTTTGTACCCAGTTCTGAACCTCTGTTTGTGCTGATGACTCAGTTTGCTGCAGTGATACTCACTGGGAAAATGAAAAAAAACCTCTTAGAATATAATTTCTGAGAAGAGGTGGGCTCACCTGAAAATCAGCTGTTGATTAGTAAAACTTGATCTGCTGAATCATGTCTTTGTGCAGGCTGGGCTGATCTGCTGTGTCCTAGGGAGGTATTTTGGATCTGAATACAGAAAGCTTTGGCATCCCTGTGCTGCTACAGAATCCTTGAAAACAAGTTTCATCGAGAGCAGTTGTTACTGCGAAAAACTCTGCCTCGCTTGCAGTATGTTTCATGCAGTCAAGGTCTAGGAGAAAGTTATATAGCAGACAGTAAATCCCACCTACACTTCTTTTTTTTTTTCTTTTTACAGACAGATGTCAGTGCCTTTGAGTGTATGCTACTTTTCAAAGTGGCTTTGTAAGCTGATAACACATTCTTCCRAGGCTACACAATACTTAGCACTGCTCTAACAATTTTTATCTTCAAAGTGCTCTCCCCTGTGCAAAAGGAAAGTCAGTCTCTTCCCTGAAGAATTTCAAATCTAAAAAGACAAAAAGGGGTTAGTGGAGAATGGAGCTGCATGAAGCAAGTTCTCAGACAGTAGTTCACTTGCCATAAACAAGTCATTTTTGGCTAACCTGAAACTTGGCAAAATCACACCACATTTTCAAGGTTTTTCACCCCCAAAGAATGAAAGAAAAACATTTTTGAAAATATTGCAGTCTTGCACCTTGCTGTTCGCAAAACCAAAACTTTACATTTCAAAGAAGTATTTTGGTTGGAAATGTAACTAATTTTTTTTTCTTCAAAAAACCCATAAAAAATAAAAAAAAAAAAAACAGAGAATGAAACAGATATTTCATTTTGGATAAAATGAAATAATCTTTATGTTTCCTGGTTCAGCCACTGAATCAAGAAAAATAAAATCAATGCTCGGAAGAGCCTTTATAAGAGAAAAACATTATAACCCCTCCCGTAAAATGGAGAAACTAAATGGTAGTGGATATCGCTGTACTGATTTTTATGGTCGACCTTCTGGCTACCCTTGCCCTTCCCAGACCTATGTCATGCATCAAAGCCAGCTATGCTATAGTCATGATTTCTTAAGCACGGCGCTGGGATGCAGCTACATTCCTTCATTTCGTATAAACCAGGACCCTTGTAGGAATGGGTCTGCAGAGCACTTGCGTTTCTGAGCTTCTCTTGCTTAAAGACCAGCAGACAGCAGAAGGAATACAGAAGCTCCTGGAGGCAGTAAAAATACTGTGGGATGGGTGCTGCAGATCACTTTTGTGGTATGATCCTGCTGGGTATGGGTAAGTACCAAACCCCATAGAGGCTGTGCTGGGCAGTACTGAGATGTGAAACATCAGCCTTCATCACAGGAGAGCTCTCAGATTTGGGCTGGGCAGCCACTGGGTTGAGAGTTTTAGGTAGCTGGTTGCAGATATGAGCTTGAAATTCCTCTTAAGTATCAGTGGAGACACAGTAAACAGCTGTGTTGGTTGGAGGGAGAGTTTGGACCCTGGATAGTCTATCGAGTTATGGTTGATAACTACATGAGCTGTTTTCTGTAAATGAGTTTGGCAATGACCGAGGGAATGTCTCCTTTGTGAGGAGGATGAAGCATATTCCTTGCTGGAGGAGTGCGGAGAAGGTGAAGTGTGCCCTCAGCTGCATTGATTCAGGAACATGCCTGCTTGCTTTGAGATGACACCGGTGTTCAGTTTGTGGATCTCAAGCTCCTTTGGCTCCTCATTTGTAGTTGAGGCTGCTTGAAGGGACCATGAGGTCCTCTCCTTGTCTCCTAAAGCAAAGAGCCTAAACATGGTCCTATCCTTGAAGGAAGGGAGTTTTTGGGATCCTCCCATCCCACAAAGGACTCATAGTATGAAATCCATCCTCCACCAGTGTTTGCACACGCTGCTGCAGACAGAGGTTGTACAAAGGTGCTTGAGAGCATGGTGAGACTAAGTAATGGGACCTTCCCTTGCCTTACAGCATCCTTGCTCTGCACACCATGATAACGTCTCAGACTGCAAATTTACAAAAGAAGCAATAAAAGATCACCATGAGTACTCTGAGAAGCCCCAGCATAAGGCCTCAGCCTTAAAATAATTAGTATTGATTTGCTCCAATAACTCGGGCTGAATGTGATAGTTCCACAAGCTACATCTGCCTAGAGGCTTTGTGCTCAAAATAGCTTCCTTTTCCGCTCTCCTTCAGCTCCCGCTTCCTTCGCTCCTCCAAATCACTGCAGAGTAACATTCTGCAGTGAGCTATGGGGAAAATCCCATTATAGACTGTGTGGGAGCACATAAGATATTCAAAAAAGTGAGCCAGGTTACGTTAGGTATGATTATTAGAAGACAAAATACTGAAAACCAGGCCACGCTTCCGCGGTGTCTCGCAGCAAACAACCAAAATCAGTGCTGACAAAATCAGCTCCTTTAAAACTTTGTTTGAGAGGAGTAAACACCCTGTTTTCTGCAGATGCTACAAAGCTGGCTGAAAGTGTTGGCGAATAACTTTTTAAAAATCCCCGTTACCTACCATCGCTGCGCTAACAGGAGAATAATACTCCCTGGTCTTATCTTTTTGGAATATAATCCCTGCAGAGTGAGGACGTCTATTTGCATTTCCCTATTAGTGACTAGCACAGTGGGTGCAACAGAAAGTTTAATTACGATTGGGCTGAGGGAGATGAGAGAGCCACAAAGGGGAGAAAAGGTTCTGTAACCGACCACCATTTCTCCTCCTCTTCCCCCGGTTTCTCAGAAAACCTCAGGCAAGTTTCTTATGCCTCTCCCCAGACTGAAGGGGAAGGCTTTTAAAGAAAAATTTAGGGGAGGTTGGAAGAAAATTGGTTCAATGTGTTCTGTCAGTTGGTCTCCTTATGCAGCCATTACCCTCTACATTGGTTACCTTAAAGTTTTTCTGACGTGCGCAATTACTGGCCTCCAGAGAGACTGAAATAACACGTTGCACAATGTGATGCTGGGGCCGTCCCTGGGCTCCAGCTCCTTCCTCCCATAGCTGGGCACTCCTCAACCCCCACATACATTAATACACTCCAGGGTGTCCCATAGCAAAGATTTGGGGATTTCCCCCCCCCCTATTTTTCTATTTGCAAAGCCAAATGAAATGAAATAAAATAAATAAAYGCTCAAAGCTTCCTGTATAATGATATAAATCATTGGGCTGTTATGTAGTAAAATAGTCATGTCCTGAAAAACATGCTTATACCATTCCTGTGCTCTTTTGGGAAACAGACCCACTCTCCAAAAGGAAGAAAGTCTCTTCCCAGAGTCTTCCCAAAATGCATGCGCCCAAAAGGGAGAGGAAATCCTCCCAGGCAGCTAAGGAGAAGCAAAATTTGGGATTATGATTTAAAAGAATGAATGTTATGACAGCAATATTTACCATGCAAATGAAAACTTAGATGTGAGGTTGTAGGGGRTGAAACTGCACCACAATCCAGATCCCAACCAACAAAATAAAGGAAAGTGGGAGCCAAGTGTAAGATTAACTGCTTGGGGTAGACCAGTTTGCTCCTTGCTTTAAAAGCACTTTATTCCTGAGGGAGATAAATAAGGGACACAATGACATGGGGAAAAGGAATAATTAGCATATTTCCATCAGTGCTATTGCCTGGAGGGTGATCTGCTGGATTTCAGTGTCATGTGGGACCATGTGTGGTTRTGTCTCCTGTGCTGTGCACATGTAGATCCGTTGCACACACCCCAAACTCCTGGGTCTGGGCCTTCCAGGTTTGCAGGTCTGTCTTCAGACCCCRCTTTAGCTCCATTTGTGAACTGAGTAGCTGGGGCATGAGGAGATGGTGGAGCAGATACACTTCACCTGCTCAKCCCCTGTCTTGTTCAGAGGGACTCAGCCTTGCCTTTGATCACACTTCAAAGTTTGGCAGCTGAATGGATGCCAAAATAGGAGCTGCTTTCTTGAAAATCTGGCCTCTAGTGACCTGCTCTAGTGAAAATGAGGAGAATGACATTTTTGGGTGGGATTCAGCTCACAGATTAAGGCACATAAATTTAGATGTCCAGCTGTCCAAATTCCCATTATAGTCAATGCAGGTCAAGGATGTCATACAGTTGTCTAAACATAGGCATCTAGTGTCATTTTAAATGCCRTCTGGTATCCAAGGTATCTCCTTGGGGCTGGCAAACATTACCCAAAATCTATGGGAAACCTGTACCCCTCTGGAGCAGCAGCTGGGAACCAAGCAGGACACCCCAGAGCCTCTAATGATACCAGATGCCTCTTTTATGCAAAATAATTTACCCCCTGATCAATATCATGTAGAACCAAGAAAAATGGACTTCTACAGATGATCAGCATTGGCTAGATCTCCATTGGCTATAAAAGAAATTAAGCATCTAGCTCATAACACACCTAAATTTAAGAGTCAGCCTGACACTTGATCTCATAACTAAGAACTGATTCCTTCCTTTTGCTGTCAACACAAGTGGAGCAGCCGTGGACTCCAGACTGGTGGCCCCTGTCCCAAACCTCAACGCATTGCAGCAGAGTGGCCAGGAAACCTGTTAGGTCTGGTTCCTGTGGGAGCTCTTGGCTGGATCATGGGAAGACAGTGATGAGGACATGGCCCAGATGGCTCCAAAGGGACCGGTGGCACCATGGAGCAGCCAGAATGGCTCTGGCTCACAAAGCTCTGGAGCAGCCTATGCCCAGCTCGCTCTATATATCCTTGTCCTGGCTTTTCTCTTCTGCTATGGTCTGTTTCCATCATGTTCATATTATCCAGGTTTCAGGTGGTGGTCATGGTGCTTTCTTTCCCTTGGAAGTAAGTTTCTTGCTTAATTTTAAGGCTTACATAAATTAAACAGCTAAGAAAGTGTATATGAATATGACCTCATTTTTACCTCCTACCTCCCCCCACACACTTCCCCAGTTGACATGTTTGTGCAAATGTTGGAGATGAATAACGTAAATAGACTTCTTTAACAGTGATAGCTTATTAAAATAGCATGGGTGTGTGAACTTCTATCGCTAACCGGGAACCCTGCTGCTTACCAGTTGCAATGCCATACATGCATTATTCAGCAGCTGAAAAAGCCCATTGTTCCTGTGTTCTGGAATTAATCAGTTGAGTATGAAAATTACCTGTCACCAAAATATCATGTTTACTCAGTCCATCAAAACAGCCTGCTCTGGTGGCAGTTGGATTTCCTCCGTAGAGCGTTACGTGTTAAAATACATGTTTATAAATGCGATAGAGACCTAGTGGTGTTAAGGAGAACGCAAGGAAGCAATCATTTTCATCTGTCTTGTGTGCTGGAGTTTAAAGCCTGTTGTGGAGGGAAGAAGGATGAAGTGCATGGAGCAAGGAGCACCTGTGAGTTATAATTCAATCAATCTGAAATGCACAGTGTTATTGTGACAGATCTAAATCCGACTTTCAGGCTTAAGCGTTTTCCAGCTGCAGCAGAAGCATGTGGGGTCCTTGACTTCATTATTTTGCTTCCATGCCGTTTCTGAGCTCAGGTACTTTTCTTTACTGAAAGCTGTGGCCTTTCTTCCATTTCTCTTCTCCTGGCCCTTGACCTCTTCACTACGTTTGCTCCTCTTGTTCCCAAAGTGAAAGTATTTGAACATCTGGCCTTGCCTATTTTCACCACTCTGCTGTATCAGATTAAGGAGGCCCAAGGTTGAACTATGCTGTGGCACATCTCAAAAGACTGTTGTGGACAGTCTGACTGAACTGAGACCTGAGTGAACAATAACAAAAACAACAACAACAACAAGTTTGTAAAGGAGAAGGGTAGCCTACTTGGCTTTTTTTTGGCTTCTGAGTGTCCAGGATATTTGAAATAGGCAGGAATGCTACTTACACAACGTATTCCTCATTTCTTTCATTTATACACGTTTTTTTCCCCAACACATACATATGAAAATATCCATAAAATAGGACCCCAGATCTTCAGATACATGCGCAGTTGCATGGCCTCATCTAGAAACAAGCGGTTTTCTGAGCGGTAACGAAGGAGGCGGATGGAGTTGTCCCTGTTGTGTCTCCAGGTCCTTGCAGACCCCCCGCGGGGCAGAGGCAGATGTGCAGCAGCAAGGTGCTGCCTGCCTCTCTGTCTGCAGAGGCACTAATTTCAGTCTCTCTCCTTTAATTTTCCCAGATGCTGCTTTTAATTAAGCTCCTAAATTTTCATGGTCTTTGAGACTTCTTTCACTCTGTCAATTTTTGTTGAAGCTGGCAGGCAGCGTGATCACAGACTTGCTTCTTCTTAAATTCAGGCTGAGGTTTGTGAGTAGATACGACTGTTTCCAAGCAGGGTTAATGCATTCACCTAGGGTATGAAATATCAGTGATGTTGCATGTTTCCCATATGACCTTGAATCTGAGAGTGACTTGCCATATGCTCACTTAAGCTGGTCGCAATTTTCCCCCCTCCTCGTTGACTTCAGTGGGTGTCTGATCAGGGTCCTAATCTCTGTGTGCCTGTAATCCCAATCAGTAAATGAGCACGCACTTTGCTTTATTTAAAATACAAGCTCCTCATGGTCACCATTTGTACAGATGCCAGGACGATGATGTGGGGGCTGGTGTCTCCTTCTGGATCACCTATACCCAATAATAAATACCTTGCCACCCACCCCTGAGAGATGGTCTCCCGTGGCCATGCTCCTATCAGGGACTTTCATAGCGTGTCACTGTCCTTGTCTTACAATTGTCTATCAAATGTGACCATGGCAAGGAGTGTAATGCAGGGAATAGGTTGGCCTTGTTAAGTGAGGGGTATGTCCCCTCGCAGAAAGGCAACTGTGTCCGTGTCTGTTTGCTCTTAACTAGATCAAATCTGTTTGCATTGAAAGGATGTTTTAAGGATGTTCTGCCATTCTTTATATTTCCCAAGGAGACAAATGGATAATTTTAATGGAGAGAACCCAAAGAAAGATAATGCTTTAAAAAGTATTGGGGGGAAAAAAAAAGATAATGATGCCACTATCAAATATTCCAATTAGCACTTTCAGAAGAAAAGCTGTTCTCCTCAGAAGTGTTTCTTTGATCTTTTGACTGGCTGAGGCCCATTTTGTTGGTCTGAATGCTGGTATCTCTGCTCTTACCATATAGAGCATGTCCCTGGCCTGGCCATTTGAATTCCCTAAGCTAGAAACAGCTTCATTCATTGCAAGTATGAAAGCTCTGCTCCAGGCGCTGTAATAATAACTCTTTCACTTCAGCTGATGAGATCTAGATATCAATCTTGCTGAGGTCACCAAAGGAAAAAAATGAGCTTGGTCACTTCTCCATTGACAATTCAACACAAACCATATATCTATGCCTAGGGGGCCTCACGCTTCCTCCTTGTTTTACCCGAATTGCACAAAAAAGCACAACTGAGGTTTCACTGAGTTAAAAAAAAAMCCCTCCATGACACTGTTCTTCTTTGGTACCTACAATGTCATAGGGACAAGTGGCAAAAAGCTTCTCATTTTATTAATGCCAACCATCTCTATTTGAAAGAAGCTGTGAGGCTGACCTAAGCTCTTCTCGAATGCAAAGCACAAAACCCCCTGTACCCAGAGACATTACACAAAGCTAGTAACAGCCTTTTCTCTGGTGCTTGCTACTAGTGAGTAGAGAAAAGGGAGCAAATGAATTCAAGTCTGTTTATCCCCATCTGGTTAGATGATGTGTTATTGGCAGGCCTGGCTGAATTTGCTTTGTGTGGCACCTTATACAAGACACCTAAGGCATATGTCTTCCAGATAAAAGCCAAGTCCCCTGATTAAAGGGTCAAAGCAGAGTGCTGACAGTAGGAAGATGAAGCAAGCTGTTACTGAGCTCTGCAGAGGGATGGGAGTGGAGATTTCAGAGCAAGACAGTGAAAAGCTGAGAAAAGACGCATTTCATCCAGGCAGACATACCAGCACTGAACGGGCTGCACGAGATGCAAAAAATGTACCTGCCATTCACCTCCAAAATGCAAACTGGAGAGAAATGTCCCCCAGGGCCCAAACCTGGACAGTGGGGAGTGGTGTGTGAAGGAGACCTGGGAAGGGGCAACTGCTGTGACGTGCTCCTGGAGCAGCTCCTGTGTTGGTGGCCTTCACCTCCCCACCTCCACCGCCTGCCCCCACTGCCGCCTCCCTCTCCCTCCTCACCCACTGCTTCRGGCCAGCGATGGGGACCCCAGGCTTGTGAGCATGCAGGATTTGGGCTGACCCAAGAAAAAGCACTGACCTTTATTAGATGGCTTCAGGTCACCAAGCTGGACCGGCACCAGTGCTGGGGTATAAGAGCAGTTAGCATCACCACCATTTGTCCCTCTTTTGTCTATATTGCCTATTCCTGCAGATTTTGCTGTTTCACGTCTACCCTGGGGACAGAAAGGCAGGTCTCAGTACATCCCAGAAGTGGGGAGCTGAACCTTCCCTGTGGGAGCAGTTTCCATCTCCACGAGCAGCCCCCAGCGGCTGGCGTGCCCCGGCAAGCATGGCTCCACTCCCGGGGACCGGCTCTTGATGCCCCATGGAAGAGGCTGCTGTACAGGATCCCCAAAGCAAAGATTAATTAATGAGTGTTTGCACAGCACTTTAAAGGTGTGAAGAGCCATATAGATGCTGCTAAGTATCATTGTTAATTATGATTAGGTGTAATATTGTAATATATCAATATTGCACAGTAAATAGTGTGAAAAGCATGAGAGAGAATTTCTCAGCAGCCACCGACATTTTGTCTTCATAGCTGGAGATGCATCTACCCATTGGACACAAACCTGGTCTGGGAATTTGAAGGGTGCAAGYAGTGGGAGACAGAGGCCAAAAAGCTATTTTGGTGGTAGAATGGTTTGTGTGGACTTTTTGTAGGGATTGGGGGGAAGGCAGAACAAAGTGGCATTTTAGAACGAAACGAAACAAAACATTGGAAAAACTGCCTGTTGAACGAGCATAGTTTCTCCAGCCCTTTTTAAGGAAACCACCACCTCACCAGCCTTCACACCTCACCAACAGCAATGTTTTTGCCAAGATGTATTTTTTCCAAAGGCAGGTTTTAGACTGCTGAGCACTGAAAAGGGTGACTGCAGCCCAGGGATGGTCCCCAGGGTGGTCCCAACAGCCGCTTGCAGCTTTTCTTCCCTGTTATGGGGGCTTTGGTGGCTGCAGYGGAGGGGGCTTCCCTCTGTGCCTCTGGGTGTCTGTTCCAAATGTTCCGGTCTCCATCTGGGTGGGCAGTGATACGCTCATAACGCCTGTTCTCAGCTCCCTGGGTTTGGGTTTGCCTGCAAGCATTGGTGCTTGTGTGTCCACCCACCGATCACCCAGAGGGACCAAGGTGGAGGGAGGCTGCCCACCACCTATACCTTCCCATTGCCTCCGACTGTCTATGTATTCAGCCTGAGCAAAGGGGCTGTAAATTGAGGGTTAAGCTCTTGAGCGAACACACCTGACAGACTTGCAGTTTTAGGTGAAATCCTGTTAAAATCAAACACCTGAGTATCCCTGAGGCTGGGGCCCTAATTTCTCAGTTGCTCACTTTCCTCACCTGTAAGGCTGAGGACAATAATTTCCTTTATGAAACAGGCTGAGATGTATGGCCAAAAGGCCTGAAGCCAAGGAGAGTTAACTTTTATTAAGTGGATTCTGAAGGCCAGAAGGACCATTGTGATCGATAGGTCTTGTCCGTATAACCTTCTTCTGCACATTCTTTGTACCGATCCTTTAGCCTCTATTTTAGTGCCGGCGTGTTGTTATTCTGTGCCTTCACCCATCCCTGAGACCTCAGTCTGCCTCCCCCAGTGCCAGCCCGGAGAATGGATCTGGTACCCGGTGCTTTTGATACAAGGGTTGCTGTAAGGATGAATTTGTTAGTATTTGTAAGGGGCTATAATTCAATGGCTGAGGGGCAGGTATATTAGTCAGTGGCATGTGAAGGCTATCAAAGCCCAAATTTGCCAGAGAGAAAAGAAAAGAATAAGTGGGTAGAGCAGGGAATTGGTATATGATAAATCTACTTAATATACAGAGAGAGAAACTTGTAGGGAGTGAGCTGCTCTGCTTCCTCTCTTCTTTCTGTCATTCATGCCTTATTAATAATGCTTGTGATGTTAATTTTCATCTCACAGAAATGACAAATAAAAAGGCCTGATTTATATTGTTCTTGAAATACAAAGATTCATACACAGCCTTGGAGAGAAACTCTGATCACTCATTTCCCTCTGGTAAACATAAATATTCAATAATTAATATTGAATTTTTGGAAGGCTGATCTGTTCTCTTGATCTCTACAACAGCCTGTTGACCCTGTCATATGTTATAGGCAGCACGATACTGAAAACTGAGCCTCATCTACATCTGCATGTACCAAGTGAATCTATTCAATCCCAGTTAGAAGGTGATATATTAACCATCTCTGACCTGCCTTCACTGCGTTACTGCCTCGCTGAAGAAGCAGCACCCTGACTACACCTTTCATGCAATGCTTTGGAAATTGTTTGTCCTGTATTTGCTCAAGGGAGTTCTTGATCTTCCCCACTCTAGCTTGCAGAGAGCGCTCTGCTTCATGACAGAGCCAGTGTGGGACAGCAGGAGAGCCTGGGTTTCCCGGGCTGTGCCCACTCCTAATCCAAAGGTCCTGGGTGGTTTTGAGGTTCACTGCAACCCTCTATCTTAAATTTTCCTCTATACCATGTGGGGGACATCTATGCTTTCTCCACCCCTCTACAGAGCACCCAAGCACCCTCTTGAGGGAAGAAAATGCCCTGGAGGAGAAAGAGAAGAAACAACTGGTTCAGTCCTGGGGGGAATTTGACCCGACTCCTTCCTCAGTGTTGGCGGTCAGGGACCAGCCTTCCCTGGAGCGCAGGAAGGAGAGCAGGGAGTTGGTATTTTGGGCTGGTAACAACAGCTTTCTCCAGCCACGAGGACAGTGGTGAGCAAAAGCCTGCCCATAAATTCTCCCAGCTCAGAGCAGCTCATTGCTTCTGTAATTGCAGTTTTTTAGACCAGCTACTCTTGACGGCAGGACGTCAGCACTTCTTGAGGCTGAGTCCCCAGTGCCTCAGCCAGAGGACCATCTCTGCTAACTCACCAAGAGCCACCGACACACAAACCTCACGCAACCTGCCGTGTCAGCTCTGAGAAGAGGCTTCAGCATTCACTCTTTTCCAGAGCATTGCTAAAACAGACACAGAGGAGGAACACAGAGAAATCAAAGGAAGGAATAGTTTCCAAAGCATGTTATTTTGGAAATGAACATTAAAAAAAAAACAAACCCAAACCCAAAAAACACCCTCAGCGAAATGAAATTCCTCTCTGGGCTCCCTAGTTGTTTCATCAGAATTTCTTCCTCCTTGCTTGACCTCTCATAACACCGCTGAACTATAAATAAATTTGTGATAGTTATGACACAAGCCAGGCTGCCAAAGCAGGCGTGGAAAGTGGATGGAGATGCTATGAATGAACTCTACTATTTGAAGTGTTACTTTACTGTATTTCTTGCCAGAGACCAAGAGAAGAGAAGAGAGCAAAACAGTTGAAAAATGTCCTCTTATTTTGCACTTTCAAAATTGTTCCCTTTTTACAAAACTGCTTTAAAATGTATAGGTGGTTTTCTGCCTGTAAATAAATGGCTCTTTTGTGCAATAAACATGTAAATTGGACTATCGAGCATTTCAGATACAAGGTATTTCGTTTCAGCTATCATAAATATCACAGTGTAGCCCCTGCCTGTGTTAGCAAAGTTTCTGTCTCATAGTCAAGACATAGGAAGAATCATTGTCACAAAAATACCTTATTCCCTGAAAACGGTTTGTTGTAGGTTACCAATCAATCCTTTAAGAGTCTGTAGGCAGACCCTTTCTTGCTTTAAATTGATGTCACTCCACTGAAGTCAATGGAGATTATATAAACCGAGGGTCTGACTCCATGTGTGTGTCTCCCACTCCCTTATGCATGGTGTGTTTTAATCAGCCGAAGTAGAGAGCTTGCTGTATAACCTATTTGAGGAAGGAGAAAAAATAACATTAGAGAAGTGATCTTCTTTATCTAGGGCATGGATTTTCTGTTTGAAGCTTGGGCTTGCGGTGATGACTGGGAAACAGCTTGTTGGCAAATGTTTGCAGGTCTGTATGCGACTGAGAAGAGCACTATTTTTTTAAATATTCTAAACAAATTTTCAGGAGTTCCTTGTTTGTAAAGAGTACTTCTGCTGGTGGCATCTCTGACCGCAGGAATATTACTTGTCTGAGGCTGAGTTCTTGAGTTCTGTTTGCTGACCCATTACTGCATCAAAAATGAAGAGATTGAATTTAGTTCCAATAAAATTGCATTAAGTTTGCAATAGACGTCTTTTATTTCCAATTGGATATGGCAGCTCCCTTCTATGAAAAAGAACTAAGTACAGTGTTTCCAACAAAAACCTCTGGAGGTCTTATCTGTGACCTTCTCTCCAGAACTTTTAGCAAAGTCCTATTGAATTAGATACCTATTTTGTTACGAAACCTACCTTCGAACTAGTATTGGTAAATAATACTGGGTTGGCAACACTTAAAAATGTACTCTTGCAATGTAGCTAGACTCATAGGCCTGTCCAGAGTACCAGAGATGACCTTTTTTTCATAAAGTAAAGAGACAATGTACAGTACGGTGTGTGATATTGATCCATTTCCATAAGTATCTATGGGAAAGGGGGACAGTTTGAACACATTCTTGCTGTTGTATCTGAGGATCATCATTACAACTAGACATGATCCAAATGTCTCCATGAGTATTTGATATTCAGTGTTTGACAAGTTTTTCAGAAAACAATTTTCAGGTGTTTAGTTTTTAAACTGTTTGTTCTGCACATCCATTACTTCCACTGGGTGATGGGCTGCTATCTGATTAAAAGAATGCTCTAAACRGGAAAATAATACGACAGTGAATTGTGCATTACTGAGTAATGAATATTATTATTCTATCCTGGCACAAATTTGGAAACATTCTGGGCATTGTGTTTATTTTTTTAATGCCCAAAGTCGTAGCTCTACTTGTTTGCAAAGAACAAGCAAAGCAATTCCACAAAATACCAGGAATCAAATTCAAGCTGTTTTGTTTATACTTATTTACCAAATCTGTTTCCATTCTCTGACTAGCTTTCATTGTAACTAGAGTTTATCAACATTTTTCAAATGCCAACATTTCAGTGAAACAGATTTGTTTGGGGGGAGGGAGAGGAAATGTTCATTTCATTCCAAAAAAGAAGACTACTTATGAGTCAAATTGTTCCATTTGATTTTAAAAAAGCCCTATTTTCAATTAGCATTCCACGCATCTTGCAAGTTTCTGGGCTGAATTAGATAGTTTTCAAGATATTTCCAGAAAGCCCCTCAAGCTGCTGAATGACAATTGCAAATTTCACTTGTTTCTATTCAGTGAGAGTGATGTTTCTGAGAATCCCTATGTAGGACAAGTATTTCATTTCTCTTCACATCTCTGATGCTTCAAAGTTTAATTATTATTTATTATGAAATCACCTAGAGCTGTAAATGTACATAGATGCCCTGAGGACTTTACAGAAACAATACAGAAGGGATCAGAGCTAAGGGGGACAAAATCAATATGTTCTTGTCATTGCTTAGAAGGTGATACATGTCATGTTATTGGCTTCACCTCTTATCCTGACCTGTTTCCCTACCTGATCGCAATCACTGATGTACATGGTATGAGTAATCTGTGGCATAGACTTCTCTATAATTTCTCATTCTTACTTGATCCAGTAAGCCTGAAAGATTGTGAAGTGGTGCCTGTGTTATGGTTGTGGTAAGAGCAGAACTGAGCCTGACATTTACGGTTGGGACTGCTGATCTCCAGCATTACTGATTATTTAATATCAAACATTTTGTGTCTGAAATAAGTTTCCTGGTAGTTTGACTTAACAAGTACGGTCTGTACAGCCCACATACTTTTAAAATAATTATTTTCCTCCCACAGCTATTAGTGAAAACTGTGACATCTTCCCCTTGTTCACAGTGATATGTCATCTCTGCTTCAGCACCAGATGGTCCAGGAAAATGAGCAGGAGAAATAAGCGTGTCTATTTTCCCCTTCCCTAACATGGCGAGAAAATAAATGTGAAATAAATAATGTGTTACCTGTGCTAGGATAAAGCCTCCGGATGTGATGGCTCTCTCTGCCAGTTTCCTCCTCTGCTCTTTCCTCCCCTGCCCCCTCTACCAGTGCAGTCACTGCTGATAACTGGACCTTGTGCACAAACTGGTCCTTCCCCCAGGCCCTCCTCCTTGAGCTTCAGGTGCAGGAAACACTTCAGCCATCTTTTTTATCAAAGACTGTTGCATATCACGTGTCCTACCTGACCTGTCCCATGATTGGGATTAGGAGAGCTAACTTTGGTTTCCGACTCCACTATGGGGATCCCCGATGACCTTAAATATCGTTCATGCTTCATGTTCCCCCAGTTGTCAAGAGGAGACAGTGATTCTTGCTTTTTCTCCTGCATATTTAGAAACAGAGCTCATTTATGACTCCGGAGTCAGGCAATCAGATGAGAGATTTGCTCCCATGTCTAGAAAGGTGTTTCTTACACTCACACCTGCGAAGCAAAACTCAGAAATGTGAACTGAATATAATGGAGGAAATGATACCTACGTACATGGATAGGCAACAGACACAATAGTTTTGAGGATCATGACTAGGGAATCATCACCCCACCACCAGACTCAGAGGCTGCGGTGCCCTGCCATCCATGCCTTAGCTTTGCCTGAAAACTGAAGATGGCAGTAAGTCCCAGCAAATATGCTCTGGTTATTGGATTAATAACAGAGGACCTTTTATTGACCCTCAATGCCTTGCCTTGAGGGTTAAAGAAGACCTCTTTTTCCAGGAGTGTTGGACAAGCATTCTCCAGGCTGGTGTCCCAGCTATCTAGGAGGGTTTGGAGCTGTGGTGTCCCCTGTTGAGGTAATCCCAGGCCCGTATTTACCTTTATCCAGTCTCAGYGTTCAGGAATGAGGGAGAAAAGAAAGAGGAGTTGAGGATGGCCTTCCCAGTTCCCCTGCAACCAGGATCCCTCATACAATGAAGCTGTTTTGTACACATCTGCCTTACAGGAAGTTCTTCACTCAGGTTGGAATAAGAGCAAAGGGAAGGTAACTTGGACATCAGCTCTAGTTAGCATCTAGAGCTCCATCTTCCCTTTCAGCTTGAGCTAGAGCTGCTAAAGCAGCTTAAAATCCAAACTTAAAATCCTTTCTGCATTAACCTGCTACCTCAGGTTACCAACCCGTGCTAAGGACAGCCACCTTTTTCACTGTAGGCACGTCCTTCATGACCTGGTGGAGGATCTGATCTCCCAGCCTGATCTGCTTGCGTGGGAGGTAACAGCATTCATGAGGATGTGAGCATGAAATTCAGCTGTGAATTGTCTGGCCCCTTGTTTTATTTTGCTGCCTGCTCATCAAAATGTTTGTTAATCCTCAAATTCCCTTCAACTTCTGCACCAGTGATTACATGTCTCAGAGTTTCCTAATACATGTTTCTTGTTCTCCTTCTTGAAAGCCCTGTCATTTATCAGATAATAGAAACAGTATGACTGAGATGAACCACAACCCAATAAGGATATAAAATATTCTGAGTGAGCATCTTGTGAAGAAAGAGGTCCTGAACTTCCTTCAGCAATAGCTTGACAAAAACATAGGAATAAAGAGTATCTTTGCGAAAGCATAGATTGGGTCATAAGTATTTTCTGGCCCAAATTACAGCTGTTTATCTCTTCTTATAGCCATCCATCACAAATGGTTTGAGCAGCCCCCCATAGTTCTTATTCTTGGCAAAATGCCATGCTTCCATTTTCTTTTCATTACTGACCTACAATAAATTGTACTGATGCCCCAAAAGCAAAAGTCTCTCCAGTCCATTATCATTCCCTAGAGCCATCCTTTCAAATGTAGTTAAACTTGGATCTCTCTTGCCTCTGAGGCTTCTCTCTTTTTCAGCCCATTTTCCATTTGGATTGACTGAAACTCTAAAAGGTTAAATGACTTGGCCAGGGTCATACAGTGAGTCTGTGGCTGAGCAAGAGAGAGCCCCTGCACATGACGACAACTGCAACCTTGTTCCTTACCCAAGCCCCCAACCCCAAGCCCTCAAGCAGTATAAAAGGATTTTATAGGCAAAACTTCGTCTCACAGAAAATTGCAGACTCTTAAATAGCAGAGTTTATAATGGAAATACTAAGAGAAACCTGACTGTAGCAGTGGAATAGTAGTAATGCATTACTTATTCCATTAATGGCTGTGTTCTTAATAGAAACAGGTTCATTACACGGTAAGAAGCAAAGTTTGCATTAAATAGAAACATCATTTGGTGTTTTATTGATTAAAAGGAGATTAGATTTCCATGATGTTCTTTAGCAAATAGGATGCCTCGGAGGAAATGTATATATTTATATTATAAGGAGGAGGGTTTTATTACAGCATAATGGAAAGAAAATGTATCTCATAATGATAGTTTATATCACACAAGGGATCCGATAACTAAAAGTTTAACTCTTAACCTAGCAGTGAAGTCCAGAAGTCTGTATTAATGTATTAATGCAAAACTAACGTTTTCCATTTGGATAGCCTATTGTTACATGCTGCACGTGACAGCAAGGTTAGACCCTCTCTTCTCAACTAGAAGATCCAATCAAACCTGTCCCTGTGGACTGCATGGAGGGAGGGAATGGTGAGGGCAAATTATTACACTGAAATATCAGCATCAGCAGAAACATAATCATCTCCAATCAGCAAATATATGGCACACCCTTGTTTCACTTCTCCCTGAATCCTTAATGGTATAAATATCAGTAATGCTAATTACCCACCAACTATTTCACTGCTCTCTTTCAGACACACGTGGCTGTGAAAGCACATTTTTTCTAAGCTTCAGGGCTGTGGGTGATGGGCTGAATTTCAGCTGCGTAAGGGCCACCTTTCCATCTGTCCCACCATTGCAGAGGATTCGATCCCTGATATCCCAAAATCACCACACAAGCTTATTTAGCAGATCAGGAGCACATCAGCTCCAGCTGTCGAACATCCCGCTGAAGGCCAAGGTGGGCTAGGGCACCTTGCAGGCTGCTCTGACTTACATCTTGGACCAGCCTCCAAATGCTGCGATTCATATTCCCCAAGGATTGCACTGGATTCAGGCTGATGAATTTTAAAAATAAATCTTTAAAACACGGTGTGGATCCCTGTGTTGATGTGAGTGTGGGGATATGTAGGCTGAGGTAGAAGCAAGCACCTCCATGCCCCGGTGTGTATTTCCAGTTCAAGCAGAGAACAGGCACTCCAGGTGAGCACTTCTTCAGGGGTGGACGAGATTTTACTGAGTACCCCAAAGTGGCTGGGTTGTCTGAAATACTCTCTCAGTGTGTAGTGTCTCTGAGACCATGTCCCTGTAGCAGATGTCTCCGTTCATGGGTATATGGCTTGAACAGAAACCTATCACTTTTCTATCTGCCATGAGTCAAATCCATCAGGTCAGTCAAGAATTAATTGAAAAGCTCCCATTAACTTCAATGGGGCCAGACTTTGCTCCTAAATAATTCTGAGGAGTTCAATTAATGTTAATGGATGCCTAATGCCAGTAACTAACAATCTACCTTTAACAACCTAATTATTTCTTGACAGATGTTGGACTAGTAAATAATCTAGTGGTCTTTGGTGATAGCTGTTTGACAGCTTTGGAAAAATGCCTCTCAAGGCAAAGTAAAAATGGTTTTCCACCAGCCGCCCTGCAGATGGTCAGATTTTACAACTTGGCTGTGTTTTGATGCCCTTTTTTCTTTTTTTACTGTGGCTGAAATATGCATGATAGGAAGGAAATACTGTAAATGTAGCTTGGTTGGCTCTACCGTTCAGCCAGAGCACAAGATTATAGTTCCTAAGTGCTTACTGGCGAGTATGATCATTTGTAGTCTCGTTTCTCCTAAATGTCTGTAAAATGGGGCTGGGGACTCCTGTGCCTGACTATGAGCTTTACCCAGGGAGCAGGCAACAGCTCTAACTACCCTTTCACCAAGTGATGCATGTAAGGATGCAGTTGTTTGGAGATACAGTAGTTCAGTGTTTCCAGGTGGGTGCAAGGGGTGAGGTGGGAAGAAAGACCATTTTAGAGGTCTCCCAAATCTTTCATTTCTTAACATGAGATGTGTCTCTTGCTTTCAAATAGCCATATACAAAAACACACTGGCAGAAAAGTAAAAACATATTTATTTGGAAAATGTGCTGGAGAGACTTGTGGAAATTGCAGTCTACTTCATCCACTGCCCTCTATGGCCCAAGTCCCTGTTGTGTTGTCCTTTTGTGCCACAAACAAGGGTTCCCGAAAGGTAGCTCACATTTGTCACACAGGATGTAATCCAGCTGGTCTGTAGGTAATGATGATAGCGATAGGAGCATGGAATAAATCAAAGACAGCTCCAGAAGACACTACAGCATTTCCAGATGAAAAATTACAAATTTCTGAAGAATTTGTGGAATATCTAMATTTCTGCTAAAAAAATCAAGACTCTTCCATAAAAGAGGATAGGGAGGCATAATTAAGAGCTGATGATTATTGTGACTTCCCTCGTTTTCACCAAAGGACCATAGAGTTTGCACCTGTAACACACCTGAGCTGTGAGATCAGTGCAGCATTCAGCCTCCCTTTGCATTTGCCTGCCTTTGACGTGTAACCTGTATGGGAAACTTCCTTCACTCACAGAAACCTTTTTCACCAGTCTCAGAGGCCGGATCTGGAAAAGACTGTTACTGTAACTATGTCCACCTCCTGCCTGGCAGCCTGCCTTGTGCTGCCTGGCATGGGCTCTACCTCCTGGGCAAACAACAAAGCTCTCAATAGTTATTGTTTTTATAGGAACAAGGCATAATGATGATATTTATATAGTCCAGTATGGGTCTGATTCAGCTTAAACTATGTGAGGACCTTTTTTAACGAAATCATTTCCTTTTGGATGGTATTGAAAGTCTGCTCAGTGTGTTTAATGGTGCTAGACCTGGACAGGAAAAAGGCAAATTTGATACATCTATGAATTCTGTGTATTCAAGKGCCTACTGGGGAAATGCCAAATAACTTCCTGACCCAGACCTACCTGAAGATAAATGCTAGGGTGCTTGTTACAGAGTATGCTTGAAGGCATCGATCCCGTGTTTCGGGGAGTTTGCCTGGCACGGGAGTTAGCGAGGTGGTCAGAGCAGAGGCAGAGGTCGGCACTGCAGGGTGCATCTCTTGTGCTTCCTCGCTGGCACCCCAGAACGACCGCCACTGTGGCAGCACCCGTGGCCCCAGCTGTTATGGCAGTTTTTCACCAAAGGAGAGGAGTCTGTGCTGATGGGGATCAGACAGAAGAGAGATGTGCAGCTGACCCGGCGAGATAGGGGTCTCCAGCTGAGACGGTCACTCATGGCTTCCTTTCTAGCCAACGTAGAGAAATGGGTGTGATTTATCTGACCCTAAAGCTGTCTCGTTTAGGGTGAACTGAACTGCACAATAAAAGTGTCTGCTCCTCTGTGTGGATATGGAAGAGTCAGGCTGTTCAGCTCCGATGGAGACATTCACAGTGCCAGTGCTAACGCTGGGTCAGATGAATCTCTCCCAGCAGGCTTTGGACACTGATCTCGCTCAGATGGCTGTTATGCGGTGGCTGGACCAAACAGTGTTAGCCCAGGCCAAAGATGATGATTTACAATTTGTCGCTCACTTCTCTGAGAGCTGTGATCTTTGCTGTACGGATCTGAGATGATTCCTGTGAGTTAATTCTTTCATTTGTTGACTTCTATTGCTTCAGTAACTTGGTAATAATACGCTACTTTTGCTTAGCGTATTTTGATGCAGCATCAAGCGTAAGTAGTTACTGTGTAAGGCATTGCTGAGAGCAATCCTGGGACACTGAGCCAATGAAGAACATTGGATGCAATTGGTTGAGATGCAGAGAAGCAAAAAACATTACAATTAAAGACGTAATGCTTATGTCTATGCTCATAAATAAAACAGACCAGGGCCTGTGCTCTGGTCCTAGAAGCCACTGGCATCTCAAGGCTCATGTCCATACCTCTAAACTCTCTTACACTCATAATTAGGCTATGAAGTGCCCAGACTAGACTGAATGATCTAAAGATCTTTTTTTTTTGGTAGATCAGCTGTGGATGCTGATGGTTTCCTTTGATTCACATAGGGATGAAGAAAACATGAAGATGTGATGTATGAAAGCCAGGAGTAGGTAATGGGAGGCAGGAAGACTATACCTCTCTTGTCAGACATGGCAGGGTAGGCATCGTTGGTGGCAGAGGAGGGGCAGAAGTCCTTATGAGGTTTTAGGCATGCTGTTATCTGCTGGTACAGGGTTATGCCTCTGGGTGAACTTCCCACTGCTTTATCCAGGCTTTCCTTAACAGTCACAAGTACTGGGGACTCCTCCAGGTGACAATTTTGTGGTTCTGCAAGAGTGCAGGACTTCATGGAGCTGAACCAATGTGGCAAACTACATCTGTGAAGCTTCACATCTGGCCACTGCCTGATATTTTGAAGAACATAATTTTATGGCCATGTTTATTACTCTGTGTGACTGCAGATGAGGATTAGGCTATTTCCAAAGTAAGAACAACTCTAAAGATGAGAAGCAGACATCGGAGAAGAGGATGGAGGCACCTGGAACTTGTCGATGCTGAAAAAAGTAAGGAGAGATTGTTTGAAGAAGTGAGATTTAAAGACAGATTTGGATGTGTGAAGATAGAGGCCCAGATTCTCAACCGTTCCCAGCTGCTCTTGAGATACAACACAGCAATAAAATTAGGATTTGAAGCTCTGGGTGGCACAGAACTGGCAGATCCCTGGGTTTTTTTATGCTGTTCACTTCAGGAAGAAAAGTAGGAAATCCTGGTTGTTGGAGCAGTTCCTTAGGATCACACGTATAAGTCAGAGAAACTCTACTTCTGATGGATTTGGGTTGTAGCTGGAGTAACTCAAAGTCATTTATGCCTCCCTTTGGTCATCTACTAGAAGTATTTCAACGGGCCACAAGAATGTGGCCCAAGGAACCTGCTACTGAACAAGGTTGGACTGTGGAGCAAAACAAAAACGAGAATGGGAAAATGTGGTGATAGAACTAAGACGACCAAAATAATTACAGAAGAGTGTGGAAAAGGGAAAGATGAGGTCAGAGACATTACAGAAGGAACAAACTGTATTCTCCCTGTCCCCTTACAGCATCTGCTAACTAACACATTCTCTCTCTCCTTTTCTCACTTTCATTTTCTGCACAACTCAAAGATGAAACTGCTCATGACTTTATTTTTGGCTTTTCAATGTCTGTGTCCGTATGAATTTTACTCATCTGTATATCTCAAATGAATGAGATATGAAATGTAATTAACCGAGTAAATTAAATTAGCATGATTTGTCCTGTCCTTGTTCTTTGCCTCAAGTCCCTCTCTTACATGTTTCCATGAATTATGGTTTCTGTGGGGAACAAGATTGAAGGCCTAAAAAGAATAATGTGTTGAAATTAGCATGTCCTGAGACGGGATCCTTGATTTAGGCTCATCTCACATTAACAACATTAAAAGGTCAAGCTCCATCCCCCCACACCTTTTGAGCAGTGACTGTTTCTTAGGCTATATTTACTTATGAAGGGAAACAAATGAGGAAAGGTGAAGGTACGCGGTGTATCTACTCATACTCCTGCAACAGATGCTCTCGCAGTTCAGCCCTCTGCTGTAACCACCACGTGAATGGTCAGGTCGAGCRGGTAAAGCAGAGGAATGGTGGCAGGAGTCAAGAGGCTCCGTGGGTTTTGAAGCGGGGAAAAAACTTCAGGTGAATTTTGCTTTTTCATCACACTCAGAGTAGCGTGGGCCCCTGGAAAGCTTTTCCCTTGCATTTTCCCCCAGTGCTTGGAGCTGGTGACATGACTGCTTTGCATTTAGCATTTTTCTTTCTTTTTTTATTTGTTTTCTTTATGAGAATGTAGTGTACTAAAATGTCAGGAGCCCCCTGTTCCCATATCTATTTCATCTCAACATCACGCACTTCTTTGGGCTGACAGAAGATTTGTCTCAGCCTTGTGACACCACAGTGTTATGAAAACATGAACCTGTGGGCCAGATCTGCTTTCCAGGTTTCTTCTTAAAAGTGACACTTGGCCTCTGGCTCATGGTCCCTTGTGCCCACCCCCAGCTGCAGTGTCTTCTGCTTTATTATTGTGCTTTATAAGGCACTGACCCACATGGGGGAATGATGGTGAAAAGAGGCCTCTTGGGTCAGACTGGAGGCTCCACCAGCCTAGGATGGCAGGCAGTGGCCAGCACCAGGTATTGCAGGGGACAGCCAAAGAGCCCTGTGGCAGCCAGGAGATGACCCATCCCCTAGCCACGTTCACATCTCAGTTTCCTTGGTTAGACATCGCCTGGTGCCCTGTCTGGTGCAGGTTCATGTCCTTCACTTCCACTCCACTCGCTTCCAAAATCTGTGCTTTAATTAAGTTTATGGCAAGTCTGGATAGTCTGAGCTATGTTTAAACGGCTTTTCCCTTTTCTGCATCCTTCTGAGCTCTCAGCCTCGGTCAAGACATCATGGTTTCTTTCAGTGTGGTGTGCTGTCACTGAATTACATACGGTGCCAAGTAGCATTCTCCTGCAGCCTTTTGAATTTATTCTGTGAGCTATGTGATATCTATTAGAAGTTGTACAGTCCTTGCCAACCTGTTACTATTAAGGGAACACTGTTACCTTAACCTAGACTGCCTAAAAGAAGAATGGAGAGCTGTTTCTGGTTCTCCACCTCCTCCTACTCCCAGAGCTGATTTTTATCTTTTACAGCCCCATTTTCCTATTCTTTGGGGTTGTTTTTTTCATTCCCGATCCTTTGGGAGAGACCGTACAAGCACCAAGCTGAATTGCCTGACCCTGCAGAAGGAGGTGGAACAGGTCCTGGGGTGTTTCTCCTCCTGCTGTCCCTAAGCATTAGGGGTAATTTCAATAGTCTGGTTTGCCTCCCGGTTACAAGATGCGATTTTCCCTTTGGCCCTGCCTGCTCTCAGTGCTCCTGGCCCTGAGGCAGAGACAGGCTTTAAGGTGCTTGCTGCTGGAGGAGTGTTTGCTTGGCTCTAGCCACTTCTGATAGTGGTAACCCAATGCACTGTTCCCTGTGACAAGCTCATTAACCACTTTACATATTGGCTCTTACCTCCTCCTGAAGAACTTCCCGCTAGGGCTCTCGCTGTGCATTAGCTTGAGTGCTGCTTGTGTGATGGAAATAAAGTGGCTCAGACAGAAACATGAAGCGTCCTCTTGGGGAGTGCTTTAAATGAGACACAAAACCCAGTTGTGGCTGAGATGTGGTTCCCCTTTTGTCTGACACCGGAGGGGGACAAGAGGAACTGGGTAACGGCCACCATGAACACAGCCCGGGCAGTGGAGAGCAATTAACTTGCATGGTTAAAGAAAGATGCTTTTGGTCCGAGTTGTTTGCAAGACATGGGCAATGCCAGAACAGAGAGAAGACTCTCCCCAGGAGTATGAGCACAAGGTTATGGGAGAAGCGTGAGCAGAAGCATTTAATACCCTATGCAAGCAACCCCATCCTCTTCATCATCATCCTGTAAAGAGAAAAGATGCCCCAGAGAACTTACCTTGGGATCTTTTGGTTGGTGCTCATGGGTCCTTGCCCACATGGGACATGTCTAATACAGCAGCTGAATGATGATGAAGAATGCAGAGCTCTTCTCTTCTCGGAAACACAACCAGCAAAACTACTTCTCAGAGGGAAATAGGACCGAGCAGCGCAGCATTGGCTCCCTCAAAGCTCCTGGAGGCACTGGTCCAAGTCATCCCTTCTGCAGTGCTTTCACTGGACACAGCAGCAGTGAGAAGCCCTGGTCAGGTCTCCTGACACTGAGGTTTGCCCCTGCCTCGCCAAGGCCACAGCAGTCCCTCCACTTCTCATCCCAGCTGCCTGTCACAAGGACCGCTCACTGCAGTGGGTCTGTTGTGTTCCCCCGTATCAGAGGGATCTTCAGGTTGGCTTTCCACCCCAAAGGAGCACAGTGGGCCTTTTGGGCTGTGCTGCCACCTCAGTAGCCGTTTCTCCACTGCAATTAAATCACAGCAGGACTCTCTGGCTTTTTGCACATGGAGCAATAAGCAGAGCAGAACTTTATGACCACAGAGTCAAAATTTTGCCTGGGTCTTTGGATGCTTCCCCGTGAGCAATATCTGGATGGGATCCATTTACACTGTTACTGGGGAAGCCTGTACAATCACACAGCCAGCTCCCACATCCGAGGACCGTGCCTCACACCAGCCGGTGCTAATGGCTGGGTGGGTGCTGCTCTCTGGGTCAATCTCAGTACAGATCTGAACACAGGCTCACTTCTGCACCATTGCCAAACTGGAATCACTGGACTGGAAATTTATAATACTGTGATGGGCTGAATGCAGGAGAGACAGGACTCACCATGGAGATCTTTTATGAAAGAACACAATGTGCACAAACCTGGCTCAGGACCCTTTGACTCCCAGTTGTCTGAGTAGGTTTGATAATACATGTAATCTGGCTCAGACACTTCACCGGAAAAAGTTGCATCAGAGCAGCAAACTCCAGCACAGCTTGCATTGCAAGGATGCTGATGCCTTTAAGCCATGTGCTTTACAGGTCTCTCGTCTCTGCATAACTCTGCTCACGATATATGTGAGGACTGGGGTCACACATGAGCCTTCATTAATTGCAGACGGCAATGTTGTTACAGGACTGGTAGATTTTGTTTTCAGTTTTCTGCGGAGAAGCTTTGCCTTGCTTTCACCTTCACACCGCATCAATTCATCCCGATGTTCTCCTGATCCCCCCCCTCACTTCACCTCGTTAAAATTGTTGCACAATAATTGTAAATTTTACAGCGCTCAAATTAGATTATTTTCCTTGACACAGAAACAAACAGACTGCTAGGAAATGACCATTTCAGATTACTGGAAGAGTCACACAACGGTCCCGAGCCCAGGCCAATTGCTGCTCTCAGTTGCACATGTGTAATCCCAGGGATATCATTTAGGGCTGTGCACATGAAACAAGAGCGCGCATCGTGCCCCAACATGCATAAATAGCAGTGGACCCCATCCTGTGTACTGCTGTCACCAAGTCCAAACCGCTGTGCTTATAAACCAAACACAGTAAATTTAATTAAAGGATGATCCCACAATGTTAATCAGACACATGTGCAGATCCCAACCGCGGGATCAGGCCCAGAGCTCTTGAGGGCTGAGCCCCATCCGCTGCCATGGACTCATTTAATAATATGGGGTCTGAGGAACCACAGGATTGGGCTTTGGGTTGTTTTGCTGCTGAACCAAAGCACATGCCAAGAAATGCACCCAGAGGTTTTTGCTTCCTTCTCCATGATGTCCCTGAGGCTGGCAGCAGCAGCAGGCAGAGCTCCCTCCGCCATGCCAGGCAGGCAGGTTGCCCAGAGCAGTGCCAGGAGGCAGGCTGCTTTGATCCAGCACCAGGCTATGCCCGGGGTGAATTCGGCTCAGACCAGCGCTGGATTCACCATGCCACACAGCAGCGAGGCTCTGTTCAGCTCCCAGCAGCTGCCGATACTTCAAAAGGAGTATCAACCTGGCATTAAAGCCTGCTTGATGCTGTACAGGGTCATCACTGCTATGGCCATGCTATACCTTGAAGCCTGACATGCACTTGGCTCAGAAATGATGAAAATGAGCGTAAAGGGAGCAGTTTTACCATTATAGGCTGGTAAGCATCATCCCCATAGGAACCGTGACAGCAGGAGGGCACCGTCTGCTTGCATGTGGAGACCACAGGTTCGTTCACATGGGTTAGGGGCATCTTAGGAGATGTAGGAGAGGTTGCATGGCTTTTACCTGCGCTGGGTTTAGGCTACAACCTCTGCACTGAAAGCCTCAGCTGGTGCCTCTGCTGTGCCTGCATCTGCTGCACTGATCCCCGTGCTATGCTTTTCAGTGGAGGAGTAAAGGAGTTCAGTCTGCTTTACTCAGCACCTTTCCTCCTTTGACAGGAGAATGAAAAGCCCTGCCCCGAGTCTCTGTTGTGCAAACAGGAGCAGGGAACCCCATTTTCCATGTGCTGTGCACTGCAAAGTTGCCGTTAGCTGCTGTGAGGAGGAATCCAAGCTAATGATAGCAGTTATTCCAACAATGTTAATGATTTGTAGAAAGATGAATTAAGCAAAGAGAGAGAGCTGCACAAGTCTATTATTACCCTGTGCCTAACTCCATTAAAAAGAGCTGAGCTGTTCATCCATTTATGAGCCATTGACAGGGAGGCATATATCTCCATGAAAAAGGTCAGATTGCTCCAAAATGGTCATGGGCACATTTCTTTTCAAGGAGGAGCTTTCTGTGACAGAAAGTCTGTGTTTGGCAGAGGGTTTCCAAATGCAAGGCTACCTGAAAGACTTCTTTCCTGCCTGCTGCATGCACAAGGACTTACCTTCAGCTTTTGAGGTGCCGATTAAGGGGACAAGAAACCCAATTCAGCCTTGACCTCTTGCTTGCACCTTGCAYGTGGCAAAGGCTACAACCCACTGACAGTGGAAAGGTCTGCATTTCTGGGACTGGGACAGAGGCAGGACACACTTAAGGAAAGCTGGGTGTTTTGGATGAGTGTTATTCCTCTGCCCCACTCCAGTCTAACCCATGGGTTTTGCCCTGTCTATCTATCTCGGAGTATTTTAGGAAGCTGTCATTGCAGTATTGAAGTGCCACTTGTTTAGTGTAGTCAGGATGAGACAGACCTGGAGTTCCCTATTGATCTGCAGAAGAAAAACAGCCTCATCAGCAGCAGGAAAAGCATTGCCGGCAGCAGTGCGGGGCTGCCTGGGAGGCGGAGGCAGCCGGCTGCCGGGCCCCCTGCGGTGGGGGAGCTGCCATGCTGGCTCCTCACCCCCGTAGGGTGCATGCACATCAGAGAGGACCTGGGCAAAGGGCAAGACAGATTTGCAAGAGGCACTACTGAGCTCTGAGTCTGTTTTCGTGTAGCTATTTATAGCACTGAGAGCAGATTAGCCATGACCACCTCAGTATGGATGCACCAGGGTCTATAAGTCCTGCCCTGCAGTTCTCCCACAAGCGTGCAATTGCACGTCTCTGGTGGCTGCAAAGTCTACTGTTGTTTCAATTCACAATGACAGTCAAGTGACAATGGCTTTTACCTACTAATGAGCTACACAAGACTCAGCCGGAAACAGTGACCTAGAAGCAAAGCACTTCATATCTCCTTCTGTCTAACGACCTGACGTCTGGTGCCGTTCTGTTCCTCAGAGTAGTTTAGTGATGAAGGCAAAACCCAGCCAAGCTGCAGGTTCGGCTGGTTCGTCTGTTGGAGGCTGTGAAACTTGTGCAACGTGTGATGCGCTTCACAGGGTCTACTCCTGTCTTTCCCTGCCAACTGAAAAGAGGTTCAGGAGCGGCTGTGTATGCGCCTTGAATTTTTGTCACGTCTTGATTTCAGCATGTTGTGTCACTTCTGTTATGTTGGGCCATGGTGTGTCATCCCTGATGCCATGACATTATTTGCTGACATCTAAGGAAATAAGATGGAAGAAGGCTTTCAACTGTCAGTGCTGCTTAATATTTGCACTACCGTCATGTCTAGAGAGCTGAAGTGAGACAGGGCTCTTCAATGATGGCAGCACAGCAAAAACAAGGTAAGAAGTAGACCATTGCCTGAAGAGCTTTAAGCTGAACACGAAATACAAGGCACTGGAGGAAGGAAATATTGTGCCTGTTTGTTCTGATGGCAGCCCGGGCTACAGAGGAAACATGTCACTTATCAGGATCACAGAAGCCCTCAGCAGGGGAGCGGGACGGACCCTGCTCTGCCTGATCCCACTTCCACGCTTCATTAAATCTGTCCATCCTTGTCTGGCAGTAAAAAGAGAGGCTGTACCAAAAAGGGACTCCAGCACCACACTTTACCCTCTAAACCTTTAAGAGTGGTCTGCTGTCTAGGCAAGGCACACAGTGTTGAATATTTCCTCTGATATTTCCTCTTATTGATAATGATGGGCAACGCGGGTTAAGTTGCTGCTGAAGATCAAGTGGTTTTTGTGACACGCAATCCAATTTGCCCACCTCCTGCTGCCAGCCGGAGCYGTGCCATTGTAGCTGCTTCATGCAAGACAGGAAAGTTGCTTGTGAAGCTCCTTTCAAGGGACATTGCTTCCAAACCAAATCCAGCATGTAGGTTAGGGAAGGTCGTCGTCTGAAACCAGTGATGGGTGAACAGGTTTACATAAAATAAAAGACAGCCCCAAACCTCTCCTATCGCTCAGACTGCATCTCACCCAAGCAACAACCACCTCTTTACCAAGCAAGTTCTGACGTTCTTCTGCAGACTTGGCAAAATTACCATTTGTATTCAAAGTCTGTTGTTATCTGATTTCTCGTAGGGTTTTTCTGGGTGGGTGGGAAGGGCATATCTCTGCATCATGTTAGCTCCATCATGTTCACTTAACAGTTTTGACAAAGTCCTGTTAAAATCCACCAGTGTTGTGGAGAAGAGCCTAGATTATATCATCTAGCTCCAGATCTTATCGTGGCTTTTCAGCCTTCATCAATTACTGCAATTCAGACAAATGTGTTTTTTGCTAATTCAAACCAAATGATCCTAGAAGATACTCAGTTGGCATCCTAAATAACAGATGTCATCTGTCCATTACTCAGACACAGTGTGGCTGTATTTCCCCAAAATCAATGTGCCTCTGCCCCAACGGCACTAAAGGGCTCAATTCTACCTCCACGCGTTTCCGAGTCTCCTTACTAAAATCACTGCAATAGATCTCCAGATACAACAGTGAAGGTTGTATTAATGAAGATAAAAAGGTTTAAGTGGGGTTGCCTAATGCTTTTGGGATCCAGCCCTATTTCCCCTCGACACATTACTTTCTGTTTTGTGAATATGAGTTCATAAAGCAGTTAAACAAATTGAACAAAGCAACAGGTTAAACAAAGCAGCACATTCCCAGCTTGAGTAAAGAGTTTGCTGTGACCTGAGAAGTCCTTTTATACAGCTGGAACTGGAAACTTCTGGGAAAAATGGAGGTCCTTAATGAAGAAAATGAGGACTGCCAGCAACACAGTGAATAGTTGGCCCGCTATTTTCTTTCAGAGCAGATTATAGATAAGAACCAACAGACACCAAGCAAAATTGATTTCTGTAGCAATTAAACCTACTCACCTTTGAGGAGTTCGTTACAACCTCAGAAAAGAGGAGATAAATGCTTAGAAGAGCTGCAGAAGATGTAACAGTGTATTGTGCACCACAGCCAAGCAATTTTGTCAGTTCCTTTGAGTTTCATAGTAGGATGAGGAGATGATGTAGCTGAATATGTGGCAGAGCTGGAGGGGCTAATTGAATGTTGTTTGATTAGCAACCTCCTGAGGGATCTGCTGTGAGACAGATGGAATTTCATCATTACGAGTGCCATAAACCATTGCTGATTGCTGGTGGAGGAGAACTTCACCTGGCCCAGAACAGTGCTGTCAGCAGCAGCAAAGGAGGAAACTGTGAAAGGCTGAAAAGACGGGTATTTAGAAATACCTGAAACAAATGAGCTGACCAACCATAAAATGGAAAACCTCGATGAGTTTTTTTTCTACTGTGAAAGAGCAGCTTGTTTTGTAGCAAAATCTACATAATGAAGTAGCCCAGGGTCATATATGCCTCAGGATGGGATGTGCAGACAAAAAAAACCCAATGGCATTTCTCAGAAACAATCTCTCAAATCCACTATTTCATGCAGAGGTAAAGGAAGGGAGCAGGGGGCTTTTGATTTTGATGAGGCGGAAGATGCAAGCAATATATGCTTTCTAAAAGGCAATGACCGACTTTATGGCGTAAATGTAGAGTTAAACTGCCTGTCAGCTTCCACAGAAGCACATACAACACCCATCAATGAATATATATCCTGAAGGGCAAAAGAGGACTGAATCCACCGCTGAGTGCCACATTGATATGTGGGCTTGCTTTGGAGGACTCCTTCTGGTGACAGAGTCTTGGTTTGTTTCTCTAAAACACAAATGCAGAGATAAAATATGTATTAGCTCTAGATACCTGGGCCAAAACCAAAACCTGTCAGGTAGAGATTGTTTGCAAGAATTAGAAGGGAAATGTCAAACTAGACCCCACAGATATACTACTTCTCTGTGAAAATACATGCAGGCATTTCTAAAAGGTTAGGACATTTAGAAAGGAGAATAACATGGATTTATGCAGAGGATGGGCTCACGCTGAAATCGCTGCAGGTAGGGTTAGTTCCCCATGCCCTTGGAGGAAGGATTGAGGAGGGGTGGTGAAGATGGGCATCATTCACAGCTGCTCTTGTCTGCCTGGATTACACTTCAAGTCCCTGTATTTGAACCAGAAAAAAACAGTTTCCTCTGCAGCAATTGTGCACAAAGCCACAGTGAATCAAGTCTCCGAGGAGACAAGCATCCCGTCCCTCGGACATGAACTGTCAGGGCAGGGCGAGCCGGGGGTGAAAGCTTAGTAGAGTGGGTGCATAGCAGCGATCTCTGCAGACAGGGCTGGGTAAGCACAGTGAGGATCTGATTACCAGGAGAGCAAAATAGGCAAGGAGAAGCCTTGGAGATCATCAAAGAGCAAATGAAACATCACTGAAAGGGAGCCTGTGTTTTACAGTGAGAATAGGTGATGCTCTCAAGTACAAGAGAAGATATTTCAGTCACTGGGGACAACAGGACTTCATAACCAAATATCTGCTCTCTTGTAAAACCAGAAGTGTTGTAAAATCAGAAGTGTAGTACCTGGGGTACCCAGTAGGCAGGGAAAGGATTTACCCTATGGTTGTTCACTTGTGGCCTTTAAATAGGCCAGCCACCTGGGAGGCAACTAATTTATGAAACATACTTAAGTTGCTCAAAAATTATTATCAGAGTTGCTCTCAAATATTTAAATTCCTTTAGAGTCATCACATGAAAACCTGAGGTTTTCAGTGGAAAAAGGCTAAGAGAGGTTTATGAGAAATCTAAAAAGCTGTGAGGTCATGGGAAGTGCTTTCCATTTTGACCCTTGCAAAGATCATCAGTGCCACATCCCGTGACATTTTGGTATGTAACGTGAAGGCTATTGGAGGTTGGACAGATGGCTTTGTCTTCAGGTCGGTGACTAGGGCAGTAAAGACTAAATTAGCTGATGAGAGAAAGGCAAGTTGTTGTTCTGGGAATAAAACATCTCCATCACTGCCTAGATGGGAAGTACTTTATTTTTCTGGCAGATTATAGCCTACTTAAAGGATTCTTCCATGGAAACAAAGGCTGGCTGACCAATGCACCCAGCCAGCTGCTCCACCGGGTTTTATCCTTTTCCATATAGGAAATAGTCTGTAAGGTGAAGGCTAACATAGACGTCCTCCCTCTGGCAATGGCTGGTACTGCAGAGATTGAGTCACTCAGAAAAGAGAGGACATCCTCACCCAGCAAAGGGAAGGGGTAGCTTGGACACAACACATGCTGTATACACAATACACGCTATTGTACACTTAGAGACCAAGAATTACATCAAATGCACAGGGCATTTTTTTCCTAAAATCTTTGTGGAGGTACGAGGGCCTGAGAAGTCCATTAGCATGGTTTCTTGCAAGGAGCAGTCTCCTCATGCCTCTCCCCAGGATCACTGGGATGCTCAGCATGTAGGATTGACGTCTCCTGATTTAAAAATTCATACTCTGGGATATATACACCCAAAAGAGCAGGGATGTCCATGGTGTCCTCAGCGACCTCCAATGTTATCCCCAGAAAGAGTAAACCAGCTGTGGCTATGCAGAAACCACCCCTAGGGATTGTGGAGGTTGAAAAGTAACAAGTGTGGACATACTGAAGACTTTTCTGAGCAAGGATGGACTTAAATGTGCTCAAACATTTTAATACAATCCAGCTTCAAATGGCCTATCGGAGAGCTGCTAGAAAGGGGGTGTGAAGGAGGTGATTAATGGGAGCTTGGAAAAAGATCCAGACAGATTTCTTTTGAACTATGCCTCAAATTACAATGGATGTGAGCCTGGCCTAGCTGTTGATGAGCAGGAAGATAACGCTCATTTGGCCTTAATCTATCCCATCCTGGGAAAAGAAATAAAGCTAGCCTCTTAAATACAAACCACTCACTTTCATGCAAAGGATGAGCACTGTGTAAAGACCATCCACATAAAAATGCCAGTAGCTGACAGTCTACATTATCTCTGGGTATTGCCTCAAAGTAATTGGACTCTTTCTATTTAAGTAGTGGTTGAGGCTTAAGATCATATCAGGACAGTGTGTCTACCAGATGATGTTTAAATATTGGAGCTCGAGCCCCTCTTGCATGAAGGAGCTGAGGCCAGGAGATGTGTGTGCACGCTGCTTGGGCCCAAGATAGAGGCATCTTCTCCRTTCCTTGGCTTGACAAGGGGGATACCCCTGCCATGCAAAGGAGAGGACGTGAGTGCTATGGACAAGAGGTATGAAATAGGTGACATGAAAGAGCCTCTGACTTTTAAAGTAATGCAYGTGAGCTCTAGTTAATAATCTTGGCTGTGAATGGCAAGGGAAGGATAGAATAAAGATGTCACAGAAGTGTTAATATCTTATCCGGGGCACTATGGGATGCAACACCCTCATTTTCTGTTTTCTGCAGCTCTGTGATAAATAAGGCAGCAGGTTCCCACCTGCAGTGCTGTGAGCACAGTGTTTGGTTTTCTTCAACCAAACAGTCTCTTTGCTCAAGGAATTGTTTTTTTCCCCGCCTTGGTGAAGCCCTGAGGAGGCTGATCCTTCTTGGGTAAACTCGTTCCTTGGATGTATGAAGTTATTTCCTTTTACTCCCTTTTCTTTGTTTCAAGGAGAGCAAATGAGAAAGGCTGGCCCAAAAGCTGGGCTAGTCTGGAAGACTTTTATCTGCTCCCTGGAGGCACATCAGCTGGTGCAGTAGCCCTGGGGAAATGTTTGCGATTGCGTGGGTGCCAGATGCATGCCATAACCCAATCAGCCCTGGTTTTGAGCCTGCAAGCGCTGTTGAGGGAAGATATAAGGACCTGTGCAGGGAAGCTGAGCTAATCTGCTGATGGAGATGGGAARCTAAGTGGAGTCTCCTCTTGCTTCCATCCCCACGTCCACACCATCTCCCACCACCGGACAGAGAGGTCAAGAAGAAGCCTGTGCAACAGCAGAGCTCAAGAGCAAACTCACATTGAGCTGGTTMGTGTTTTCAGCGGCAATAAAGAAACCCCCAGCCCCGTTAGTTGTTCAGCTGTGAGCGTGCAGCAAGGTGTGTGCTTGTGCGCGGGCAGGGGCAGCGTGGGACCGCAACCTCCTTGCTAGAACCTTTTAAACGTGAGCGTGAAAGAGCGCGGTTTGCCTTAGCAGCTGCTTTTTGGAGTTGTCTCTGGCTGTCATTTTTGGGGAGGGACGGGGGCAGGGAAATTGGGTTGGGTGGCAGATGGTGTTAAACAGGAAGGGAGGCAGTGTTTGTTTGCAAACACGGCGAGGTGTCGTTCCATTATTGCCCGGCACTCTTGACAAAAATCAGTGTGGGAGCTTTCTGCCAGCTACCACAGCCCCTCAACACTGCGCAGCAGATGAATCAACGCCAACCAGGGAGCAGGTCCATGCCCCAAAAGTCCTCCCCGGGAGCGCGACGAGCAGGAGCAAACGTGGCAGAGATTCGCTGCCAGGCACGAACGAGGATGGCGGTGCCCCGTATTTCAAGGCTAGCGCGGGGTGCCAGCAGCGTGCCTTCAGCCAGTCTGTGTCTCTAACTGCTTGTTTCTCCCCCTCGCCTTCCTCGGAGATGGAGTGATATCTGCAGGGAGAGAGAAATGCTGCCCGCCGACGTGCTGGGAGGCGGCGAGCTTGTGTCTCACTGCGCCCACGCGGCAGGTTTCAGGCATTTGGGACCAGCGCTCAGCTCCTGCATCTCGCCCCATCCCCGTTACAGGGAGCGGGGCTGTGGTGGCTCACCCCAGGGGATGTCACAGCCCTTCAGTGGTGGCACAAAAGGGACAGCGCTYGTGTCCACAGACATGACAGGTCCCTGCCAGGTGGGAGCCCTGCTGCGGATGCCGATAGAGACCCCACCTGCATGGGGAATATCCTGCACCCTTAGCACCCATCTGGGCATGCTGCTGCTGAAGCCTCTGCACCCTTTGCACATAAGTTATAGCTATTGACAGCTCCTACAGACCAAGGCTGGAGTCTCAGAGTTTGGCATGTTTAGGAAAACCAGCTTTGCCATGATCACAAGTTTACTGATAGTGGGGTTGGGAAGGATGCCATGGCTCCCCTATAAGTCCCTGGGTCGCACTCACCCTGGCGAGTGTCGATGGGATTCGAGTCGCCATCCCCTGCGCTAGATGTGGGCAGCATGAGGGACTCAGCAGTGCTGTGCTGAGCCTGGGGCAGTTGGCATCTCCCTGCCTGCAGCCCCACAGCACGGTGGGTGCTGGGGAGTTAACACCTCACTACGCCTGGGGCTGCAGCCAAGGCTGCCTCCATGGGGACTGAGTGGGTTAAGGATGAAAGAAGAGATGGCAGCCTTTATGAGCATTCTCCTAAGCCATTCCAGACCCTCCTCTTTTTTTTTTCACCCTGAAAACACGGTGTTTTAGGACATTGCTGCCTGTGCTTCTCCTTTCTTCTCCTGCCGGGAGAGCCAGGATTGATGACTCAGAAATTGCGAAAAACATCACGCTCAGTACTGCCACAATCAGGAGACTGGCTTAAAAATCATGAGATTTCTACCAAACAGAAATCAATTCTTTTCCCTTATCCTCTGGTGTTTTTGATGTGAAGGTCAGTCTTCAGTCCCCGGCTCTTTGGAATGTGTTGTTCTATTTTGTTGGTTTTTAATGGAAAACTAGGTTCCCACCTCATCTCCAGAAAGAAGGGCTTGAGCAAGTCTTGTGCCTCTCCCATGGAAAATGTGAGCTCTGCCCACATCCAAGTGTAGGAAATACCGGGAAGGATGAATGCAAACACCCAACTCTGCACCATTAGCTCTTATATGAATATTAATGACCAAGGCACCACTGCAGTGAGTCAAGGTCCGTAGAGCCAGGTTGTCTCCAGATCCTGTGACCACTTGCCAACAGGAAAAGTGAGTGAACTTTCACTGGCTGTTTTTCAGGGCTGGATATTGTACTTTAATGAACAATCAGAAGGCAACTAGCTGGAAAATAACTGGACCTTTAACAGCCTTGGTGCTTAATTTACCATGTACTTTTTCTTACGTTCTCCCTCTCATTGCTGGTATTATATCAGCATGGCCGCCCCTCTGACACCGGTTTTATTCAAATATTGCTGTTTCATCTCGCCTCTGCTCCTCACCCTGCTTCCCTGGGCTATTTCGCCGGGTCTGCCTCACCTGTCAGAGCAGCCCATCACTGCCTCCTCAATCACAGCCCATTAGGAAAGGCTGCATGCTGGACACCTCCATCTCTGCGCTCATACCATGGTCCAAACATCCTCGGTCAGATTCGGGGCTGGTTACAATGCCGCCGAGCCCACCCTGCCTTGGCAGAGGGGGCCAGGCGTGGCGGCTGTTTGGATGGAGTCATTTAAATCCGTGATTTATGTGTTCTTCACACTTTAATTGCATCGAGGAATCTCTCACTCTGGCAGTGTCTAATCTCTCGACATTTCACATGCTCTGCCTGCGCAGTGTCAGAAGATGAATAGCCCATTCATATGGGGAGTGCTTCACATCCAGATATGCTGACTTACAATGCTGATAGACTGGAGCAAGAGATGAAGGATAGCAGCAGGGACTGGGTAACTTCTTGTGCCTACCAGACCTCATTGGTTCAAAAATAAAATGCACTCCATGTTTATCTGTAAATGATTGCATTTTTACTCGCATGGCTTTTTCCTTGCATCTTCCAGCAGATCTCCTCCCTATTTGCTAATCTCTAAACAAGCTGCAAAACATATCTTTGCCTTTAGGGTTTGCAGGGTGGTGCTCACAGAGCCAGCTTTGGCAGAACAGGCTATTGAGGAAACCTGAAAGCTCTCTTTAGAATATGTATGTGAGTATTGTTTCTATTTGGCACCGAATGTGTCACCTGAAATGCCTGAGATTTTCTTAATGKTGCATGCACATTTTGCTGGCTCCTTTTCTCTGCTCTCCTTAAAATACGTTTGTTCTTGAATACTGTAGGGCTGAGGTCCTAGATTTATTTTTTTGGCATTGTAACAAATAGGAAGAGACCACACTGTACCATCAGACAGAGTAGGAGGAAAGAGGTGACTTTATTCTCATCTGAGGAACTAACAGATTAAATAATTTGCCCAAGGTCATACAGAAAGTCTGTATCATCAGGGAACTGAAACCGGGTCTTTTTTCAGAGTTTTGATCATAGGACAAGTTTTATCATCCTGATCTGCTATATTTTCACACTGAAATATATTACTTACTGCTAGAACAAGTAAAACTTCCTTACAAAGAATATTTGTAAGGAATGTGTCCCCATCCAGTCAGCAGATCCACTGTGGATGACTCCCAATTTTCTTCTGTAATTTGTGTATTCGCACTGAAGAGTTTGGAATAAATGAAGGAGTTCATGAAGTTTGGAGTAAATGAAGGAGTATTGAGATGTGATACAGCACAGGCAAGAATGGTCATATCAGACAAGTTTAAGTTAATAGATAGATAAATAGAAGCACAAATGAGAAGTTGGCTGATGTGAAATCCYGATGCTTGTAAATCAACAAATGTGAACGTTCAGCTAAGGAAGGAGTAGAAGGGAATGTGTCTCTTTCACTGAAATTGTAATGTCCTGTTTATTCCGACCACCCAAATGATAGCTAGTAAATCTTATTTGATTGCCTAATAAATGCTAAGTTACTTGTACAAAAGAGGAACAGCTTTGGCAGAGTTTGAGGCTTAGCCTAGAGCAGTCCCTGGTCTGGCTGGGACTGGTTAAAGGAGTCTCCTGCATGACTACTCCGTGGTGATTGAGTGTCTCCATAATTTTCAGTCCAAAGGCTTTCTGTCATGCTCATATGAAAAATTTTGGAATTTTGGAAACATTCCTGAGAGAGGAAAATCAGTTTTGGCCCACATCTATTCTCGAAGTCTGAGGTCAGGAAACAGAGCACAGGGATGGGATCAGAAAGGAGGAGGGGTTCTTCCATTTCAGTTGCAGTCTTATGAAGCACTTAGAGCATGAAAAAGTGATGTAATTACATATGTTTGAGCAGTCAAGGCAGGAAGAGAAGCCTGTCTGCCATAACTCAGGTGTGGACCAGGGGAAGATGGCATGTATTCAGCTATCAGAGATGCAAAGGACTCTTCACTGTAACCCATTGACTGCAGTTATGTTTCCAATGTTCATTTTCTGGGTTGAAGTTTCCTGGCAATATCTCTGCCACTACATGAACTGTCTTGGAAATGTTGACCAAATATAGCTTAAATTATATCTTTTTCTTCTTCTGAGAACATATGAAGATATGAAAAACTGGATTTATATTTTTTAACATAGAAATCACAGTTGGCCTGTGTTTGAATAGACCAGCAAATAACTGCCAATAAAAGGGGGGATGGGGCTTGGAAATGGATCTAACACTAAGATTGCTTGTTTATCATTGCAACGGGTAACATGATGAGATGCTGTCTACTTTAATTTCCACTAATTTGACAAGTTACTGGAGTAACTCTAGGCGCAGATTTTCAGAAGATCTTGGAGGATTTGATTGTGTCTGAAAATCTGGCTCTTATTTTAGGTGTCTAAATGGGAATCAAACACTTGTAAAATAATCTAGCCCAGTTGTGGGTGCTGAGCACTTAGAAATCTGGCCTTCAGTTCTCGAGAAAATCTGGCTGCTAACATGTTTTAAGACTGAGAAAAGCATGGCTAGAACATCAAGCTAAAGGAAACAATTTGTCTTGTAATGACAGGGTTGAGAGGTAGATGATATTCTTTTAAATAAGTACAGTACCTAGGTCTGGATGATCTCTGCTTCCAACTAGATGAGGATATAAAGACACTGGTAATGAGATTCATTACAGCAGCTTTCTAATCTCTTTCGCTACAAAATACATTACATTTGGAATTTAACTGTGTGTGCAGCACACCAGGTGGCCAAGCTGCTTTTACTGGGAGAAAATAAAGAAGCTGAAATGCACTGCTATATAGTGCTCTTAATGCCTAATAATGTCATAGAGGAAGAAGTATGTTCTTGCTCTCTGTTGCTGATGGCTGCCGAGCGAAGCACATGTTATACAAAGTCACATATGCTGGAGAATAACGCTGCTGCGGGAGCCCTTAGCTCACTGGTATGTGACACTGCAATGTGATTAGGAAAGAAATTACATACTGGCAAAGAGCTTTCCCCCATTTTGGGAGTGAGAGAGAAGAATTACCCCCTTGGAAATGCTATATCTGAGCGAATTTACTTTTCCATGGGCTGATATTCTTCTAAGGAAGAAGGATGTTCTAGCTGTTGCTCAGCAGAAAGGACATTTTTTTACTTTATTGGCTGAGGTGGTCACAGGGTCGTGGGCCAAATTGCGCCTTGGATGAAGCGGGGAGGGTTTCACCGGTTTCAGGGGAATTTGAGTGCGAGGTTTGTGTTGCGCTGAATTTGAATATGGAGACTTAAAAATAGGGCTTCTAGTTCACATCCCAGTCTCTGAGGTGTTCTTGCTAACGGTGGAGGTGTGTTGACATGGCAACTCCCTAAATCTAGCCCTGAATGCTGTAAGCTTAGCTCCTGGCCTACCAGGACTCGAAACTCTTCTGAATCAGGGACTAAGTCAAGGTTTTCTGTCCATTGAGAGTGACACTATCATATAGGTGAAGCTGATCTATGTGGGCTTTTCTCCTAATCTCATAAAAGCCCTCAGAAATTTTGCATTTTCATTTCATAAGAACAGAGCTGGGCTGCTCACCTGTAGTATTTGGTCATAATAAAACTGTGGCAAACACCATTTCTCCCCTTCTAGTACCTAAGCTTGCTGTGATACAGAATTACTTTTCCTTTTTCTTTCCCTCCTCCTTCTTTTTGATGCTGAGCATAAGTTCTGGTTGGTTTTGGTAGGAAACTACAGACGGGCTGTGAAACACAGCGTGAGTATTGAATGCTCTTCCCAGCTGTTTGTCATGGATCAGATTCGCTCTTTGTCATGGGCTGGGATCCAGTTGCAGGACAGATGCTTTACAGTTTTGTTTATTAGATTTGCTACACAAAGGGTTGTGCTCCACATTGACAGGGAGCAGGTGGCTTGTAGAAAGAAAAAATACCCATGTTTTGGTTTTTTTTTTTTACTGTTTACAGATTCTTGTGACATACTGATTGCAGCTGGATGTGCAAAAAGGCAGGGCTGGAGGTATCCATGCAGCCTGCCATCCCATATCACTCAGACACAAACACTGATGCACCAGGACTTGTGCTTTCTCCAGAGCTCAGGGATGCTCACGCCATGGCCTGTGGGAGAGCTTGGCTGGCTCATAACCTCCTTTCCCTTAGCCTTCTCCCATGACTTCTTACTCCTCTTAAAGCTGTGGACCATGTGGGTGTCTCTGGCAGTCTACCATGTTAGGTCCCAGCAACCCTGGAGAACCCAACTCCATTTTGGAGTGACCAAAATGCACCCAACCCTCACCATGTAGTACCTATGTACACACGTGTGCCAGGTTGTGTAGCAGGTCTGCTTCCACCTCTTGTCATGGACAGGATGCCTGCCTGTCATTGCATGGAGGAAACTGTCATTTTGGTGACAATTATGTTGGGTGTCTCCTTAGTCTGTCTTCACTGATGTCATGGATGTTGCTTAGAATGGAACAAGAAATGAAGTTATTGAAATATGTAGGTAAATGGAGCATTGATTCACTTGAAAAGACAGCAGGAAACTGAATAGGCCACTAAAGCCTGACTTTTGGTTTTGGCCCCAAATAGAGCTGAGCAGTGGCTATGTTCCCTTCAGGACCTTCTGTTTCCTCCATCATGTGACCAGACATGAGCCCTTGTGTGGCCAAAATTTAGGTGTCTCCCAAACCTTGTTGGATCTCTGACCATAACAGTCATATAAAGGTACATGCAAGAAGTTCCCCTTATGGGACTGAGGGATAAATACGTGAGGTCCATGTGAAACCCCACATCCCTGGGGACTCCAAAGGAAAGAGAAACAGCAGCAAAAAAATAGACAAGTTTGGGTAGCAATCCATGGAATGCCTTCACCATATAATTTAAACGCAAAACCCAGCGGGGATATGGAGGGCTGTCAAAAAATAACCATATAAAAGACTGAGGAGTCATTGCTGTCAGGACATCTCCATGACTGCGTGATTGCTCCACGCGCTGTTGGTTGTGCACAGCACAACTGGTGATCTCTCAGAGACTTTTCCAAGCAGTGCTAGCCAGTTATAAAGAAATGCTTGGACAGTGGGACAGGCATTCAGACCCTTGCTCATATAAACATAAGCTGAAAAACCACACTACCATGTAGTATGACTGCCGTTCTGGTGTGCTTAGCCATGCAATTATTTCTGCATATCAAAGCATGGATGAGAGCACTTTCACTCATGTCTTTGTGCAAGAAGCACTGGTGAAGCTGTGTGAAAATCTCCATGCGCTGTTCTCAGCTTATGCAGTTGAAGGGTAGGATGAGACACGTGGTCCCGGCAGCATGAAGAGCAGATGAGGAGCCAGGATCCTTTTATTCATAGCTGTGATGATCGGTGTGTGAGCAACCCTGATGTCAGCATAGGTTTGTATAAACTAGTCAAGCTAATTAAGTGTGAATAGGTGCAGATTTGGGAAAGATCAGCCCCTATTAGTGGCAAAATCACAAACAGGAAAAGGAGCTGACTTTGTGAGACTGCTCACAGCCAGCAGGTTGCCTGGCTCTGGGCATGAATGAAGAGCTTCTGTGGAAATTCAGGAACTAAGGAGATAAATTGCTTTACTTTAATATACAGGGAGGTTAACAGGCGCCCACTGGAACCCTTTTAATTGGCAAGTAGCCCCGTGGAGGCTGGGACATGTTAAACAATCGTCCTGGCAATCCAAAGCACGGCTAGGTTGAAAGTGTTCATATCTATCATCTTGTGAATTCCTTAAATAATAAACACTGGACAAAGTTCAATAAACAACCAGATCACATCTCGCTGAGGAGGCACTAGGAAAGCAGCTGGACAGAAGTGTCTATGGGGCAATGCTCTGCAAAGAGGGGAAAATCACACAGAGACGCAGACTGGAACTGATGCCTGCTCTGGAAGGATTTACTGGCAATGTGAGGTGAAGTGTTTTGGGCAGGGCAGGTGCTTTTTATTCATGTTTTGAAGCAGGAGTTAGAAAACTTTTCCAAGGGCTGAATCAGCCTGTCGGACTCATTTGGTGGACCAGAAATGAACGTCAGTCCGTAATAATGCCAAAAACCAATGTGTCCATGAGCTGTATGAAATGGAATAGCGGCTTGTGGAAAGGCCACAAGTTCTCCATTCCCACCTCTAAAGTACGTGGGATTCAGTGCAACAAATCTCTTTTCCACAGCCTTCCTCACTCTCTATTACTTCTCTTTATTGGGGAAAACTTTAGTGTCCCTAAATCACCATCAACTCAAAGTATGCCGTCCCTGAAGCATCATTATAGTTCCTTGCTAATGAAAGTACTTTTCTAAACTCCTGGCATGAATCTACCRTATGATGCCTTCAAGAAACCCCATACTGGGATGACTGGACCAGTCAGCTCGGTCCCAGCTGAGTGGTAGGGATTTGACGCTGTGGCAGGATGAGCCCAAGCAGAGGCAGCTTGCGGGTACCCATGGGAAGCAGCTGTAACCCATCCCATCCCTCTCTCTTGGTGAATCCCAGGCCTGGTGGATAGGGTTTATGGGGTGGCATGTAGGGCTGGGAGGAGGCAGGCTGTGGTGGTGTGCAGGAGGGTGTATGGGTGGGTGGGCTTTTTTGGGGATGTGAGGGATGTAGACCATGGTGGGATCTGTGGGGTCATACACAGGAGGGCAGTGGTGCCATGCATGGGGTTGAGGGAGGTGGGTAGCGCATAGGGGAGGGCTGTGGAGTTGTGTGGAGGGGTCAGGGTTCACTTACAGACATTGTACAGGTTGCTGATGTATCCTAGATGAATGTTGCTGTGACATTACTGTCCTTGAAAAGGAAAAGGTTTTGGTATCTCTTTTTTAGCCAAAATGGAGATCTCTGAGCCTTGGGGGTATAACACCCTTGTCATGTTTAATGCGATATGTGTGAACTACTGGCTTTCCTACAGCCTACCTGTGCTTTCGCCTAAGCCATTATGCCAGGCCCCTTATCATGCAACACTTTGCTGTTTGCACCTTGCTGATGGGTTGTCAAGACAGTGCACAGGAATGTCACTGTGCAGTTTGTCACCACGCCGTCAGAGTGGAAGCAGGCGGTGGTGACGTGCAGGTGTCCTTCCCTGCCCACCTCCTCCCTGCTCTGCTGCTCATCACAGCTCATGGCAACATCCCCATGACTCCTTCTGGCTCTTTCTCACCCCTTGGAGCAGGCAGACGTGACTGGGGGGTCTCTGAGTGCTCCGGGTCTCTCCTGTGGGTCGGAGGATGGAGTTCAGCCTTTCCCTGCCATGGCATCACAATTCCCAACCACAGGGCAGCGACACATGGGGGAGCACCCGGTCCCCGCTGTGAGCACTGGAGGGGYGACAGCCCACCCAAACCCATTGCGGATACGGGTATTGATTTCAGCAGTGAAAAAAAAAGGAAGAAAAATTCTCTCTTGCAATCTCATTCTCTGCCATTTTGTCCAAGTGCAAAACCAGTTAAAAAAAGAAATAATACTGCTGCCCTTGTGACCAAGTGGCAGGTTGATATTTGGGCCTTGCAAGGTTGTTTCTGTTAGGAAGAGCGAGCAGTGACGTGGGCCAGGTACCGGACTGATATTTTGTTTATTCACCAAAAAATGCCAACAAAATCCTGTTTCCCTAAATGAAGTGGAGGCAATGAACAGGCAGCCTCCTTGACCTAATAAGCTCTGAGTGCAAGCAGCTTGTCTTTTTGTCCCTTCTTAAGACCCTGCTCTCATAAGACTTCGTGTCACCAGCATAAATCCTTAGCTAAGCATGGCCAAGAGTGGGGAATTACTCCTTCAGGAGGCTTCRGACCCAGCCAGGTCCGACGTGGGGTAAGCCCACGGGGCGAGCCTGCGGGCAGCACTGCACAGTGCTCACGGATCAACATGGCCCGACTGAAGCTGACCCCTGGCAGAGTCCTTGGCTGCGATGGGGTCAAGCTTGATATTTCATCCAAATCCTCCGTATCTTGGTGAGTTGCTCCCCAGTGCCTGCTAGTGTTGTTAGGGCAAGTGGCAAGCAGGGAATGGACTCTGGTGTGTCCTGCTACCATTCGTTCCCTCACCAAAAGCACTTGAGGATGAGCAAGGAGAACCTTGACTCTGCAGATGAGCTCTGAAAGGTGAAACAACAGTGAACTGTAGGCATTTATAGGTGGAGCCTTAATGGAGGAGCAGCACTCATCAAATCAGTCAGGTTGCTGGCCGGGCTGGTTGTAAACAAGCTAATGCTGAATTGCCATCAAGTCTCAAAAGGACAATAGCCTGAGTAAACCACCACTTTATGGTTGTGGTGGGCTTTGAATGAAATGACCTCTACACTGGGCCCCCAGGAAATGAGTCAGGGCAAGCTAGGTGGGAGCTGGATCAGACAGGTTTCAGTTATGCCTCTTGAACATAGAGAGCACACCAAAATATTACACTTAGAAAGGTGAAAGGTAATACCTGCCGTGGTTTGAAACACTCTCTCACCTGCCTCCTAAGTATTTTTAAAAGCGAAGGAGAATGTCAGATCTTTGTCTTGCATCAAGAATGAGTTAATTTCCTATAGAAGTATCAACATTTTGCAGGACCAGAAGAGACAGCCTGGAAAGCACAGAGCTATCTGTGCAACAGTGGATGATAGGTACACTCTGCTGTATGCGGTTTGTCCTCTAGAAATGTTGGATGAGCCTTCAGCTGCTTTCCAAATCTTGGTCCTAGGAAAGTCACTGAGATCTCTCCTCCTGCATTCAAGTGGGTGAAGATTCATGCTGAAGGACTCTTCTGCCTGGGTCTAGCTCTGCTGAGCGTGTTTGCTTGTCTCACAGAGGTGGAATAAGAATGGTCCCTTGTAGGAGAACCTCCTGCTGCTGCCACTCTGGGGCTGATGTTCCCAGAGTGGGGAGCAAGTTCCTATGTGAAACAGGGTGAAGGATTTACATCTATACAGCTTCAGATGGGATTCATCTGGCCTAGTTTATGCATCTAAAAGACAGTTTTAGATGCAAACTTAGGCAGAGTCTGAGTTTGAAACCGTCAGTCTAGGCATCTCTTAAACAGCCAAGGGAGGGAACAGGGAATTCAGCTCCTCCAAGAGGTGCCTGCAGAGCCTCTGTACCATTTGAGCTCGTGTCTGACCACCATAAAGAGAAAGCTCTGGTCCAGATGTCTAATTTACAGAAGCCTAAGGTATTTGTGATCAGACCCAAATCAGCCAAATTAGTTCTATTCTCCTTTTGTCTTAATGGTACAAATCTGAGGAGGAAGCAATGTGTTGCTGCAAGAATAATGCCAGCAGGATTTCTTCATTTCCTATATTTCCTAGCTCCAGGGGGGACAACGAACTGCATGGGTGATGAGTCAAGGTTTCTGGTGCTACTTCCCTCTGTCAGCATGGATCCAGTCAAGTGCAGATTTGGATCAGCTTGCTAGAAGAGTGAGAGGGACCTGAAGTAGACCTTGCTTAAACAAAATGAATGACCCTGGGGTGAATCAGCACCTAGAAGCTTCTTCACTTTTTTTTTAACCTAAATCTGACCATTTGGAAACATTGACTCATTGCATTACTGCAGGTAGAGCCTGTCTTTTTGTACAATGCAGCTCAGCTGGTCATTCTCAGAGCTTGCAGCATCTCTTGTGGGCACTGGTTACTGGACCAGTRTATTCATGTAAAAGTTTTGCCCTCTGTGGGATTGTGTAAATATGTCTTTCTCAAGTTGCCCTTGAAAATTGGCCAGATCCCTGGATTCAATTTGCCTGGACCTAGCAGACAATGGCATGACAACATAAAGGATTTATGGGATATGCCTTGCACGTCTCTGAAGTCAGCATCCTCACAATACAGGGACAAAATTTGGTCCTGGTTGCAGTAACCTCAGACTTGTCACTGTATCTTGTAGCACCATCAGAGCCACACAATGTAAATGTTTATTGCCTTCTTTTCATGGGCCTGTGGCTTGTGTTTTGAGTTTCATGCAATGCAGTGAGGAGGGCCTCCAGAGAGCGGTGTTATAAAAGATCCAGAAGCCAGATGCATATGAGACTCCAGCCCAGAGAAAAGTCCCTGCAGTTTGACTCCATCAGGGCAGCAGGGTATTGAGAACAAGAGAAAATTGAGTCGACCGTGGGATGCCATCCGGTCTTTAGGGCGGACAAATGCATGTAATCTTGGTCGGGGCTGTAAAAGCAGCATCGCTAGGCTGGAGGAGAGGAATGCGTGGCTGGGGAGCTGCGATAATGGAAGGAGGAGCTCAGAAGAAAGAGGAGAGGAGCGGCATTCGCTTTCTCTATCTGTGAACTTGATGCAGAGAGACATTCGTAGTTTCCAATAAGCGGTTCATTTATCTTAACTTAATACCTTTTTACTCCGTTGCTAGAAGAGTGATCCCAATTAAGGCAGCACAGCAGGGCTTCCTGTATAAACCTCCTAACACCACCAGTTACGTTATTTGCTACAACCAGCCAGAGTTATGATCACCAATGAAAAATAAGCTTCCTATCTGGCAGCTGGCCAGATTCATCCTAGCAAAGCGGCAGAGTAGAAGGACTGGGAGAGGGAATGCATTGAAATGTAAAACAGTTAACATTTCTACAATATATGTCAGCATCCACCAAGCAGTGTGGGCAATTAAGTAATGTTACATTGTACACTTCACCTTGGAAGAAAAGCTCATTTTGATGGAATAAAAAACCCAAATGCCACAGACTCTGCTGCCTATTTCACATCTAAAGCAGTGTTTTCCCTTCTATGCGCAACGCTTAGCACAGAATTAAGAGGGAAAAAAAGCAGCATGATTTTAGACTTAGAAGATAAGTAAAAGTGTGGGCTCTCTGCCAAGTTTCTCACCATTTAGCAGTACTGAGATGGGATAAAGAGCAGATTTCTGACTGCTTCCCACAGCCACTTTTCTAGTTTTGCAGAGCTGTTTTATATTAGAAAATTGTTGAAGATCTTTCATTGCATCTTTTCTTTCCTCTGATTTAAGGGATCTTCGTGTCTCCTCCTCCCCCTGCTTTTCAGTGGAAGCAGCCTCTACAGGGGCCCTGACCTCGCACTGCATGGGAGCAGTTTGCTTGCAGGAATGATAAAGCTCTTCAGCAGAGTGGCCAGGGAAATTGGTTGTGGCATATGTCAGTCCTGCTGCACTACTTTTTTTTAAAGAAGGGGTGTCCCAAAAGTAAGTGTGATAGCACTGCTGGAAATCTTCCACATCACTCTATGGACAGCCTTGAAACTGGGTGGTGACTTTGCTGAAAAATAAAACAGTGTATGTGCATCTGGGCCATTAGTCTGAATAGCTGAACTTGAGAGATGAATGGAAATTGCCTGTTGCTTGAGTTCACCAGAAGGGAAAACTTGTCTTTCAAAAAAAAAAAAAAAAAAAAAAAAAAGAAAGAGAGAGAGAGAGAAAAGGATATAAGCAAAAAAATGTAGTCTCTAAATTCCTGTGGGTTCTATTAAAATTCTTCCACTGCTGGCATGTTATTGGAGAGCCTTTAGCTTTGAGAACTGATTGTCCAGTACTGCTGGCTTGTCTTTTTTAAAACCTGGATGCTGACTGGAACCAGATGAAAAATTTTAACTCAAATGTCTATTAGGGAACTAATTCTGGGAGGAATTCAACAGACTTTCAGGCTCATTTCTGATACACCCAGATGCCGAATTGGTAAAGAGATACTGCACATGCTGCAGAGAAATAAAAGGAGAGGAATGGTGAAGGAGAGAACAAAACTAAAGTGGCAAAAATGTTTGTGGGGCTGGGCGGTGGAGGGGGAACCCTTTAACTGGGTCTTCTTTTGCCTTTGGTCCATGAATCTCATGAATGTTACTGTTAGTTTAGTCATTAAACGTAATAGGATCATGAGATTCAAAGAGGAAAGGTCCTATTTGCAGCTATGCCGAAGTTTCTGAGAGGTGTTTTGGATACATAAACTGTTGTTATGCAAATGTAAAATGGCTTTTTCTTTTTTTCTAAACCTCTCTGTTTGGGGCATTGGAGCCTGGTGCTGCATCTTCCTTTGGTGTAGTATTTTGGAAATTTGTTGGGCTCAAATTCTGAATGCAGGCTCTGCTCTTAACACTTTGAGGGTGTAGGAGGCTAGCTTTGATATTTTGCATAGGTTCTGCTGAACCTATTTCAGGCTGCGGTTTGATGGTTTACACAAGAAAATAGCCTGAAGAAAGTGACATTTAAAACCTGATTGTTCATGAACTACCAAAGCCAGGAGAAATTGTGTGTAATGGGAGAGCTGGGAATCCCAATTTTGTAGAGGTTCCCTTCTGGTCATCAATTTTATGCTTCCGAATAGTCACTGGTCATTCATACTAGGCAGGGAATTGGTTTTTCAGACCTCCCAGAAGACCCAGAAGAGCAAAACTGGGTTTCTCAGGCAGCCAGGATCAAATTACTCCCAACAATGCCGTGTGTAACAGTGGGACACTTATTCAAATGGCAACAGAAAGTCCCCCTAGAAAGCGTCCGTGTGACATTAGGAACATCTGAGCCACGGGGACTCCACTGGATTGAATTGTCAATCACAAAATGTCCTTCTGCCACTGCTTCACCATGGGGTATGTTGCCTCAGCCTGCTAAACACTTTGCTGTTATGGACATGTGTGCAAATTTTTTTCTGGGCTTTGTCTTACCATTTATCTAGAGCTTTTTTGATAGCACAAAACCTCCTGTCCTTTGTTTGAAGTACAGCTCTGACACAGACAAAATATCCAGAAGGTCTAAGGCACCGACCCTGCAAGGACTTAGCCTCCCGAACACATTGACTTAATTGGGACTACCTGAGCTTATTGTTCAGCATACATCCAAGCCTTTCCTAGGCTGAAGCCTGGATTAGTAACCAGGACAATAAACTGCTGGTGGTGGCTTAGAATGCCAAGTAGCAGGTTTAAAATATTTAGATGTCCCGGACGTGAATCCAAAGAAAACAGATTCTGTATTTCCATATTCTGAACTGACCTGTATGACATGGGGTCTTTTTTAATGTTCCCGCAGCACTCTGTCAATCCTTACACCTTGTATGAACTGGAAAATGAATGTACYGCCTGGGGTGGCAGCTTGGTTCACCTTCATGGAACAGCTCTGGTTGCAAGCCAGCTCGAGCAATACGCTAGCAGGATCCCTGTTTTTCCAGGGTTATTTTCTGTTGTGTTCACTGTTACCTTACTTATCTCTTTGGCCTTTTAATGATTGCAGTGGTCATGTTAGTTTGCAGCAACATTTGAAGACCACTATGTGTTTCCAAAAATCTTTGGATATATATTACTGTTAATGGAATGCTGCAGTTGTCAGTGTCCTGTTACACCCAAATCATGAACATTATGACCCTTATATCCTTCTTCCAAACTTCTCTTTGTCCAGCTAATACCCTTTTAATGCCTTTTTAACCATCTGAGACTATTAATAGTGGCAACTCCAAACACCTTCTCCTGCTGTTGTTTCCCATATGGCTTCCGAAATGGGACCCAGGAGCTTGGATGGTGTCTAGCAATGGCAAATCCCTCCCACAGTCAATGGGAGTTGTTCTGTGGAGGAGAGTGGGTGATGGATCAGGCCAAATGAACTAGTCACTCGTATTTATAAACCCGGGTGTGGCAGGTTGGGAGACACACTGTCAACTCCTGCAACTGCGCTTGTGAGGATTTAGTCCGCTCCCTTAAAAAGCAATTCCCGTGCTGTTCCTCAGCAAGATTCTTGGTCTGTTTAATAGGACAAATTCATCCTCTGCGTGACCTCGGTGAGTTTTATAGCAGCACTGCGTGTAGCTCCCTGTGCTCAGCCAAGCTAGCTCCGGGTAAAGCCAGCAGTGGGAAGAGCTGCTCTGTCATTTGCTTAAGGATCACTGCTACAGGCACAAACCACTATCAGCGACACGTCCCTAAATATGAAATCCTATCACATGTTCTGGAGAATGAAAACAGAAAATACCCCTGTGTAAGATGAGATACCAAATACCCCAGTACCAGTGCCCTGAGTTCCAGTTCCTTGTGTGGCGTCCTGGAGCTATTTTAGTCCAAAATAATCCACGATGACTTCTGTGAGCAAGGGGCTCTTCTGTGTACAAAAAGCCTGTGCTAATCTGTGATATGGAGAGCAAATCCAGCCCATGGCTCAAATGCACTACGCAGTCCCTGGGTTTCCTGAGCCCCTGTGAACTTAGGTAAAGCAAAGCTCTGACAGCCCCAGGACACAGTGGTCACCCACCAACAAACTCATATTGCCCTTGATAAGGCAGGGTTTTACCCAAGATATGGAAAGTTCCCATTCCTTCTTGTCCCAGTTTCAGCAAGAAAGAAGGGAAATGAGGCTTAAAGCCTGCCGTTGCTCTCGCTAATTCCAGTTCTCTTGGCTAGATGGGTAAAATTCATCTCCACTATAAACATCTTCAAATATTTACATACAATAACAATTATGGACATTTTGATTTAAATGATTAAAACACCAGGCTTGACTAGACACTAATTGCTATTGATTGTTTAATGATATTGTGGAATGGTAATGCAGGCTTCATATTGACAGTCAAAAGCAATTGACCGAAAAGTCATTCTCCATTTTTAGCCTTACAAGTAAACTGCCTGAATTTTGATTGAAAAATATTGTACTAAATGTAGAAAACCTCCTAAAGAAAAAGGATGAAAACTCTAACCTCCATATTATTGAAAGCATTTAAATTACTCTTCTGACCACACAGCAGGAATACAAGAAGAAATTTAACCTTCATTTCCAGAAGGAAGCTTTGACTACAGTCAGTGGTTAGAGCACTAATCTTTTGGTTCTGGGACTGGGATTTAAGTTCCTTCTCTGATTTTTATGTGCAGTATGTTTATGGCCTCATCTCACTCCCATAATTGGCATTGCATTTCATCACAAAACCATTATACATAATTTAGCTGTGTTCTTCATAGGTCAGACCTGAGTAGAAGGTCACATTGGAGCTACCTAAACCATATGCATTCTGAAGATAAACAGTGAATCTTGATTTTCATTTTGCTGCCAATTTTTTTTTTCTTTTTTTATGGGAAAGGGGGAAGGGAGGATGCAAGGAAAATCCTGAAAAATGCTGTATTTTATCAGTAGCAGTATACTTTTAGTATTCTCCGTGTATGTTATTATGCATGCAGCTTGCAGCATAATATAGAAACCTACTGGGTAAGATCAAGGGTCCACAAACTCACTATCTTCTCTCTGATCATGACCAGTATGGGAATTGCGGTGATATTATTGGAGCTGATGTTCCTCAAAGGTGTATGCGAATTAAGGCAGAATCGAAGCAGAATCATGGTCGCTGAGCCATTGGGAGGATCAGATCTGGACCAGGGCTTGCACAGAGCTAACCAGTTCCAAAATAATCATCCTGAAGTTGGCCAAGCCCAACTTCTGCATCTCATCTCTCCCACTTACGTTAGTGGTTGTCCAGGTTTCAATCCAGACCCAAATTCAGGAACCAGATTATTCGTCTCCAGAGAAGTGACCTCAGTGGATTTCAGTTCAAAAGTTGAATTCTGCTCCTCCTAGCAATAGGAAGACATAGTTAATGTGAAACAGGAATGAACCTTGAATTAAAGAAAGGATTTGAGGAAGTGAGGATTTCATTTGACCTGGTAATTGTAGGGTGGGCATCAGCTAAACCATCTGAATGTCCAGAAACCTCCAGCAGTTTCCCACACAGGCAATTTGCAGGACTTCTTTACGAAGGGGTCAAAACATGGCTGGGTGAATTGCAGTGGTAAGACCAGTGGGCAGAGCCATGAGAAAATCCAGCCATGCATGCAACGTGGAGCCTGGCACCCAGAGCAGTATATCCTGAGGATTTCTTTGTCTTTTAGCTGTTTGCACTGGGGTGAGGCTGTGTCCCGTGCCTAGACTGACTTGATGACAATCGATGGGGAAAACAGAACGGCTCTACCAATAAACTCAGGAGAGAGAAGCACAATTTATGCACTTAAATTAATTAAGAAAAACATACCTTTTCTGTATCATTTATTGTGATACTCAGGAATCTTTTCTAAGAACCTGAAAACAGTCAGTATTCTAATTAGTACACTGAAATCTCATCTTCTCTCCTTGTTCAAAGCTATTTTGTTACAACTCCAAGAGGATGGGCTGCTAAATAGGCTGCCTCAATCAATAGTAAATCACAACTGCTTTTCAGGGCTTTAAGAATATGAAAATATACACTTTGATAATTGTGCTGTGACCCCATTGTATGACAGGTATAAACCACTGCTGCTAATGAGTTGTCATAAAATAATATGAAAGCAACCAAATCAATTTATAAATAGTAGTTTTGTTTTGAAACAATTCCGAATATATTTTCCTAAATGGCATATTCAAAAATTACTGTTAAATATTTTTCTGCAGGAAATGTGGAAAATATTTGCATATGCTACAATTAAGAAGGAAAATGAATATTAAAAGGTTTTACCAGCCCACCAAGCACAAATCATGACCTTCCAGCCTAGGAATGCTATGAGGTTTTCTTCAAGGTAAGACCAATGTTTTCAAAAATCTGTTTTCACTGGCAGACCCCTCAAATCTAAACATAATCAACAAAAAGTAGCCTGATTTTTATAAGACTCTTGAACCTTCAGAGGCTATAGAAGCTGAGAACAAATTTTATTCATTTTTAAGGCCAGAAAACCTTCAGAACAGCTTAGGAAAAAAAAAAAAAAAATCACATAGTTACCATACCACTCCTAGTGGTATATCCAGCTAAAAATTCTCTTCCAGAAAGAAAACTAGTTTTGGCTGGGATAACTCAATCTATGGAGAATCTTTCTTTATCCTTGATATTCTGCTAAATTTCTGCATTAGTTGGCTTTTAGGAAAGGAAAGGAGCAGGGGCATTTTTCTATTTAAAATGAGTTGAACTTCCAGGTGTTAAATCTAGCTGATAAAGTTTCTCTGCTGAAAAGCCCTTTAGGACCTGGTGTTCTCTCACTACAAAGATACTTGATGATGCATAATTATCATCAAGATTGCTCAGTTTTAGGCTCAGTTCTGGAAACTTTGGTCCTTTCTTGTAACCTTGCAGAGACTATTGCCCTGTTCGAGAAATGAAGGGAGAAGCAACTTCCTCAGTGGCACTGAGAAGCTGGGAGTCAGGTACTCTGCTCCCTGCTTTTGAATGATAAGAGATAAGCCTAATGTGGGATGACGGCTTCTCTGATGTGTGCAGTTCTTCTATAACACTGTGTTCATTCCCTGTGCTGTTGTTCTTACATAAAGAACACACATGAAGCAGATGGGCTTCTCCTCTCTGTGAGCATTTAATAGTAGGGTGGAAAGTCATTGGCCAAGCTTGTCTGTTTGATTTGTATGCTATTTCATTGGAATTTTAGGTGCCTTATCCTGAGGAAGAAGGGAGGTGATATAGTGAGGTTGCCTAACGTACCTAAGTACCTTTCCTTGTAAGAGTCTGACCCTTCTGAACAACTGCAGGCTAGAGTCCAGCCTACCTAATTTTCATGCTTTCTTCCTCTACACTTAGAAGATCTTTTCTGGACCRCACATAGGTCCAGAGGACAATTCAATCTGCTTTTGCCTCTTTGCCTGACAATACTGGGAGGTGGTGGGAAGCCCTGGATGTCACCACCCAGCAGGGAATCTGGTCTGCCAGGCTAAAAAAAAAGGGGGTGTGGTGCTGACAGTAGCAATGCTGCTATTTTGTACAGTAGCGTATCCAGCCAGGAAGAAGACCCTGGTCTCTAAGCTGTGCTCAGCAGGAGGGGGATGGCACTCCTTCTGTCCACCCCAGTCTGTGCCCAATGGTGTTGGGACTATCTCTGCCTTCATCACCCTCCTAGGGCTGCAGAGCAGCCAGGACTGACAGAGTCATAGGGCTGGCCAGAGGGAAAGAGAGGAGAAATCTAACTTTAGCCTAACCGTAAGGGCTCTCAGCCAGAGGAAATCAAAACTGGGCTCCAGGCCCAGCTTCCTGGCAACCCTGTGCAATTTTCTTTAACTCATCAGTGGGGTAACAGTGAAGAAGCAGTCTGTAGCAGGGACCTGAAGCCTAGGTCTTTTCCCTTGACCACCAGCCACTCCTTTCCCTAGTTTTCACCTAGTCCTTGGGAAAAGTCTTTCACTCTCTTTTCTYACCTGGAAATTTTCGCATTGCTGCCTACAGAAATAGCCCAGCTGCAAGGCAAGAGTGCAAGCGCAGGCACTTCTAGACTGTTTTATATCCTAGTGGTTAAGGACCTCTCAGGAGATAAGAAACAGGGAGATTAGTCTCCCCTGGACTGAGCAGACATAAACACGGCATCCTGCTGTGGRTGAGCATTTAATTGCCAGAGAAATGGGCCAGAGGCTGGTGACACCTCCACCACCAGCTACTGCCGTCTTCACTGCAGCCCTAAGGACATGTCAGGTCTCAGGTACCACCTACCTGCACCTCTATCAAAACACGAGACAGCAACCATCTTCCAGATTAAGGACGTCTGGTGATGCGTAGATGACCACAACTATGCAGCCAGTGATCTTTCAGGCTTAGTGTATTTAGACATCTCCAGGGCAAGGCAGACTTGGTGTATACACAGGCTGTTTGGGACTTTTGATGAATTTCAAGTGTTTAGGTCTCATTTGAAGCAGGATTTGTAAGATCCTTTTGTAAATGACTAAAATTGGTTTATAGGTTTGTGCCTTAATATGTGATCTTTTGATAGGATTCACAAGTATTGGGCTGGGAAATGAAATACTTTTGAAATGTCTGGCTAGGAAAAAGCAATGGCTTTAAATCAAGTCACAGAGACTTTCTCTATTTGTTTTAGGACACTCAGTCACCACTTCTGGTATAATCCTATGCACACTGGAATTAGAGATGGAGATAAGAGCTTTATGTGTTTCTTTCCAAGATTTCTTTTYCTTAAGTGATTGGTACTCTCCCCTTAAATTGAAAAGTTTCTATTCGAAGTGTGAAACTTCAATTATGGGTAGTGGTGTCTTCTGTATAAACATTCCATCTATCTTTACATCTGACCCTTCTGGTGTTAACAAGAGACTTACTAAGCATCTAATAGGTAAAACACTCTGAAAAAAAGCACGTAGGCACTTTTACTACAGCTTTGTTGTTACTGCAGATTGAATAAACTGGAATGCAATGCAGATATTAATTATAATCCCTTTTGCTGTGTAATCAGAATAATATAGGAAATACTTTCCACTTTCCTGGCAGTGGCCCTGATCCAGCAAAGCACTTAGATGTAGGAATAGTCCCATTCAAACAGGCAGGAATTTTATAGCATCAGAGTCGAAGCATATTTGAAAGGGATTTTTTTGTATGTGTGTGAAAGCACATATGTACACACATATATAATCCAAATGATTTTTTTTTTGTTAAATTCTTAAAAGGCAATTATCTAATTTCTGAATATTAGGGACAGTTCTAAAAGGAGGCAAATGTTATTGTTCACTTCACAGCAGTTACTGTGAGGCCTCTGTCTGTTTGATAGTACTCCTACTAACCCACATGCAACACCATGCCAAGGTGGCCATATGACCCTTGGAAAAAAACTGCTGGTGGGATGAGTAGGAAGAAGTTGTTCATCCATCCATGTAGACATGCCCTTAGTCATGCTGAGTGAATCACATTTTAAAGAAAAAAAAGAATTCCTGGATAAGAACATCCAGTTCTTTTGGATTTATGATAGCACAGTCTGAAGTTAGATCCAAAATTCATGGCTGACTCTTCCCTCCAATGATCCAAGCCAAATTTCTGGACAGGAATAAATATCCTGGAACTCTTGGAGAGTTTGAGATCCAGACCAAACTTCTGCAACTCACATCCCTCTCCAAGGGATTGCAAGGTATTTTTTAATTGAATGGTTGTTTTCTTCAAATAATGTAAGGCTTCAGAAATTGTCCTTTAGCCTCCAACTCCGTTTTGTCACTCGCGAGCAATCTATACTAACACRTCCAGGTCAGGCATCCAAGGTTTACAAATCCAGCTTTGCATACCTCTCTCTCTTTCCTTGTCTCATCTTGAAATAGGAATAAAAGCTCTGCTTGCTAGTAAAGTGCAGGGAGCTGGTGCTTGTAGTGGGGTTCATAGCACATGGGATTTGTTGATTTTTTTTTTGTTTTTTTCAACTAAGAATGAAAAAGAAAGAAATCCTAGGACTTTTATCTGTTAAGGTCTGATTGGACACCACCACCAAGACAGGGAGCAAGCATGGGTGATTAGGGCACTTCGGCTTCCTCCCTAGACCTCTTCTGATTAACCGTGCAGACATTCCCTTGCAGTCTTAAGGCCTCGATCCTCCAAAAATATACAGCTTTGCTTAATTTTGCACACGGAAACTTGATATGTGAAGAAATCTGTGCARGGTCAGGGCCCCAGTGAACAAGGCATAGACTGAGAGAAGTGCAGTGATGGAGCAGCTTGCTCGGGGTTAAAATCAGTTGGGAGTAGCACCAGGAACAAAATTCTGTTCTCCTTAGCATCAGTCCACCAAACCYTCCCAAGTGACTCCTTCAATAAAGAAGTGTTGTCGTCCTCTCCGATGGACACTGTGTAGTACTGCTATAGGTGGTTCTTTACACCTGGAAATGTGCAAAGGCAAGCTCTGGAGTGGGACAGGCAGATAACTCAAAGAACATCTAGAGATGGAGAGAGCCTGCAGCTGATTAGACCAGAAAGCAGGAAAGCTGCCTTCTCACTTCTCCAGAGGAAAATCCTACAAGACCTACTGGAGTCCCCTAATTCTGTAACACCTGGCAAAGGGTTAAGCACTACAGAGGCTCCAGCCTAACAGCCGCACTCGCTGTGAGTAGTTAGGAGCTCTTTGGCCCATTCTTCACACTTTAGGAGGCCCCTCTCAAAGCAAACATACGTCAATAGTTTAGAGGCAGAAACTATCAAGTCATGCTGTGTTACTCAGAAACAGAGAGAAGAAACCGGTATAATGGGAAAAAGAAATGATCTCACCTGCCTGGTGGTAGAGAGACATTTCTCACAACATTTAATCTAAGAACTAGTCTTAGCCTCTGGCCATATCTATCATTCATCATGAGTTAATGAGAGAGGAATTGTCTCTCATTGGGTGCAGAGCTGTGCAACGGCAACAACAATAAACATTTTTGCACTTATAGTGGAATTCTCTTATCTTTCTTTTTTCTTTCTTTTGACATATTCAGCACCACGCAGCAGGGAATAGTTTGGCTTTATATAGAGCTGTACACTTGCTGTGTGCTTTGCAAAGTAATGGTTTGGTATAGTAGCAACGATACAGTTGTGCCGCTTGGACTTCCAGCTCAGCAAGGGCTCACTAGTGGATGTGGAGCTTAAGGAGATGAGGAGTGCTGGTCAGCTCATCAGAGATATCCTTCTCCTTCAAGCTTTTCAGTGGTAATTTACCAGCAGGATAAAAATATGAGTTGCAAAAATCCCACTGAACCTTTGTAATCCTTTGCATTTGAATCCTGAGACTGTGGTGCAATGAACAGATGACTGGTTTTCAAACAAGCTAGTTCAGATACTGGATTCATTTTAGCTAAAGTAGCATCAAGGTCCATGCAGACCCGTAACTATATCTGCCTCTCCATCATAGTCCTACGGCACTGTATGTGTCTGTGAAGGGTCCCAGTTTTTCTGCTGCCCTACTTGGGGAATGAGGTGAAACGTCATCCTTTGGTCACTTCTTGTTTCCCCTATGCCTCCTGCTCATATCAGGTGAACATGGAGGTGTCACCTAGCGTCTGAGCATGCTTGCAGTAAGTAACGTGCCTTCCAAAATTCTCTCTCTGTCCAGCCACCATATGGTATAGGACAACATGCAGTCATGGTTAAACCTACAGATGTGAAGATCTGATACAGGAAAGGCAACGCTAGCTGAGTTACCATGAAACTATACAGAAAAAAGTACCCCACTGATGTCCAGACCACAACCAGAGAGGTATCAAAATATGTTGTTAGTTTTTTAGTGATGTCAAACCCAGCTCTCTAGAGATTTTGCTTTCTGGCAGACAAGTGGAGTCAGAGGAATGACAGCCTCATGTTTTGGTAGAAAAACACCTGGCAAAATAGCAGACAGGTGAACACGTCTTAAAACATACAGCCCACCCTGGGAAGGGAAGGGGATTCAGAGCACTCACAGGCTCTTTAGGAAGATGGCCTTACCTGCCATGTAGCCTGTGCTGTCCCTCCAGGGCACGAGGATCACAGTGTTTGCCAGATCTGTGATCCACCTAGACCAAAATACAAAGTGGCAGTTAAATGAACAAAGCGTGAAGTGAAAAAGGATTCTTTCTCTCCCAAAATCTACGCTTCTCTAGACAGAGATTGGAACAGGGGATCAAGAAACAAGGGTACATTTAAAAATCACAAGCAGAGTGGAAAAGATGCTATCATCAAAAATGCCACCCTTCCTCCCAAATGTGAAGTCTCTCATCCTAAGGAAAGGGGTGATGGGGAGTCTTGGAAGAAAAGGATACCAWTATTTAGTACTAGGAAACTGGACTTTCCCCCCCTCTTTTTCCCCAGGAGTGTTCTCAGAAAAGTCTGGACTGCTTTTGATTATATTGAAAAGAATCAACCTGAGGCAAACACTCAGTGTGGAAAACCTTTTCTTATACCACCAAAAGTTTGCAGAGTTATAAGAAATGGAAAGCAGAACATTTTAATGAAAAGCATTGGCTTAGATTAGTAGTAGGCAGTGTTGGCTTTCCTGACAATGATACTGTTTATCCATGGATAAGATTACAAATAACCACATTTCTAAGTACAAATTATGGCATGTGCATAGGAGCTGCTCCAAAACCCCTTGAAGTCCATGAAAGTCTTTCCACCGATTTCACTGGATTTTCACTTGGATTAAGCCCAAGGGGCTGAATTTGTTAAAACAGCTTAAGAGAGGAGAGTGTTACTTTGAGCTAAATTTTGCAAGGTAATTATAAAAATAGTTGGCCGTTGAAGTAATGTACAGGGAAACCACTGTTTGTTAATGAGAATAGCAGTGGGCTTAATATGTCTAACTGGAGGTAATAAATAAATCAATCTCAGATTGAGAGTCTGGGTACTTATCTGAAGCCAGGGTAAAAGAAGCTCTAATGTTCTTACATATGCTGTATAATAGGGACTGAATTTGATGAGAATTTTGGAGATTTGTCTAGAGACAATGGAGCTTTAATAGTCGAGTGCTTTTTTATAAATCTTCTTAAGCTAATATTACTTGAATATATTACTGGATTACATGCACCAGCTATAGATACATTTGTGAACAAAATATTGGATTTAAGAAAAGAAATTCGGTCAAGACTCCAATCTCACATTGTTTGACACAAAACATCAAAACTCAGATCTTTTATGTCCTGTTCCTATACATCTTGTATGTACAACCCTTTTGAACTTTTAGGTGATTTTGATCCAATTCAAATAGCTTGCTTCCTTCATCCTATAAATTTCAATCTGTTTCAATCATACTAGTGGAATAGTACAGGTTTCTTCCAGCAGATAAAACAACTCCTTTAAATTCTTGTGGGTGTTAAATGTCTACTACCCCAGTGCCCCAGTGCTAGTTGTTATAAAAACTAATTCTAAGCTATGTTCCACCTTGAAATGCTTTCTTTTGAAATTTCTTCAAGTCTTTTTACAGCGAGCAGGTTRTTTGGAAGTTTTTCCTTTTCATTGCCTGTATAAATTCATAGACTGTGCGTCTAATTCCTGTCTGAAGGCAGGTACAGGTYGCACCCTGATGGTGTCTGGAACTGATTTTTTAGAGCATCAGCGGAGGCTTGGTTTGCTTGTACTTCAGAGGGAGTTCTTCACCATCACCAATGCAGTGTCTGATTCCTCCTGTACATTTTTCTATAGCTTGGCAAAAATAGAGTTAAGTAGTGGCCAAAATATTGAGTAGGTCTGGGTAACAGTTCAGTGCACCGTGTGGTCACAGACACTGTTGAGGACCTGCTCTACAGGTGTGGGTTAAGGTTGATGAATATTGGGGTGGAGAACTCAGGTCCATACTACGTGCACGTGCACATGTATCTGGTGTGGTCAGTCACCTGGCTGGCTGCAGCACCCATGGCATCCCTTATCTGTCTCTTTACTTGCCAGACATAGATGAAGAGAGTCTTTCTGGAACATCCCAACATTGCAAGCTTGGGTGGGATTTATAGACCACTGGTGCTTGGTCTGTCCTTTGTGAGGACAAGCAAGACTGTGGATGCTTGGAGTGAAGGCAAGGGATAGGAGGGACTGGGGACAATCTGTCTTTCTGGAAAGCCAAGTGAAGCTCTGTGTATCTAACAGATGCTGCAGCCCTTGTCATGAACAGGAGATAAATTCAGCCCTGCCTGCCCCCAGCTGAACCTGAAACAAACCCTCCTTCCCTCTCCTGTGGCAGTCTTGGCCCAAAAACAGAGGAGAGGATGTATGAATACTCATGTCCTGGAGTTGTCCTTTCCATTTGTGAGCCATACACATACTCCCACAGGCAGAAACACGGAGATTACTAAATCAGGAATGTTCTCTTTTTGTAGGTGGGAGAAAGAAATGGGAAGGAAGAAGATGTACCTGGAGACAGGGTGGGGAAAAGCTACAGAGCTAATTTAGGAAGGATGACTTACTTAGCACAGCATACAAACACTCAAAGGGACAGCATGCGGAAACACTTACCATCCTGGGGTGGAAGAGAGAGCTCATTCAAAAGAGCATTTCCAGAACAGGACTGCGAGTGAGGACACAGAGATGTCCTTCTTCCTCTGTACCTAGAGTAGTTGCCACTCAGTCATCTTCCACCTTCTCCCTGACTGGGTTTTTTTAAGGGTAATAGTTAAGGTGGGTGAGGGAGAAAAAAAACCTAGTGGTTAGGATGGGTCAGGGAGGTAAAAGATATGCTTCATCCATTCTTCTCTTCGGAGCAATGAGTCAATGTTGAGAGGGGTTGAGGTTGGTGGTGGAAAGGCATGACCTTTCTGCATCTGCCCCAAGCCAGGGAGATGGGATGTGAGGCTCCTTGGGAGGAAGGGATCTTGAGGCAGTTTGGGGCATAACTGATGGGAGATGAAGTAAGATTTACCAGTAGGAGGCGAGGACACAGGGTTAAGGTGAGGGATGGCAGCAGGTCTAGCTGCTGGGCAAGGAGACAGGCAGAACTGTGGGAGAGCAGAATGATGGAAACAGTGGGCTCTTCAGGGCTTTCCAGATGACTCTGAGGGCGCATGTAGTAAGAAGAGTTGTTTATTAGATGTGRCGGACCGACCGTTGTGACTCGGCCAGTCTTTCCCGTGCAAACTGGCCCATCCCACTGCATATATAGGATATTTGAAAGGAAATAGGTAACATCCACAGCTGTTGACGGGCACTTGGCACAGCATGGTGAGCAGCACAGCCACAGCAAGGGCAGCCTTGAATCTTGCTGTGATCCTCCTTCCGAGGGAGCATGCTGCTACTGAAAGATCTGCAGCCTCTCAGGTGGGCAGGGTTGTTGGGAAAACAGCAAGGAAGTGGTTGAGCCAAAGATATGAAGTGATAGGAGTCAGAAGGAAGACATCTTAGGAAGATGGGTCTGATTTGAATATTGCTGAGCAGCTGAAGTGCAGAGGCACCAGCATAAACAGAGCATCTCTGAACACCCAGCTTTCCCCTTTCTCCTCCAAGCTACACAAGCACGGTTCACATGTAGAGCAGAGAGGAAGCCCTTCCAGCTGTCTGCCTGGCACGTTCACRGCAAAACAGAAATCGTTTTGGCTTTCAATTTCTAGAAAACCCTCATACTTCTTAAAAAAATAAAAAAAGACCCTTTTGTAGCTGAGCAATGTGGGAACGAACTCCAAGTCTTTCTGTTGTTTCAGTTATCTTTATTAATAAGTAAAAATACTAATGGCCTAAATGCATGTGTCGTGGAGATGGCTCATGTCATTCTGCTCCATCATCTTGCTGATACTAAAAGGACGCAGTAAGGGACAGTGATGCAATACTTCATGTAGCATACTCTGGCATTATTAATATTGCATTGTGAAAGGCCTTTATCAGCTAGATTAGAGCAGCAGTGGCAGCAACACTAGGAAGTGCCTGCGCATTATCAGTACAATAATAATTATATAATTGTGCCCCAGAACTATGCTGTCATTAAAGAGGGCTCTGAGATATAGAAAAATCCAGCAGCTGAATTCTAAAGAAACTAATTTGACCAAAGTCCCTCTCATCAGTAACCTATTTTTCTGACTATTGAGGAAAGAGGCTGATGGTTTTCCTGCTCTGCTCATTTAAGGATCACCTCCAAAATAATGCCCTTTATGAAAAATTTCAATCAGGTTTCAGACCTTATCATAATGCGGAGGCAGCTCTTCTCAGGGTCAGCAACGATTTACATATGTATAGTGTGCTGATCGCAACTTACTGTCAGCTGTTTTATTTTTGGATTTCTCATCTACTTTTCACAGGACAGACCACACAGTCTTGAGCTCAGCTTGGGGAAAAGCAACTGTACAATTTCCAGGATGGCTTTCGGTGAGTTCAGCCCTTACATTACCACATCCACCAACTGATTTAGCAAACAAGATGGGATTATTTTTTTTACTCCTCCCACAGCTTTGACTACCAATGTCCTGGAAATCGAAGCTTTGGGTTCATGCTTTAGTAGAGATAATATCTTTTGTATTAGCAATTAAGCAGCAGTAGGACTGAGCTGTGTGTTAAGTTCAGCTGTGTGTCTCAGATCATTGACACCAAGGCTAATGTATTGATGAAATCCTCTCCTACCAACCCAAAGCAACATACTCCTTGAATCTTCCACATAAATGGCATAGAAACGGGGCTGAATTTTCCTCTTTGCTTCATTATTTTTATGTTGCTTCTCTCCTTTTCCTCCTTTTGCACAATTCAACTGGAAAAATAGGATCATACCACTGAAACTTGGGTTCCTGTTCATTAAATTATTGTGTGTATCTATGAAATACCATTTAATACCAAGTGCATAACCAGGACTGAAAGCAGGATAGGACCCCAAAACACCTCACCTCTGCCTGATTATCCTGACCAACAGACTGCAGAACAAGGATCTCTTTTTGACTCATGAAAYTTGCATTCCCCAAAAGTGGCCAATTTCAAGCCATTTACCTGGGGTGTGTGGACTCATATCCCAGCACCCCAAGTAGGGAGGGAATRTGGCTCCCATTTAGGGCCTTAACCCCACTGCTGTCACTGTCTTTGAGAGAAAACAGTTATAAACTGCCTTATTTTTGAGGGTCTGGGTCTTGTTAATGTGAATTAGGAATACTCAGACGTATGAACCAGTGCCAGGTAGGTATCCAGCAGTATGCATAGAACAGTGCTTGTTGGCATGAGTGGGGTTGGGACAGGCATCTGCTATTAAGATGTCTTTTCTGGGTCTGGGTCTCTGCTTTTCTTTGCCTCATTTACACTTCTGTAAAAGGGAGGTGATGACTGTGAAAGGCACTTCAGGGTCTGAGCGAGTCAAGGGCAATTGTTTTTCCTCTTTGCTGCAACAAAAAGAAACCTGATGGAGAATGGAAATGTTTTCCCCCAGAAAGCCTCATCTTTGCAACACTTTACGGGGATATCAAGCAAGACATGCCTTGCATTGCCCAGTGTACACCACCTCCGATTAATCCCATTAACTTCAGGATCCTGCTCACATGCTTAAATCTAAACACATGTTTAAGTATTGTGCTAAACTGGGATCGTGGTGCTCTGCTTCTCTACTCATAAAGCCAGACTGGTTTTACTGCAAGTTCTCTTGAGCTTCTTGAATCCATTTGGAAAACAGCAGCCTAACCTGGAATGTCTTTGCTTTTTTGTTTCCTATACCTCTTTGAGCTGGGTAAGGATACAGGCAGCAGAGAGTTTGTGACCACACAGCATCCAAACGCAACACGTCAGAGGCTTTAACGTTGTAATTCAACAAAAAAACTCATGAAACCAGTTTGTCTGATTTTTACTTTACCTTGTTAAACCTCACTCCTCCTCCTGTTTCTTTTTCTTCTGGGGCTTTGGTCATGACAGAGGTCTCTCCTGCTTATACAAATGCTAAGAGAGGATTCCTGCTTTGAAGAGATTATGGTCTAATGGAAGATGATGCAGCAAAGATGCTGCAAAGAAAGAAGGAAAGGGAAAAAAGCAACGCTGAGAGGATGAGGAGAACACATGGTGGCTTAGCTGGACAGTCAGATGTTTTAAAAAGCCATAACAAACAAGTATAAATAGTGTAAGAGCTGATGGATCTGTTACAGCTTTTTCTTTTCTTTCAGTATTTGTCCCCTTACTTTAAAAGGTGTTGAAGCTAGGTTTGGAGGATGTAATAGGCTGAATTTTGTCCTTTTTTGAAGAGCAGAATGTTGTTGTTCTTTTTTTTTTTACCCTTTCATCTTTTTAACACCTCTCCAGGTGTCTAGAATTTCTAAAAAAATAAGTCAGTAGAACAGTAAATTCATCAGTAAAGCTCCCTTTGATCTCCTCAGAATGGATGTCTGCAGATATTCCCTCAAGTCCCCTGTCCACTTCTTATTGACAGATTTGACTGCAGCTAAACCATAGGAGGCCAGAAATAATCTGTCAAAACTCCTTTTTTTTTTTTTCATGTTTCAGTAAACACAGCTCTTTAGGGATAACATCTGCTTCCTGAAGAAGGCTTCCACTTTGGAAGAAAAGCACAGGCATTTACAGGCAAATTCCCTTTCCCTTCCCTTTTCCTCCCTTGTCCCGCCTTGCCTTGTCTTCCCTTTATGAATTTTTCTCTTGATATCCTCATGAAGTTGATGTTGTTGCCCATAATTCCATCCTTACACAAGATTTAGTTGCCAAGTGAAGCAATTCAGAGGAGGGTATAGCTCCAACTGCTCTGACCTTACAGTGGAATAAAAGGCAGTGGGAGGATGAAATTGGCTGTGATACAGTCTCCCAAATGGATAAATAAGCAAAGTTTGGGGTCTGTGACTCTTCCCTTCTTTTAAAATTTGTAACACTTGCTTTCTGTGCATTTATTCTAAAAGGTATGTTTTTAAGGTAGGCTATTATACCTTGTGTTCACCTGACTAACCGTCTGAATCTCAGCTAGTCACCCTCAGCTCCCCCTGCAGTCAGTGGACATCTAGTCCAGGGAGCCAATGATTCATTTCATCCTAAATTAGATACTTAAAATGGATGAAAGAATCGTGCCTTAGGTGCCTGTTTGTCTCCATTGACTATGAGGGAATGACTGGACGAGTGACTAACTCACCTGCAGCCATCGACTTACAGACATCTGAAAGTTAGTAAGGCAGACCCTGCCTTGTCTAACTGATTTCGGAGGTTTAATCTCATTCTGTCTGGTTTTGTGCCACTTCATTCATTCTTTGTTAGCTAACGAACCTAAATTCTGTATTCGGATGCTGTGAACACAGGAGGATTGGATTTAATTATTGCAAAAGTTGCAAATATTTATATTTCTACTAGTGTATACTGGCAGGTGTGCCTTTTCTTGTGGAAATACATCGTTGCGTTTGTGATATAGACATCAAAAAACCTGTTTCATATCCAAGTGGTTTTATTTATACCAGCWATTGAGAGAATAATCATTTACTGGAGAAATAGTTTATACTAATATTCATTATTATATGCCTTGAAAACCCATACATAAAATGTAATCACAGCCTTTATTAGTCTGTAATTTGTGCACCTGACATGCGGTTATTTGAGAACCACACTAGTAGTAGTATTGACAGAAACTCTCCACTTGCAATGTTTCACAGTATCTGGATGGGAAAAAATGGTGGAAAGACGTGGGATATTTCCATTGCAGTCTGAGAGAGACAGACAGGTTGAGCTGTCTGCAATAATGAAGAGTTTAAAAAGATTTATATGGAAATTGGAGGAGGAAGAACGTCCTGATGCACAGCTGAGGTACATATATACTGAAGGGCTTGACTGAAACTGAGGAAGGGTTGGAAGATTGTGAGTTTGACTCCAGTTTGGAAATGGAATTTGGAAAATAAACACCAAAATGTATTAGTTTATGATGGTTCAGTTGAAGATGGAGGAAAAGTGAAGTAATAGCTAACTCAAGCAACTGATTTAGTGTTATAGCATGCTGGAAACTTAACAGCAGATACCAAAAGGAGGAAAAAGACTTAGGGGTGAGATTCATCTCTCCTAACTTCAGGGATAGGATCCATCTCACTGAAATGTGGGCGTATAGAGAGTGATTCACTGACCAAACGTAGGAGTCTGCTTTACAGTGAGACAAATCGCTTCCTAGGCTCTGCCGACCACGTTGACTAGATCCCCAGTGCCGGCAGTGGGAGTGCAGACTTCCAGCTCACATGTAGACTCTTGCATTGCACCATCCTACACTACCTCCTACCCAGGCTGGCTTTAGGGATGGGATGCAATTCGTCTAATTTCAGACATCTCCACAGCACACATCTACATCAAGCTGGTCACCCTGGGCTCCCTGCACAGTCAATGGAGAGACACAGGTATTTTTAGGGAATGAGTCATGAGAATGCAGGTCTGTCCTTCCCAACTGTTGGGCTACAAAGCCAAAGCCCCTCTTGCTTGATCCTGTGATTCCTGTACACTTGTCTATATTTAAAAGAAGGAAAAGGAGAGGCCATCACCCTTGTCTTGTTGTAGGGAGCTGCAGGCTCAATTTTGCAGAGGCTTGGAAGCCAGGTTTTCTTCCAGCTCCCTTTCCCAAGCTGCAGGTCCTCCTCAACTCAGTCTCTGTGTCTACAGCCAGCTCTAGACATACAGTCCAGAGGGTGGCATTACTGCCACCTTGTCCTCAGCCCTGATTCAGGCACCAACGTCTGCAGCCCAGTGCAATTCCAGACCTCCTTTCATGGTGCCCCACTCCGTCTGTTTAGAGCTTGAAGTGCCTCCGGGTTTGACCTGAGCAACGCTGGAGCCCAGCTCTGTGCTGTGGCTTCCACACCACGGCCAGGTACCCTGAAGTGTGTCTCTGTGCACCTCGGTTGTGGGCATGCACGTCCTTTCTGGGACTCAGAGCTCATCTGGGTCCCAGTCTTGCTGAAACTATTATTTCAGCAAAGTATCTGCCAGAGGGAATTGGTTATGGAAAAGATCATTGTAATTTTGGTTTTATTTTCATAGAGTTATTAATTTGGGTAAACACTGCTTTACATGTTCTCGGCTTCTAAGATCTTGTGCCAACAGTGCTCCCAGTTGCAAGACCAATAAAAAAGAAAACAAACCCCATCACTTCCATATTGCTTCTCTCCTTTCCCCAGTTTGTAAGGTCCCAAGGTGCCTTGCAAACTGCATCTACATACGCACAGTGGAGACATTTAGCCATTGTTCAAAGGACGGTGACTATTCAGCAGCCAGCTGGACCGTTAAACTGCTGTTTTGGACAGGAAGGGAAGAAAATTGCTAAATGTCAGGGAAAACCGAGGAAGAAATTTAGATAAGTGGGACATAATTACCTGAGCTGGGACTGAGCCAGGACACTGGAGCAAAATATCTTCATTGTTTGGGTTCACCAGCGCCATCAAATCTTCCTGGATCAGGACTTTGGTCTTTTACTATGCATGAAAAGGGTCGGTTCTCCCTGAGCAATGGCACTGTTGGTGGGCTATGGTCTGAGCCAACAGCCCCAAAATGTTTCCTTGTAGGATTTTATCCCTGCCACTTCCCCCAGCCCAAATTTGCTTAGCTCAAATAGATGCTTGGAATCACTTCTTTTGAACAAGCAACTGTTGATTTAGTACCAAGCCACAGTTTTTCCAAGTGCAAAACACAAAATATAACAAGCTACACATCTGTCTCTGCATGGAGAGATGCAGTCCAAATCCACTGGAGACAGGAAGAGCTAATTCAGCACTCTTGCTGAGCTCCATTAATCCACATATTTAATACAAACACAACATTAGAACTAATTCTGGCTCTGATGTAGAAAGCAGATGTAAAGGGTGTATGTGTGTCAGAAAATCTAGCTTTTCAGATTACCCATCATTTGTGGTTTGGATGTTAATGTGGTAGTCAAACCTCTTAGGATTATCTACCTGTCAAGAAGAGAAAAGTAGCAGTATTTTCTGTTAGGCAAATGTTAAACCACATAAATGAAGTTAGTCCATTGCCAGCTGCCTTAGAGGATTGTCTAAGGATCCACTGTGGTTATCCCATTTCAGAACTAAAACTTGTTTATCTAGCTAAGTGAATTTAATTATTTGGATTATGTATGGAGAGCAAGATCATCAAAGATGACTCCATTTTCTGTGCTTCAATGTCTGGGTGCTCAGCGAGGTTACACCGGAGAGGGCCAAAATTTGGAGGCTGGCAGCATACCGAGGACCTCTACCCCGCCGAGTGCTCTACAGGCTCAAATTCTCGTGCAGGTACCTGGAAAAAAGCTTCTGTTCCTGAGCCAAAGGCACGCAGAAATGTGTAGGGCAGAGAACAAGCAGTTAACACCTACAAATTTCTTTCCCATCCTTTAGGACCTGACCTCTTGAATTCCCTTTGTGTCTCAACTGGCAGGTCCTCACTGCAACAGAGTTCAGTTTGCCCTTGAAGCAACGTACGTGACGGCGAGAGGGTAAGGAGTTGTCTGCTGGGGGCAAAGCTGGGACTGGTACAAGCAGCAGTCAAGAGGAGATGGGATGAAAAATACAGCTGCGGTATTCAAAGGTGGCCAGTGCACAGTTTCCTGAGAAGTCCCCTAGCCAAAATCTATGAACCCCTCCTTGTGCAGAGGCAACCGCCACCGTGCAGACTAGCTGGGGCAATAGATTAGACCCTGCGCTCTGCAACACGCGCCTCTGCTCCTGGGAAAGACAGGGAAAACAAAGAGCAACATTACCATAAGGTAAAAACTCTTTGGTGGGGGAGGGATATTTAGTGCTGGTTCTTGTGATCTTTACCATCTGTAGAACAGATGGAGCTTCATTATGAGGAAGGGAACACCTTGAGAAGCATTATAATCTCACACCAGCCCGGAGAGAAGCAAAACCTGACTGTAGTCAAGATCTCTCTCAGGGAGGATTTCGGCTTGTGTTTATGAAGGTTTAGGGAGCAGGGAAAAGAGGCTAATGAATGCTTGGCCAAAAAAAAATGCTGCCATTAATTTTGTTAGCATCTGAGACGAGAAGAGCAGGAGTGGCTTTATTTAGTTCTCTGTCTGAAATAGCAGAGTGTATATTTTTTAATCCTGGGAAGCAAGCCTCATGCTTACACCTCAGAGCTGAAGTTAGCTGGGTGGTTTTTGTTTGCAGGGTTTGGTGCAAATGCTTTTATTTTTGTATGTTTAACCTTTGTACCTTCGCCCTCTGTCTGCCCTTCGGAGAGTCTCTGAATCTGGCATTCTTGCAAATCCCAAACTCGCAGCAAATTTCAGCTCTACCCTCTGTGTTTTTCCTGCATTGGCATGCAAATACCAGGAAACCACAAGATTCATCCAGTTCATGAGCAGTGGATGCAGCACAGATCTGCAAGGAGGCTGTGCAGGCATTCCTGCCTCACGTGGCTGGGAGAGAGCCGGCTGCAGCAAGCCCTATAATGGGGGGCAGGCAGACCCTTAACCCCCTGGTAAGTCTGCACCTGGCTTCTGCACTGCAAAGCCATAAATCAGCCACGGGACGCACCAGCAGCCCTTGGGTTCCACCACCCTCCTGACAAAACACAGCTGAGCTTCAAGTGTGAAATGAAATCCAGGTGAGTTGGAGGGCTGCAGAAACAATGCCATGAAGCTCCAAATCCCTAAGGGTGAAGAAATGCAGCTTTGGGAGAGCAGCCTTTGCTCTTGATGATTTCCTAAAATTCCCCTCTGCTAGTTCCCATGGTCAGATATTCCTGAACCTGAAAACTGTAGCCGCTCAGATAACTTGGCATATTCTTGTCACCCTTGCAACGATTGCTGTGTTTGCCTACTAGAGGTCTGAGAAGCTCTTTTATCAAACAGCCTGGTCCACTAGATACAGAGCACGGGACTGGGCAGCAGGAGCCCAGCTACAGTCTTTCTCCAGCTTCTCCATACAGTTTTTTGCCTTACCACTCTTTAGCTGTCTTGTCTCTTCCTCCGTGTTTATGCAGTGCCTAGCACGGCAGGGCTGGGGTCTCAGCCGAGCCTCTAGCAAGCAGCACCACAATACAATAAAGACACGCTCCTTTAGAAACTCTACCACCTCCCTGAATAGCTGCAAGTTTGGTTCTGATCCAAGCAACCTTATCCACAAAGTACAGAGAGAACCTGTCATGGTGTGAAATACTGAACTCTGCCTCTATTTGGAGGAAAGCCACAATTTATCAAGCTGAACACCACTAGGAGCGGATCCGTCTGCCTACCTAAATCTTCCTTGCTAGTTAATAGCTAGGCAGGGAGTTTTGTCTTATATATTTTTTATTTTTTAAAACTCAGAAGATCATTTATTCAAAGTGTAATGACTGCAGTAGATGGGACTCGCAACAGATTCAAAATTAACATAATGATATTTGATAATAATCATAACATTTCATAATATTGATTGCCGGAGAGAACTGACAGCAAAAGAATGTACCAGCTGTCTGTACGTGTAACATCTCCCAGCTTTTTAACTTTTTGTCTCCTGACGAAAAGTATCAGACGTGCGCTTTTTTTATTTATTTATTGGGGTTTGTTCATTCATAGAGAGGGAAAAGAGGGATGGCAGAAATGTGAACGTTAAAGTGCCTTCCCAGGAAGGTAAAGACCTTAAAACCATGATCTTGGCCCAAATGTATTTTCTGACCTCTCCACCTCTTGCCTGGCCACACATGAGCTCTCTGAAGAGAAAGCCCTGATCCAGCCCCTCTTAGATGTCCGTTGGGACCCCATGGGCTCCGGGAAACTGTGCCCAAGCCTCATGGATGGCGGCTGCGGCTGAAGCTGATTTCAAGAAGGGACTGCTCCCTCACCCTGAAGCCAAGAGGGGTTGCATACTTTATACCTGTACTGATAAACTCTTTTTTTCTCTTTTCTCCCACCAGCCTCAGGGTGGTTGTGTCCAAACTGCCTCCTACCCATAGCCGGGTGCACGAACTCCTGAGCCACGCCGGGGACAGAGCCAGAGAGCACGAGCCAAAAACCACCCCAGGGAGGGTGCAGCCGCGTGGGTCACTGCAGGCCAGCCCAGTGCATGAAGCCATGATTTTATTTATGGGTACACATGGAGCCTGGATACTTCACAGGTCCTAATTCAACGGCACATTTAATCCTTTGCTGGACAGAGCTGCCGCGGTGGTGGTGTGGCTTTTCCAGTAGGTACATGTTTTGAACTTCTTCATTTTTACCGTAGTAGATCCCTGCAGATGTCAGGCAGGGATTTAACTTTCCAGGTGCTGAGCAGTTTCTGAAAACCTACGTATATCAAGAGGAACATTCAGAATCACTAGTCATATCAGCTAGCATTGTCTGGAAAACGTGAAGTGTTTCCCGAGACTATGCAAGTTTGAAGAAGAGAAATCAGCCTACCTCTCTCAAATCTTATTCCAGCTCTTTAATTATAAAATCTTATAGTTGGTGAGCTTGTTTTGACCACTCAAAGGAGAATGAATTGCTAAATTTGTACTGYGGGGAATTTGTGTCGTGGGAAATTATTGCCACTCCTACCACAACTTAGAGGTACGAGTGCTTCTTCATGCTAAGAAACAATTCAGAGCATCTGTGCACAGGGATGTATGTGTATCGGAGAGCTTGCTTCAGCTGGCAGCCCCCTGCTTTAACTCTTTACCTACGTTCTGTGATAAGTTATATTGCAAAATTTTTTTGGTGAGGAATTTCTTATGCTCATGCAATGTAATGACGTTGTGGCAACATCTGTGGCTGGCATTTTCTGTCATGCGATGGAGTTTAACAGCAATGTGAAATCAGGGCTGAGAGTCATTATCTGAGAGAGAGGGGGAAAGAAGGAGGGAGAGAGAGTCTGTTGACTTAAAAATCCCTTCAAAGAGCATGGGATAAGAAAATAAGGAGGCTGGTGGAATAGTCAGTCCTTGTTTGGCTGGCTGGCACCAGATTGAAAAGATCAAATATTTACTGGTGCTCCCAGTGCAGAAGAATAGCTGGATCTCTGGCTGATTGGAAGCAAAGCGATACTGAGTGCTGTTAAAATAACATGATGCTTAATGCATAATGCAGTTTTTCAGTCAGTACTCTGGTATTCAGCTATACCTGTGCTTGAGAAAACTGTTCATCACTGTAATAATTTTCTCCTTGGAGAAAGGTGAGTTGGGGAAGAAAATACACATTAGGACTGGGGAGATGAGTGATTTTGTAAGGAAAAAAAAAAGCCACTGATGTGAACAGAAAGGAACCCTCCCAGAGAAGAGTTCATCTGTCACTGGCAATGCAATCCCCCTCTATAGCAGCTGACTATACAACGGTCAGGAGAAGATGGACAGACTCACTCAGCACCCATCCTCTGCCTGGTCCCTGCTGCAATGCCCACAGCTCCGGTGCTGCTATCTTCCTCCTGTGCTGAGACCCAGGCAGCAGGCACAGGCGACCAGCCTACATGAAAACCTGCTTTTTGCAGAAGATACTGGAGAGCTTTGACTGGCTTTCGTTGCTGAACTATCCAAACCCATGAAAATGAAGGGTTCATGAATGAGAATGCGCCCCAAGCAATTGCACTTGTTTTAGGGGCACCTGGTTTAGGAGATGGCAGCAATGCCAAGGTACCAGCCTGCGAGTTGTGAGCAGTGCATAATGCAGGAGATGTTACGTGTCTGAAGATCCCCTTTCTGGTAATCAGGGAAGCAAAAAGAAGTAATAAAAGGCACACCCTGAATTTCAGAATTGATAAGATCCTCCGGTCTAATGCCTTCAGCTGGATTTGCAAACACTTGGCACCTCTACCGATGCAAGCTTTGCTTCTTGGGACGGTGGATATAAAACCAGGAGGACTGCATTAAGCGTAGTAAGTGAAAGGAGAATGAGGCTCAAAAGGCACGTGCTTTAGCTTGGTACTCTCCAGCCTTTTAAAGCCTTGGCAAAATCCTGAAGCTTTTACCTAACGTCGATTCGTCCTTGCTCAAGGAAAACATTCTCTTGTTTCAGTGGATAAGTTGCCAGAGGAAATTCTTAAGGATTTGTCTGATAATGAAAAGATGATTGGAATGGCTGTGTAAAAAGCCTAAAATGGTGAGAAAGTAGCAGCAGAGTGGTTTGAGAATAATACATTTGCTTCTGTGTGTGTATAGCTCCACTGCATCTTTTGTGTAAATTCTCAGCATTCCTGGAAACGAAGAATATCAACCAAAGGTGGCATTTCCCAGGAAACTCTTTGAAAAGAATCATCCTCATATTCATTCACTGGATACTGCCAATATACTTGTGTGTGAAATTGTAAAGCCTTTTGAGAGAGCAGTTGAATTAAAGTTTGCAGTTGTTTGTCTGTGAGACAGAGAATTTTCCCAAATACATTGTACTGTAATCCCCTCCGCCCCTTTTTCCTGTTGGTCCAAAAGTTGGTCATTTTAAGTAATTGATAAAATTGATGATTTTAAGTAATTAGTCTGCCCAACACAGTTTCTTCTAGGAACTGAATCAATTTCTAAACATAAAAAATGGAAAATATTGGAGCAGAAGTGCTTAAAATGTTGTTCAGAGATCATATACCAATGTTAAACGCAGTGATTCTTTCAGGCGCTGAAAGGTGAAAATTACTAGATTAAACATTTCCTTTGGTTATTTCTCTGTGGGTCCAATAACCCAATAATTGACTTGGTGGTGGTAGAACATGAAAATGAAGGATTCATGAATGAGAATGAGGAGACAGTGGTCTGCTCTGCAACAAACTGCTCTGTGCTAAATTCCTATAGCAGATCATCAGGTCATGGTCCCTGCTAATGAGCTACAGCCTACAGTTTTTCATCCAGCATGCTTTTAATTCCCGTGTGTTTCATTTCTCTTGAGGGACTATGGAAAAGCCAGGTGAGAAGATCTGCTGCCATTCAACCTGCATGCAGCTGCAGACTTCAGTCTGAATCAGCCCATCCAGGAGACACTGATTTATTGAAGAAGATTGAACACATTAGAGATGGTCTGCTGAAGAGGCGAGAATATATTAAAACACTGAGAGAAAATCCAGGGTCAACCAGATTCAAAATGGAAATCACAGCTGATCTTAGTTAATAAACTATTGGGAGAATGGCAGAAGAAAAGATGATTTTTGATCTTGCCAAGCATGTAGACTTGTCGGTAGGATGGCCAAAGTGCCTTAGATGCTCTCCATAAATGTCAGAGAGAAAAATGCACCTGCTGGGGAAAAATTTGGTGTATGTGAGATCTGAACACCTCGCTGGAGAGTCCTGTCTCCCTCAGTTACAGAAGCAGCCTGAGGTGATTAAGTTTCCAACTTAGATGCCCTAATGAGATGCCCAGTGAGGAGTCCTGAAATTGCCACATCCAGAGCTGGTTCCTGGGGAGGGTGAATTTAGATCATTGCTTTTYGATGCAGCGAAGGATGGCTACCCGGGAGAGGGAGGAGGAAGGCTAAAGCAATGCAAAGGAAAGGGAGGTTTAGAGAGCTGCTGAATGCACCCTGGTCTCTGCTTCTCATGCTAAGAAGCAATTGAAATATTAAAGGTAATAAAACATGATTTAGTTCATGCTGTGAACTTCAGTTATTTACTTCAGTTCACGCTTTGCATTTTATCTGCTGGGCCTCAGACTGTCTATGTTGATAAATCACCATGTTCCAAGTACAGAAGGGTGGGAAGAACACTTTATTTCATAACTATTCAATTATGAAAGCAGGAGAGGCGGGAAAAATGCATGAATCAATATCACTTTTTCCAGAGTTATCAATATCTCTAGTGTCATCCTTATTTTACCCTTTCTCAGCCAGGGATCCTCATCAAGAATAGTGACTTGTGCAAGAAGCCAGGGATAAAAATGCGGTTTCCTACTATGGTTAACTTTTTCCACTCTACAAAACTGCACAATAACACTGTGCTGCGATTAAAAAACATCCCCTCCACCCCAGGGAGCCTCTGGACCCAAATCCTCCCTGCTGAAAACCCCAAGCTACTCTCACAACTTGTAGCGTGAGGAGGTTGTCAACAGCAGCACAGCGATGCTCAGAGAGGATCTGTTGTTGCAGCTTCAGGGGCCTACCCTTAAAATGACGAAGTGTGACACTAATTGACAGAGTCCCCGATAATTAAATGGAAGGTTGAAAGTGATTTCCTTTTTTTCTTGCATTTCTATCCTTTTGCCACCCCCAACAAAGGACAAAACGTCAGTCATAACTTCCACTCAGAAGAGCTTTGTCACTTTATCTCTATTTTAAATGTTATTTGAATGTTAGCTCTTTGTATTTGCTCTTCRTTATTTAATAAAAAAGGCAAACCGATCATAATAGGCATAAAACCGTCATGAGAAGGTCATAAAATGCATATTGCTTACTGAAATGAAGGGGTCATCTCCCATCCTATCTGGTAAATAAATACTGAAGGAAGTTTCTCTATCTTGCTGTTGTTTATACATTTCTAAGTGTACTCCAAACTGGTATAAAGTGCCAGATTGACAACTCTGCTTGTTGCCAGAATAGTGACAGCATAGACTGCAGGCAGGGTGAGACACCRTCATGCTAATATGTTTCAAGCCTGTTTTGGACCAGACTTGGATGAAAGAAAATACGTGGAGTGAAAGATCCAGTGTGTGGCCCGTGTAATCTTTTGTCTCTATAGTCTAATATAGATGGTGGTTGTACGTGCCAGATTACAGAAGGAAAAAAAAGGCCTGTATTAAAATAATTACTAAGCAAAGACTTGGACAAGATTTACAAAAACAACTATTTCAGTGTGGTTGGATGCCATAATTTCCGGGTGTGCAAATTGAAACACCTTAGAGAGCTGATTTTTGCAAAGCATGGACCACTCCTCCTCTGTGAAAACTGTGCTTCTTAAACAGCATGCCTTTCCCTCAAAACCTGAATAATACTTCTGAGTATCCAGCTTACATACAAACAGGACGTGAAAATGCCAATAGCTTGTGGCAAGTAGGAAGTTTCTCTCTGTAAATTGCCTTTGGATTCTACCCAACCAAACATTCATTAAAAAGGAAAGAAATCCCTAGACCCACAGGTTGCTAGGAAGTCCTTTTGAAACCCAAACAATTATTTGGGACCTGATAATATTCCCGGCCCATGACTCAAATAGGTAGCTTGGGTKCTTTTCCTGCTGCTCCTGGTTTTGTCAAAGTGGGGGGGATTTAAAACCATCCAGAGCCTCATCAGTTCTCACTGATCCAGTGTGTAACACTGAGCCAAAAACCAGGTCAAGTCCATTCTGCTGCTGCTGAAGGTTGCACAGCAAAGTATATGTATGCATCTATCATATATTTATGTATCTATACATTATAGCTACCCGTGGGAACAGGAGAAAGGGAAAATTTCCTTCACCTCCACCCTCAATCTAGGAAGAAAAAGAATGAAAAATACTTTTTTAAACAGGAAGGTTACATGACTTATGGGAAAATTTTTATTTAGAGGTTTGATGAAGCTATCCTCTTTAAATACAAGATGTGGTAAGCTAAACCAATACTTCCACTTTTTAAACCTGCAGGTGGCACATCTGATAGACAAAGCGGTGACATGGGTGTTTTTCACCTTGCCTAGGCAGCAGTTCATGGGCCAGGAGATGTCAGGTCAGCTTTTGGGAGCCCAGTTTCCTAAAAAACTACAATCTGTGGCTAGAAAACCTGTAAGCCCTCCATTTATCGCCTCCACAAGAGTTGCTGTCAGGGCTGAAACATCTCAGCAGATGTATGCACAGAGGCTGGTGCTGGTGTGTTCCTGCGAGGTCTGTACCGACCGACGCAGCTGCGGGAAGGGGAACCCAACTGTGTTGCTTCATCAGCTGTTGCAATTAGTTGCATCTAATTGCAGGACCAAACAATAGCAATTGATGAATTAATGAGTTGGCAAGAGATGATCAGGAGAACATAATGTGGCTTTCAGTGCCTTATGACTGACTTTGCGATGTGAAAGAGAAGGAAAGAAAGGAAGGAAAGAACAAATGTTCCCACCCAGCTTACCTTCCTGTCCTCAGGAACTGAAAAGGTTAGTGGGCAAAGAGGAGAGCTCCTACAAGAGTTAAGACACATCACAGGAAATAAACTGTGCACTGAAGAACCTGCAGTAGATAAAGGAGCAGAGATGGGTGGGATGGGAGAAGCGCAGTATCGTTTTCCCCATAGCTCGCTGAAGCCCCAGTTGGATGCATTAACTTGCACTTCCTTGTGCAGGAGACGCATGGCAGAGCCTTGAACTGAACCTACAGCTCCACATTTAGGGCAACTTGTAGACAAGTGTTTAATTTACACATGTGCTGAAGTTCCTTTCAAATGCTTAAGAGCTACCCTAGGAACTCAGAAAGAGCAAATGCAGTTCCCTGCCTTTTTAAGTGACCACACCTCTTTCAGAAACTGGTTTCAAGCCATCTTCAGCCCACTGGATATTTTGCTTAATTCCATTCTTGGCCACCACTGACCGGCTGCTTTTATATCAGGAATGCTCTCCAGCTTACCCTGGACGACGATACCGCCCTGAGTTGGGACTATGTGATCTTTATCATAAAATCTTCTCTCTGATTAATTTTTGTCATTTTCTTTTACATATTATTCTTATTCCCGTTATCGCTAAGCTTACACTGCTGGGAAGCACTCTGGGCTATGACACTGAACACATTCATATGGTGTTACACATCTCCTTCCTTCTTTGTGGTGGAAGGAGTCAGGGAAACTTGTGTCCATGAGTGAGCCTGAAATGAAAAGCAATCCATTGCCACTTCAGTTTGGAAGAGGAGCTTTCAAATGCTACCCTTGAAAAGCTGTGAGCTTTAGAGACCCCACAAGGCTTCCCATCTTACAAACCACATGCTCTTTGGGGAGGGCAAAGTTTTGATGCCTTTCCTGGCACATATCTGGGTGATTCCAGTTCAGATGTTGCATTCGTACCCACTGGACACTTAGCCAGGTTCCAGCGAGCCAAGGAAGCGCTTGGCTGAGCAAAAGAGTTATTTGGGGCTTGAGTCATGGTGGAAATGAACCTCCCTGAACCTTGAGGCCCCAGCCAGGATTGTGAAATTGCTGTGTGTCTGGAGATCTCTCCTCTTCCGTGAATAACAGCTTTGCTCAGTTGACTTTTGGAATCCATCTTTTTTGTCCTAATAATTCTACAACAATATCTTGGGGGAATTTATCTTAATCCACAACATGCTCATGTTTCTGTTCRTCATAATCTAAATTTAGGCAAAGAGAAAACTACAGTCCGCTTATTCTCCCTACTGAAAGAGAGGCTAAGAGGGAGCTTTTACTATTTGCACAAGCTAATGGAGATACATCTCCTAATTCCCTCTTTGCCTCACAGACTTGAAGCTTCTTGCTTGCTGTTAAAGCTGGTAACTGATAATAAAGGTACCAATTATTTTTACATTGCAGGATGCCCAGTACAGAGGCTATGCAGGAGCCTCATTACTAAACAGTATTCAATATTTATTCATGTATGTAAATTCCACTGGTCGAAATCTTGACACTTTCACAGCATCACATATTTCATTCAGTTTATCCTCTGTAATTGTTCCCAACTGCTCAACAGCTCTGAACGATGAGTCCCATTGAGAGCAGGAGGTACAATGAGTGTAGTGGCTGTTGCTTCATAAATAATCTCAGAAGCTTGAGGACTGCAAACAACCTTGTTGCATTTGAGCTTGGAGCAAGGAGYGCACTGTTGAAAAGCTGTTCAGTGGTTTTGACTTGTACACTCTGTGTTTACATATGTGTTTCGTTACTTTGTCTTCTTGAGGAGAAGATGGATGGCACAAAAGGGTATAGAGAATGCGAGGCGCAAGAGGTGTGTAAGAGTCATCGCTGTAAATAATAAATTTCATATTTTAACTCTGGTTTGGGTTTTTTTGAGTATTTATTATACAGAATCACATTGTGCAGTTGGCAGGAGCTAATCTAGTAACTTACATGCATATATGCATGTACGGGGCTCTGAGCAGCCTGATCTAGTTGAAGATGTCCCTGCTCACTACAGGGGGGCTAGACTAGATGACCTTTGAAGGTCCTTTCCAACCCAAACTATTCTATGATTCTATGATTCTATGATATATTTTAAGAACAAAAATTTTAAAGGCGATGCACACAAGAAAGGGTGGAGATTGAAGAGCAATAGGTTAACATATGTTATGGCTTTTATTTAAAATTTGTCTCCTGATTCTCTGTCTGGAAACCATTTTGGCATGACTCTGCATTCAGAAGGATTAGTTCAGTGCAACTTCAAGATCCTGTTAATTCAGAGCCTGAAATTGTGGGCATAGCAACACCCAGATTTTTTCTTAAAACTGTGTTCGTGTTGATGGCCCTGGCATCATTGGAAATGCTTGGTAACTATTCCTGAACTGCCTGGCATTTGTGCTGCAGAGCTAGTAGTGCTTTGCAGTGGTGCAGTGAAAGATAAGCCCAAGAAAATGGAGTTCTTGCATGTTATTTGGGCAACGTGTTCTTAGATACATCATTGCTGAAATTTCACTCTGTCCTCACTGCTATGCCCCAGGGTGCTGCCTGCCTCTTAAGGCATCAGCTAGTTCAGCTGAGGGAGAGAGACCCCTCTGAGAGATCTGAGCATTAATAAGACACAGATTATGCCTTCCACCTTTACACAGGGCAATTTGGAAGACACTACTAAACATGTTGAAAGACGAAATCAAGAGACGAATGTTTTCACAAGGCAAATCAACACCAGCACAAGGAAAGGAGCAGAACAAAACACCCAAGGTTTTTTAACATATCTGCAACTTGTTTGTTGCTTTAAGCAAGACTTGAGCATTGAAATGAAGCCCAGAGAGGAGGTGGAGGAATACAAACATTATTATTACTATGTGTAAATGTGGATGTTTTTGAAGGAAGACTTGCCACAAGTAATCACAGACTAGAAACTTGCGCTGGGGAACCAAAAAGTGAATGGCTGGAGTCCCAAGCCCAGACAAGTGAAAGGTAATCAGCAGGCTCGATCTCGCAGAAGGAAAACAGTGAGGAGACTTGCACTCCCTTTTAAAAACAAACAAAACAGATCTTGGCACAAAACTGATCTTGGCCTTATTATTACTGCCTAAAGCTTAAGAACTGCATGGTAGTGATTATCATTCCATCATGGAAGGGGAGAGAGACTGCTCCAGGCTCTGGCTGAAATTACAGCATCTTGTCTTCCACGTACCACTCCTCTGCATCTCCAAGATCGCTGCCGATGTGGCAAGAGGCTGTCGTTGAAACTTTGGCACRGCCACTGCCTGCTACAGACAAGACACACTTGCTGAGCTGATGTTCGTGGTCCTTTGACATTTGTCCTTTTTTATTGTTTTCTTTAAACTAGGTGATGTTAGACTGAAAGCATATGTTGGCTGTTTGTATAAAGAAAATCATGACCAACCAGCGCATATAAATTACAGCTGGTCTTGTTACTTCTTATTAGCAAGAACAAATTTGAGAGGATGTGGTTTGCGCTCACCCTGACAAGGTTCTTACATCGTGTCTGCCTCCAGAGCAGGCTTCGGAGCTAAAGAGTTTTGTATTTCTGCTCTTCCATGATGTAACCTGGCCCATCCACTGAGTTCAGGCTGCGTCACAAGCTTAGTAGGAATTACTGTGAAGAGAGGAGAGTATGAATGATTAAAAGGAGCCTTGACCAGCTAAGCTGCGAAGGCATTTGACAAAAAAAGTCTATGTCGCTGTCACAGTAATTAATGCTGAAGAGCATTTTGGTGCCATGAATATTGTACTTAAGGAATTATATCAGCATGTTAAAAATGCATCATGAGAGGGCACATTTCATTTGATTTAGTTTCAAAAAGGAACAACTAATAATACAAAGACACAAAACCATGCCACCAGGGAAAATCATCCTTTCTTCTCTTAGGTTGCTGTAACCAGACTCTTTCAATTACAGAGATCCCAAGAATGTACCCAGTTGTTAAATTTAAGCTTATCAAGGTGCCAGCAATACTGTCCGGTGTTGCCAACAACTTACCGGGTGTCTCAGATGGGTGCTCTGGACAGAAAAATGAAAGCTTTCCAAAAATTGCATGCTGAGGCAAAGGTGTTTGACCACATCTTTTATACAGTGTGCAGCTCTGGTCCTCCAACCCCTGCATCTTGAGAAGGATCCATTAGAACTACAAATAAATGGTCCTAAAAAGGTGAGAAGGTTGCTTACAAATATAAAAAGGCTTTATTACAAGGAGGCTATATCTGTGCCAGTAAATGAAATGGTCCGGGGCCCTGAGGACAGGTAGCCCAGCACAGCTTTCATGCGTATAGCTGAACTCTTCTTCTGCAACAAAACAGGTGGGTCAGCTCCCTGCTGCCTCTTGGCAATCCTTGGGGAAGGGATCTGTCCTGGGGAAGGTGTAACATCTTTGTTACTGGAGAGTTTAGAGAACAGGTTAAAAAATGTCAGGAATATTTAAGCTCTACCTGAACCTGCCTTGGGACTGGGACTTGGTATCTTCCTTCCAGCCCCAGTGCTTTCAGTTTTGTTAGTTTATAAATATCTCTTCTTGCCCTAAGATGTGCTACTATTTTTCTAGGCATTTTTCAGGTCTTACCTTTAACTCACTTCTGAAGTGGCTGCAGGAGGTGGTGAAGTAATCCTTGTTCATAACAATCTTTGTATTGTATGTCTGCACACAATGTCCCTTGGGATCCAGCCCCGGTACTGGATGTGTACTAGACATGACTATTTTAGCCATCACTTTTCTATTCAAGCTGTAGGATGCTGCTCTGCTCTTCCTTTCATTTGATGGCGTCATCTGTCCTATTCTTCTTCCAGCTTTTTGTTTGTTTTCTGTTTGAGGAATGTTCCTTKATTCTGAACTGAATAGAGAGGTCACTAATGGAAACCCTGCATCTGAAACACTGGGAAGTGAGAGAAAAACTCTGCCCAGCTTTGAGGGACAACTTCTGGTTGTTAGGAGATGTTATGAAATTGGCCTTCATTGTTGTGCCTGTGGCAAGGGAGACCACCTTGGAAGCACAGGGACAGAGACTAGTCTACTCTGTGTACATCAGCTTTCTGGCTTAATTTCCCAATGACCTGTACCTTGAGCAGGTATTTGCACCAGGGTGTACCAGCATTTTACATCCAGTCTGTGTAGATCTCCACAGGGCAAAGAGCAGCAGCCCTCTGTTCTTATATTATAAAGGGAGATGGGCRGAGAGGGCGAGTGACACCAGGGGACAAAGCTGCCATCTGAGGACTGAGGTCCCGAGAGAATAAATGTTCCAGCTGAGCTTTGTGCTCTTCCCCCATTAAGTGTTAGATGCTAAGTCTGATTAATACAGCCTTCTCTTGCTTTGTCATCGAAAGCTTTGGTGTTGTCTAAATTCATGAAAAACATGTTTCTTTTACCAACAAATTGATTTGATTTTCTTTGATAAATTATGAGTTATCATAAAAGAAGAAGCACTTTGTGTGCCTGGTGACAACTTCCTTTGAGGCAGAGCATATTAATCTACATACCGCATTTGCTTTGAAGTCAGAACAAAATCCTGAATCGTGATGTGTGTGCGTGAAAGAGAGACAGACGGCAAGCTCAGTTCTGCTCTGCTACATCCGTGTAAATCTGGATCAGTGCGAAGGCTGCAACAGAGATAAGGATTGGGCCCAGTATGTTACCTCCATGCATATCCTATGCTTGGTAGGAAGCAAGAGACAGGAAAGAGAGAAGTGAAAATTCCCCATTTTAGCTGTATGTCATCTCCCCAGTGAAAGATGCGCTGACCGGAGGATGATCTTGTACATTAAAGGTAATATTGTGTATCTGTATAGAACAGCTTAAAGTGAACTAGAAATAAAAAAAGTCAAAGGAAGCAGTTATGGTGGTAAACATCAGTGTGACACAGGCGAAATAACTCAAAATGCTTTTTACTGACACAGCGTCAGCAAGATGTAGAGCCTGTTTCTCCACTCGTACCAGTTTTACAGCCACATAACTCACTGGATGGCAACAGAATAATCCTTGATTTGTACTGGTTCAAGAGGGTCAAGCAGTTACCCAAATTTCTTAGTTTAGCCCTCTCATTTCCTTTTGCCATAATCTAACCTCTTCCTTCCCAAAGCTGCCGTTGCTGAAGCCCGGGGGCCTCCTGCTCTGACAGCTGCGGTGCTGTGGGACTGGCTGTCTGCGGAAAGGTCCTCCTGCGCTACGTTAGCATCCCTGAGAAAGGAGTCAGATCCCTCGTGTGGTTGTCAGCATCCCATTTGCAAAAATCTTGTTCAAAGGCAACGTGTATAATGCTGAATATAATGCTGCAGTCCATGGAAACCTAAGTGAAGAAAGCGTTACAGTGGAAGGGAGATGTCTCACCTGTTGTTCACCATTCATCACTTTCCTTGCTCTGATGCCCTCTCACTCTTACTCCTTTAGCCAAAGTATGGACCTAAATATCACCCTTGAATTTGGGTATATTATAATTCGGCTTACGATTTTTACTTCCCAGGTACCTCCGAGCACACCCTGGTAAAGGAAAGCTGCTGGGTGGGAGGAGGTTAACACAGAGAGGATAATGGAGCAGGAAAAGCAATCCCAGGCATCTGTGCTTGGATAACATGGGAAAACCACAGAATAAAATAAAGAGGTGGTGAAATCATTGGAAAGGACTGGTTTTATTATTGTCATTGTTGGAGTCCGTACCACAGCCTGTAACGCCCAAAACCACAGAAGCAGCTGGTCCACTTCTAGTGAGAGAGCTCCCTGCATCCAGTGTGGTGGAGTTGTGCTCCGCGATGGATGGAGACATTGTACCCCCACCCAGCACAGAATCACTGAGGTGCTGAGGCTGGAAGGTGCCTCTGGAGACCACCTAGTCCAACCCCCCTGCTCAGAGCAGGATCAGCAAGAGCAGGTTGCCCAGGACCTATTCTAGCTGGGTTTTTAATAACTCCAAAGGAGATGCCACAAACTCTGGGCAACCTGTTTCAGTGTTTGACCACCTTCACTGTAAAAAAGATTTTTTTGAGTTTAAATGGAATTATCTGTATTTCAATTTATGCCCATTGCCTCTTGTCCTGTCACTGGATATCTCTGAGAAGAATGTGGCTCCATATTCTTTGCACCCCCCATCAGGTATTTATGCACATTGACAAGATCCCCCTGAGTCTTCTCTTCTTCAGTCTGAACAGTCCAAGCTCTCACAGCCTCTCCTCTTACGTCGTATGCTCCAATCCCTTAATCATCTTTGTGCCCCTTCAGTGGGCTCACTCCACTCTGTCCATGTCCTTTTGTACTGGGGAGCCCAGAACCGGACCCAGCACTCCAGATGTGTCTCAGTGGTGCTAAGCAGAGAGGAAGGATCAACTCCCTCAACGTGCTGGTGATGCTCCTCCTAATGCAGCTCAGGAGGCTGTTGGCTTTCTTTGCTGTAATGGCACGTTGCTGGCTTATGTTCAGCTTGGACACCCAGGCCTTTTCTGCAAAGATGCTTTCCAGACAGTTGGCCCCCAGTATGAACTGGTGCATGGGGTTGTCCCTCCCTAGGTGCAGGAGCTGGCATTTCCCCCTGTTGAACTTCATGAGATTCCTGTTGGGCTACTTCTTCAGCCCTCTAAATGGCAGCACGACTGTCACCTACTCCTCCCAGTTTTCCATCATCTGCAAACTTGCTGAGAGTGTCTCTCTGCCTAGGCAACTAATATAGATGTTGAAGGGTGTCAGCCCCAGTATCGACCCCTGGGGTACACCGCTACTGACTGTCCTCCAGCTGTATTTTGTGCTGCTGCTCATCCTTTGAGTTCAGCAGCTCAGCCAGTTTTCAGTCCACCTCACTGTCCACTTACCTAGCCTGTACTTCATCACTTTGTCAATGAGGATGTTATGAGAGACACTGTCATAAGCCTTGCTAAAATGAAGATAAACAACATCCACTGCTCTCCCCTCATCCACCAAACCAGTCACCTCATCATAAAAGGCTATCAGGTTGGTCAGGCATGATTTCCCCTTCAGAATTCCATGCTGACTACTCCTAATCACCTTCTTGTCCTTCATGTGTTTGGAAAAGGCTTCCAGCAGGATTTGCTCCATCATCATCCCAAGGATCAAGGTAAGGCTGACTGGCCTGTAGTGCCCCAGCTCCTCCTTCTTGCCCTTCTTGAAGGCCATAGTGACATTTGTTTTCTTCCAGTTCTCGGGAACCACTCCCAGTTGTCATGACCTTTCAAAAATAATTGAGAGTGGCTTCATAGTGCCATCGGCCAGGTCCTTCAGCACTCATGGGTGCGTCCATGAGGTTCCATGGACTTCTGTATATTCAGCTTTTTTAAATGTTCCCTAACCTGATCCTACTGTACCGAGGGCAAGTCTCCCTGTTCCATACTTTGATACAGGTCTCAGGGTCATGGGATTCCTGAAGGCAAGACTTATCAGTAAAGACAAGTAAAAACCAGCACAACATCCAGCAACAAATAACAAGGCAGCCTCCCATCTTTTTTTCCTTGTCAATTATTACAAGAAATGGTGTATAAACTGAGATGAAACTAGGTAGCATGTAGAGGCCAATCTGAAGAAGATACTAATGCAGCTCAGTCCTTCCTAGTGTTCATGTGATTGCCAAATAAATGCTTTTTCACTAGCATAGCAGCCTCTTTGACCTATCAAGAAAGTTACAACCACTAATGCCACAGTTTACTCTTGTGCATTTTCCTTAGAAGCCTATAAATACTGTGGAGTCTTACACAGAAGGCAATTGGGGTCTTCAAATGGCTTCCCTTTAAACATACCTCACTGTAGTATTTGGGGTGCTTCTCAGCGTGTGATAGTAAGTGAAAAAAACAGAAAGGAAAAGATGCAATCTGGATGGTGTTGGATCTATTTCAGCATTTTTTTTGGTGTGTGTTATATGTAAGAGATCATTTGCATCTGCTCCATCTTTGGCTTTTCTTTAACAAAAAAGGCTTTTTTTTTGTGGAGGAAGGGTGAGAGGGGAAAGAATTGTTTCTGAATCTTATCAAGAAATAAAATAACACAAAGTACATCTTACGAAAGAAGAGGCATGCTGTGCCTTTTTTTCCACTGGCCTACTGCCTAAGGGAAACATTCACTGGCAAATCTAAAACTTGTTCAAAACCCTTTGGAGAAGCAGACTATTATTAAATTATTTATTTTATCTTTGAAGTGTTTCCATTTTTATACTGTTAAGGATTTCTCTGTAAAAGCCAGGGTGCCTGAGAATATTTGGCCTGTAGTGATCTTTGAAACATAAGCCTCTCTTTTTTCGTCTCTGTCTTTTCTTCTCCCCCACTCTCTCCCTCCCAGTTTCTTCCCAAAATGAATGAGGATCTGTCTGATGCGGAGAGGCTGTACTCATTGGGGAAATTTAAGGAGATCTTTAGTAGCTGGAAACAACTAGAGCCCGGTTTGCACTGTGTTTGCTTAATTTTTTTTTTTAAGAGAAACAAACCTGGCAGAATCAGAAGGGTGGGAGACATATTCAAATGCTCTCAAGCACTTAGTAAAATGTTATGTAATTAAATGTTAAGATCACGCCCGTAGCAGTGTCTTTTGAAATAACTGTACTAGCTGGGCCTTCTGAAACCAGCACAGGAAAGCAACTCATTTGCAAGGTTATCGGCCATTGAGACATATGCCTTGGGGACCTAATTTAATGGGAGAACTCCCATTGACCTGCGTGGGCTTGCACGGGGCCTGAGGAGAGCCCTGCTGTTGTTTCCCAACATGGTCCTTGCAGACTCGGAGGACAAAAAAATTGCGTAGCCGTATGACGAGCACAGTACTTCGTGTTGGGGTGAGGTGTTGGTGTGACCCTGAGGAGGGTAGCAGCAGAGCTAAGTGGGGCTGAGCCCTCCATGGGTGGTGGGTACGGGGCTCGGGAAGGATGCTCTGCTGGATGCTGGATGTGGTACTGCTGCCAGCGGGAGCTGCACTGCTTGAAGACACGGGGACCATCACTGTCTCTGCAGGATTTCTTACTGGATAGCAGAAAGAGGGGACACAATATACAGGCTAGCCTGTAAGCCTGGTAGAAATATGCCTTTTAAAACAGCATTATGGGGCTTCCCTTTCCAGTGGTGGCTTCCCAGTTACCATGAGGAGGGTAACTATTAATGCTGCTTCAGGCTCAGGGAGCAGAAAGGGTCTGAGTGTTGGGTGAGATGGATGTAGTGGTGCAGCCTGGGCACTGCGAGCATCTGTGTGTCAGCGGCTCCATCCCTCGGTGTGGGAGGTCCCACGTTAAGAGGGTGAGTTATGCGGAGTTGCATGTGTGGAGGAGTTAGATAGCAAAAAGGATGGGTTCTCCCATCGGTGGGATTAGGACCATGTGTGTAAGGGAGCGTTTCTGTGCAGCTGGGCTAAAGCTGAGCTCAGCAGGGAGGAGTTAGCACAGTGGCAACGGGAGGGGTAGGGCAAAGGGACTGATGAGGCTGTTGGTGCTGCTTCCTACAGTGGATAACGTGCCAGCTAGTACTAACCCATAATGCTCGATGATCATCATGGGGAATTCCTAGCTCCCAAGATTACTGGTAGTGAGATGTTTTCCCTCTTAGCTAGCTCTCTGATTGAAGGGCACAGCTAAAATGCACTGAGAGCCTATACACAACGCTCCATTTATATTGCTGAACTTTATTCCACAAGGGAGGGCTTCTGTGTTGGTCTGTTTTGTCTTGTGCAACCTCCTTCTTGCTGTCTTAACTGCATATGATCATTAGGTAAATGAGCCTGTTTTTTCTGGTAAGTAATGGGCATCTTCACTCTTTAGTGCAGTCTGGGTCGCAGTGGATCATCTCACACTTTTTCACTCAGCATATTGCCTGTCATTAGAAATCTGCTCATCTTTCCATCATTTCTGAGGCCAGTTAAGTGCACATGGCTGCAAATGCCTTCAGGTGCTGCCTCTGCTCCCACACCTCTCCTTTTACAAAATATTTGAAACTTAACATGCTGAAAGTGCATCTTGTGAAGGGGGACTCTGCTGCCACAAATTTAAAACCACACTTCCATGATCACTAGTGTCAGGTCGCTGCAATGCCAGATCAGCCACCTCTACAGACCTGAGTTTGGACAACCACGTATCTGCACTTCCATGAACTGGCAGGAATGGAACAGGATAGAAATTATGCTCCCAGTTGTGGGAATACTAAACACTTGATCTGGCAGAACAATTCCTGATATGGGGTGAATCTGTGAATAGTTGTGAACAACTAGTAAGCCCCTACCAGACTGATGCTGTATGCCACGTGGTTTTTTAGATCCAGCACTTTGACCCCAAAGCCAGAAGTGCTGTGTTATCAAACCATGGCTTAAGCTTGCTGCAGGATCCATATTATGATGGGAAAGCATAAGTCTGTAATGCCAGGCTGTCCACTTTATATTTTTTGTGAAATAACTTAAGTGAACACAAATAATGATTGTGGGACCCAAAAGCAATATCAAAATATTAATAACTGAGAGGTTTGTGTTATTCTGGGTAGCCAGGACAACAGGCCAGCTTGTGGTTCCAGGGAAATCAGTGGAAGCCAGTGAAGCCACATTTTAGCCCTCAAAAAGGCCAAGTTTGAAAGGGCCCCATTAAAATCAAAGGAATTGTGTGTGCCTGAGAGTGTCCCTGAGGCAACTGCTTCTGCTAGACTGAAGGATTTGCAGAACAGGGTACGAGGAGAGAAGGAAAGCCATTTTCCTTGCGTACAACATAAAAATCAGATCTAATAAACAACATTATTTTTATGTCCCCTGAATAACATTGGGTTTTTTTTCAGGTTTTTAACATTTTCATCTACTGCTTGCAAAGCCCTACACTCTAGCTCCCTCTTAGCAGATGGAAATTAGAGGGAAAAAAAAAAAAAAGACTGTATGTGCTGGCATATCCATATGGCATTCAAGTGAGAAATCACTTGGAACATGGGGCCTCGGGTGGGGTCACAGCCTCCATACGTTCTTTGATGGGTGCAAAGGGTCCCGAAACTTGTTGCTGCTGTAACAGCAGGGGAATGGGGTTGGTATAGCGCAGGCTGAAAATCCCTGACAGAGCAGGAGGGGGAGACAAGAGATATGAACAACCCCCAAGGTATTTAGTTACCTATCTGCCCCTGAAATCTAAGGCACTGTGGAGAAGCCAGGCCAGAGTGCTTTTGAATGATTTGCAGCCTCTTGCTGTAAAATGATAATTACATCAGAGCAAATATATGCCAGCTTTATCATGCATAATAAACTCCGAATGAAACCCTCTCCAGCACAGAGGATCTGAGGAGGATGCTGCACGCCGTGCGGGGAGGGTTTAAGTGATGCAGGAGCCTCATGTGGGCTTTCTGTCTTACTAGAAGGACATGTGAGGACTGCACGTGCTACAGCAGGAGCACGAGTGGATAAAAGAGACGTTTGTGCATTGTTCTGAGCAGCTCAGTAGTCTGTTCAAGTCATCTGAGCAGCTACTCAAATGCCAAAGACTGACTTTGAGCAGGGTCTTTTCTCTTACCCCCTTGCATTATCTAAACCTGTTCTGGAGTCATCTGGTACATCCATCTTTGGCTTTTCATTGACTTCAGCAGGTTTGGCATCAGCCCTGTGTACGCGTGTATCTGTCTCTGTAATTCTCCTAGCTGTTTACATATCTGTCTTATGTATTTATTTTCCCTAGTACCCACCACTGCAATATATAAGGCAGGAATCATCCTCCACAATGCCAATTTCTTTTGGCTTCTTTCCTCTGTGTGTTTGGCTTTGCACTTTTCCTCTAAAGTTACGGCTGGGATTCTCAGTTGTTCCACAATGTTGCTCTAACTCTGCTCAGATGAAGGGTCTACCGCCAGCTTCAATGGGAGCAGACTCAGAGCAGGGCTGAGTTTTTCTGGGTATCCTGCCTTATGTGTATAACAGAAATAGCCTGGAGTTGCCATGTATCCTCTGACAAACAAAAGGTAGTKGACCATGACTTTCCCAGAAAATCAGAAGGGCTTCAGAGACCCTGCAGATCCTTTCCCACCTGGCCAGGCTTAAATGTCAGTTGTTGCATCTCTAATTAGGAGTTAAAATAGCTGAGATGGATATATTTTTTGAGAACGGGATATCATGTACAAAAAGGAAACTAACTGTGTTCAAAACTTTTGCAGAATCATATCCACAGCCCCAAACTCCCATGTATATAAGTAAGTCAAGGAAACAATCCATTTGTTCATATTCAGAATGCCAAGAAGAGGCTGTGGAGAAGTCACAGGACTGCAGCACTTGCAGACCTCAGGATCCTCCGAGGCCAGCTCTGGTTTAGCCCGTGTTCAGCCTCTTGCCAGCCAGTTGCTGTGATCCTTCCCAAGCTCCTGCGCAGGGAAAACCAGACAACTGATGCTCCAAAACCCGCTGAAGCGATGGCGAGTCTTGGGCTGAAATCCAACTCTATGCAAGACTTTCATCTAACCAGTGCTAGCGATTCAGCTCCAGGACGACAGATAGACATTCRCTTTGTGCCCCTCAGAGCTCTTTCCTAAAAAGCTGCTAGTTTATGTGCCCTTATATTAAAGACTAATCTTGGTTACAAGCTCTGACATGGACTTCTCATTAGTAACCACCTATGAACCTCAACTGCTTTAGGTCAAGTTGGTTGTTACTTCTAATTTTTCGAAAGGAAAGAGCTTTGTGGAATATCACCCTTCTCTTCATTTCTTTGCTTGTGCCTAACTGGTCCTTGGAGAGCCTTCTAAGACGTGTGTGTAAGGATGTGTTCTTGTAGCAATGAAACAAAAGACAACCAAACCCAAATGCAGCTAACAATTGTTAATCTATTGGAAGTCCAAAGAGCCAGTCATTACGTATGGACAGCTTTAAACCAGACATAAGTATTGCTTGGCATGGGTTCTTCTTTAATTGCATTATACAAACATAACAGAAAATTGACCCAAAGGGGGAAAACAATTTTATCCTTAGAACACTCTTCTGACTAAGTACAGAGCTTTTAATTAAATTCCCTATACAAAGTGACTGCCTGTCTCTCATGTTGAGCCTAATTGATATCAAAGCCATCCTTAAAATCAATATTTTTTTCTGGAAAAAAGAGCAAATACCCTCTCCACCCCAACAGAATTCAATAAATAATTTGATAGTACTTGACTCCTAACTGTAATCTTTGTCTCATTTGAGCAGAATATAAAGTGAAAATTTGTCCCCACTGCCCCCCAGCATTCCCATTGCATCACAAATCAGGCGCCACAAAATGTCAGTATTCCTCCCCAGCAGGTCTGCTGTTTCTGTTTATTTCAGTGAACCACGCTGAGCAAGGGAGGAATTAGAAATCTTCAGGTGACAACACATTTATGCTGCTTTTGTTACCTATTTTGTATTTTCCACTTATTTATGATTACGGTTGCAATTGGATCCCATTAGAAGTCTCAGTAAGATCAAAGGCTTGTTAGACAAACCCATACCCATACGCTTTCAAGCCTGCTCGGGAGGGTTTGCAGTGTACCGTACCCCTGCTGCAAACCCGTAAGCAGGTGCTTAACTCTACTCCTAGGAAAAAAGGCATGCAGGTCCCTGCCAGACGGGGCCCCACTTTGATAAGACAAACACACAAATCAGAGGAGCAGGCCTTGTTCATTACCTTTGCTTTCTAAACAGCCTCCTTCATCTGTCCTTCTTGCTTTGTGCAGGAACCCTGTCAATCTATCTCATCAGAGCTGGCAAGAGAGTTGGTCCTCTTTGCCAGGAGCAGCTTAGAAAACCGAAGGAAAAGAGCAAGAACAAAAACGAAGCTAAACGTTAGGATGGTTGGGTGTTTTTTTCAATTATTCAGCCAGATTTAGTGAAGTGGAGAGCTGAAAGTCTGGCATTGGTTACTGCCCCGCCAAAGAGATGGTCTAACCGTAAGTCAAAGCAGAGTTAGCATGTGCAGTCCTTTTGCATCGCCTGTTTCTGATAAAAGCAGGAAAAATCTCTGCAGAGACCACTGCCTAGCAAGGGAGCACGGATTTGAAAGCTCAGCCCTGATCTTCAGTTTCTGCTCTGTAACGTCTCTCTGTTGATATTGGCCCTTGGGGACTCTTGCTACAAGCACAATTTTCTTTCAAGAGCGTATGCTAATTGTGGCATTAGGGGTGTATTTATGATCTCTAGCTGACTGTGGCAGGTAAGATTGGGAGGGAAGTGATACTGAATCTGCAGAGAGATCATAGTCATAAAGCATGATTTCGTGCTTCCCGTGCACTGTGGCACCCTGAAGCATGAGGGATTAGCATAAAGAGAAACCTGTCTCAACGTCACCGGAATAAAAATTCGTCCATGATTTAGGTAGCTGAGCCAGCTCCATGGACCTCGTAGTGTGCTTGTGCACCGGGATAACAACCTGAGACCTGGTTTTTGTAGGCAGTCTGCCTACGAAAGCAAGCAGTCTGCTGTCCTGGGCTTTGAGAAAGAAGAGAGGCTGGGGGAAGGTTGGGGGCATAGAAAGATGATGCTATTTTACCACATCTTGCCTGGTCCTTTTTTCCAGAAAGCATCACTCATTTAGTTCTGAAAATTACTTATCTTCCAGAGTGATCCTATGTCTTCACACCTTCTATACAGTCCACCTCAGAAGCAAAAACCTGGTGGCTGCAGAGGGAGATAGCAGCCAATTAGCCCTCCTAAAAGGTCACCTTCTGGGGGGGGTTCTCATTTGGGGTCTGCATCCCACGGTCCTTTTAAAGTTTTGTTGCTGGGTTTGGAAGATGGATGTGATCAGATCACCATGCGAGTGCGTTTGTGCACACCTAAGTCACATCCTCAGCTGGGATCGCAGCTGGCGGTGGGGAGCTGAGCCAGCGCCCGCCGCGGTGCACAGAAGGCCCTTGTAGACGGCGTGTGTTCAAATACGCCACCATTTCTCACCTAACATAAACTTGTTTCAGCTACACGCAATGCAAATAAAATATTTAGCAGAGGCTGGCCGTACATCTGAATACCAGCAGAAAGTGAGAAGGGCTGGAAATAAATATTGATGTGAAGGTGCCAAGGCTCACGGTAAGTCAGGTGTGTGTGTCGCTATTTTACAGGTTCTGCTAAATGATCAGAGCCTGACTCTGCTCACAGCTGCAACGGTGTAAATCCAGAATAGCTCTGCCAATGTCAGAGTTACACCACCCCAAAGCTGGTGCATATGATCTTCTGTCCAGTGGGGCTGAGCATTTCAATGCTGGAAGACCCAGACCTCCCTTCCTATTAATATTTATGCAGGAATCCTTAGGCGTCTTCGGAAGAGTCACCATAAAATTTCTGTTGCTCTAGGGAGGGCCCTGAAAGAACAATTTGCAGGCAGTTATTATCATGAATAGAGATAGTAATTGAATTAGTAGTTATTTAATTATTATTATTAGTGTAATAAATAGTTCTCTCCCTCCTTGGTCCTGCAAAATGCAGCCTGAGGAAATCCCAGTAAGAGGAAAGAGCTCCATTTGGAGACAGCTATTAGAAAAACACTGCAGTGAAGGAGGAACCAGAGGAAACATCCGTACCCACCCAGAAGGCAATTTCTGCACACTCTAAAATATTGCAGAAGATGCCTCTTCCAGATGGGTATTTTGGTTCAGGGAGGAGCTACGCTGGGAGGTGAACTTGGGAGCTGTTGATTTGTATGTATGTATATATATATTGGGTTTTGCTTTGTCAGATGTATGGCATAGAGGCCCCCGGTGTAACTGGTTAACTTTACCATGGATAAGTTACTTTGAGTTATGAGGAACATTTATTTACTGATGGAGGCTGTGTGGTGACAACACAGCCTGTGAGGCAAAGCAGGTGGAAGGAAGGGTCCGTCTTGGCCAGTCTTTAACAGGAGCCCAAGAGATAAGTGTTTCCAATACAGCATGCCAAAGCGATGCAGGGAGACTTGTCTCCTACCCAAGCTAATGATGGAGCCATGTCACCATATGTGTGGTTAGTTTCCAGCAGCTCCTCACTTTTTCAGCACGAATGGAGGATGACAGATTGTATATTAGACAAATTACTCTTCTCTTGAAAGCAGCAGTCACAGTGATATCCAAGAGCCTTCTTCACTCTCTCTTTACTGAACAATTTCTGCACCATCATTCAAAGCTCTTTGCAATAAAAAGGTGGTCGGTAAGCAAGAATTACAGCACAGCTCCTTAGCTCCCAGCCAGCGCTTCCCGAGGCTATGCCTGTACCAGCGACTGCTGCAGGCTGCCGTCCATCCTCTGATCTTCCTGCCAACTGGCATGGCCATGCTGGCACCCACACGGACAAACCCTCTTCTTCTGAAAAAACAGGGTGGCCACATCCCAGCTGCCCACTGAGAGCAGCCCTGCCGGCTCCAGCCAAATACCCGCCGGGGAGGATGCTCACGGGGACAGTGCCAACATCGCGTGGCTGGGGCTCGAGCCAGGTTGTGGACTTGTGTCCACCCTGGGATGGGTGGCAGGGGGGGGTCTCTAGGCCCAGCAGGGTCGATTGATTCCCTGACCTCGGGGCTGCCCCCAGGAAAGTCTCCAAAGAAGCAGATCCATCAGCGCTGTGGGAAGGAGATGGGGAACTGATGTCCTCAGGGGAAGACTTAGGGGTTGTCTCAGACAACAAATTCAGTAGTTGCCTTGGGGGCAAAAACTGGAAGGCAAACATGCCCTTAAAAACATCATGTCCCTGGGCATGCTTTGGTAGAGATGAACTTTTTTCACCATGTTTGCAGCTTTCAGAGACAGATAGTGATTCCCCTTGTAAGCTCAAATTTTTAAGGCATTTCTGATATTAAAGACTCATCTCAGTTATCAGTTGAACCCCAGGTTCCCACTGGTCATTGCCTAAGGATACTGCGTGTAGGGTCACCCAGCTGGTGATGACAACTGGTCTGTAAAGAAGTACCCTCTTGGCCTACCCTCCTTTGAGGACAAACCCGTAGATCCCATCAGCCACATGTTGTCAGGGGTCTGGAGCTCCACGTTACCCTCTGTTCGTCTGCATTCGCTTTTGCCTCTCATCATCCACCTTCCGGCACATCTTCCAGGCACCATCCGAATCACAGACCTAATTCTTGGGTTTCGTCTTTGGCTACCACTTCTGTCCTTCTCTTTGCCTCCTCCTCAAACTCCTGCTGCTGCTCTCTGTCTCCAGGACATCACTATGGATAGTGCATTGCCCTCTAATGGATAGATTTCAAATTGAGCTCCTCGACCGACCAGAACTATTGGTAGGATCCTTTGACCCACTAATGAGGCAGGAGACTTGATATCCACATCCAGGCCACTTTCTATCCCCCACTTCCCTTGAATCAAATTGAAATACTTTTTTTTTTTCTTGATAGCACAGCCATTGGACTGAATGTTGCAGCTATTTTTATGAAGAGGCAGAGGAAATCCGTGCCAGTAGGAACCCTGGTTCCTTCATGTCCATGAATGCTTTAATTGGCTTCAGAGTTAGGAAAGCATTAACAAAGCTGATTTCTGTGATTCCACGCATCTGGATTTCAGGGCGTTTTTTTTTTTAGCTTGCCTAATCCTGCTTAAAGTCTTAAGATTTATTTGTATGTTTATAAGATGCTGCTTTTCTCATTATATGTACATTATAGTCACCATTAAAATAATACAAACAAAAGGAAAAACAGAATGGACTTGCAAGCAGCTGATAATTAATTACGGAGAACTTTTGAAAGGGTGGCTTAACATCTTAAGCAATTCCTTTTGCTGCCAGATACATGGCTTGTTTTATAAACTACAATCAATCTGCCATTGGGGGGAAAACTGCAAAATGAACTTAGTCATCTGAGCTCATTTTCAGTTTCAAAAACTGAAAGGCTTTGGAGTATAAAGTACCCTCTTCTTTTAATGTCAGTAAATAAGTTCATCTGTTTATATGGTTTTCAATACAAGTAAACTGCTTGCCATTTAAATAAGTTCAATCAGCTGTGAAAATTGACATTTTTAACCATAAAATCAGACTTCATCCTACCATGATATTAAATATTAAGGAATCATTTAAAGGACAGTATACATTTCAGAAACCTGCCTGGAGACATGAAGGCCAATTTCTGCCATTCACAAATAACGTACAAAAAAATGGCCCCTTGGCTTGGGACCTGCTGCTCTGTAAAAGCCACTTTACAGACTTATTCCAACATGGGAAATCATCGTTGCTCTGAGAAGACATTCAAGCTTCACATCCAGCCCTTGCGTGGCAAAAACACATCCTCGAAGAGGACTGCCAGCGAGGATGGATGGGAGAAGGGCATCGTATACTGATGCTCTCCCTGGTGATGGCATGTCCGGGTCTGTGGGAGGCTGCGGCAGGGCTCAGCATCCTCYGGTACCTGGAGCCTGGGGCTCTGTGAGCCTGGGAGGCATCTGCCCGGCCGTACCCTGCCCGTGGAGGTGAGCAGTGGGATTTCCAGCTCCCCTTGCTCATACGCATGGCTGCGCTTGCAAATGGCACTTGGGAATGGGACATTCCTACTATCATCGAGACTTCAGGAGGTCTGCACATACTCCTCTGGCCCCTGCCTTCTTTTTTTTCTTTTCCTTCCTTTTTTCCCCCGCTTCTATCCCATTTTGGGGACAAAAAAACCCCGCGCTGCTTCTGACCGGGCTTACAACTGACACAGCTCTTCACAGCTCAACACCCCTGATGTTTTGCCTGTGCCAAAGGGGTCTCATTGTGTAAGGGGTTTCCTTCTGAATAGGACAAAGCAAAACAGCGAAGCAGTGGGATTACTGGGCTGCTGAAGGGAGACAATGGGGAAACAAAACTCAGGCCGGAGAGACATTTATTTTTCGGAGGGGCATGGCTGCCCTTACACAATCCCTTTTAAAGCGCTGTGAGGTTTCTCTAACACAATCCAGTCCTGCAGCCAGGCAGAAATCCAGTGCGTTCGAAACCTTTTCATTCCATCTTTAATTTAAAAAATGTGCACCCATTTACTACCACAAACTGCAGGGGTATTAAGGTATAGGAAGATCTAATAACAGGCTTTGGGGTTTCTCTGCTTGAGCACCTCTGGACATTTCAAGCACCGAATGATGATGGCAGTCAGTCCTTTCCGTGCTGACTAGTTGATGTGGAAATCCGAGTGGGTGCAGGTTTCGGTGAGCTGCTGCCTGCTGACTGAGCACATGTCTGTCGTTCCCTGTCCCATACTGGCTCACTTTCGGCTTCCAGCATAAATTTTAGCTTTAAGTCCCCCCAAATGGCTGGAGGCTTTTCCGCTTGGGGGCAAGGACAAGGGGCGACCCTCTCTTTGTGGTTGTGGTAGTGATCTGCATCTGCGGTGGGGTGTGATTGAAAAAGAGGTGTTAATTCTGGGGGTGCTGGTAGGGTCCGGTTTTGCTCCTTGTTGGGGATTCAGGCTGTGACTGTGGTTCTTTCCCCTGTAGAAATTTTCTCCGGAGCCCCTCCAAYGCTGGAAGTTGAGCTTGCCCATACAGGACCACTCAATGCTGTCTCACTTCTCAGAGGTGCTGGGTATGAGCCCCCCAGATCAGCCCAAGGAATTAATTTCTTCTCAGGTTCCTACATGCCAAGCTGCGACTCTCTCCCTGCCTTGGGCATAATGGGAAAAATGYTGGAGAGAGAGCACTAATGCATCCCATGGGGCCGCTTGCTATAGGGCTAGCTCTTGGCACTCCTTTGTTCCCCTACAAAGGCCTGTGGGATGGGGAGAAGCCAGTCCCATCATAAGTAAACAAATGCGCTGAGTTAAATTTTTTAAATGGAATCAAAAAAGAACTATCATTGGAGAATTCCCTAAAGACACTGTTTTTGCTAGGGTTTTTTTAAATGTTGGCAGCCTCAGCAACTTTTACAGAGATGTCAGAGTAAATAGCCTGCGATCCTACAGCATCTTTTAAAAGTCTTTAAAGACAAGAAGGTTTTTATGCTTTCATATTAGATGAGTTCCTAATAGACATTCTGTTCATGTCTCCTTATTTTATGTAGTGTAGAAAAAAATAATAATCCCTGTCTGCAGCATATCTTAAAACGTACATCTTTAGCAATTTCTGACTTAAGGAAGAAAGAACTAGATACCTTTTGGACAGAAGACGATCAGAGTTTTCGGGGATTTGGAACATCCCGTAGCTTCTGCACCAGCCATAAAGGGGGAGGGAGGGGAAGAAATGTTTATTCTGTTTAACTTAACAAACAGAAATTTAAGTGAGGCTTAATCACACTGTGCAGGTAAATTTCCTGATACGCTATTAGAAGGCTCTTTCATCTTGCAGATTAAAGGCTACCTGGGGGAGTTGTTGCACAGTGAGGTAAAGGGTGCATTAACTCTCCTGGCTCAGTAAGTACAAGGTGGGCCATTTCACTTTCAAAGTGGAGTAAATTTTCTCTCATGAGGAGAGTTACTACAAGGAGCATTAGTACAGTGCACTATATATTTACAACTTGCATTTGGGATAGGGTTGATTTCCCCCCATAGAAGAGGTCAAAAACATGATGAGATACAGTAGCTGAAAGCTGAATCTCTCAAAATTCAACCTAAAAATGAGCATACACTCTTAACCATAGGCATTTTTAGCTCCTGGAACAACTTATCTAAATTTCCCATCATCTGACAGCTTTAAATCAGTCTGGATGTGTTCCTAGAAAATATACTCTAAATCAGCTGAAAGTCAAGAGCCTGATGCGTGATTCCCGCAGGGAGGGTCTACAGCCTACATTATGAGGGAGGTGAGACCAAGTGAGCAGAATGGTCTTAGAGTTGCTGAAGCCAATGAACAACGTCCCACACCACTCTCAACCAACTGCATCTGCCTGCTGAGCGAGTACCTTTTATAAATCATAGTTTTTTCCTTTCTGTATCAATCACTTGTTTCAACTCTGGAGCTTTCTCAAAGGAAATGTTATAGGGGCCCAAAACCTTCACCCATGGCTGAAGTGCAAACACAATGATGGGGTTTTAAAACATGGAGCTGGTTTTATTAAAGTCTCCTTTCTTCCTCATGCCTGGAACTCATCCCTAAAACCTTCAGACTCCATCCTTTTCTAAATCTACCTCCAAGGTGACAGATAAGGTGAAGCCCACCCAAACTACCTTTGAAGTTGTCTACATTGCTGGTGTCCACCTGACCCAGTCACTATGTATAGTGGAAGGAGAGAAAAAAGCCTTTGTAAAGAGTGACTCTTCTGACCAACGTTAGGGTGAGGTGAAGAGTGCCCTGGCCTCCCTTGGCTCTACCAACTGGATTGGCAGTGAGCGTAGGAGGACCTGAGGGTGATGAGCTCAGATAGATTTAGAGCCAAGACGGCGTTGCTTGTGTCTTGAAACAATCTCCAAAGGAGAATTTAGTGCAGCAAAGTTGGACGGGGGAGGTGGTTGTGACAATTTTTTATTAGACCTACTAATATCTCTAGGGGAAACCCCAGGTAAGCTTCTCAGAGTTGTGTTCCTTCACCAGGCCTGGTAAGAAACAGTAGGCTCCAAGGTAAATACAGGTTAGCTGCAACTGTTAATCCAATTCTCTACACAGGTCCAGCTTGAGGGCTAGGTGCTGAGGGCTGTCAAGAGGTGCCCACTTCCTAGGAGCACAGTTCCCTGCGACTGCAGGAGCTGTGCTGGCTGTGTATATGGGCAACTCAAGCCTTGCCTGTAGTACCAGCTGCCTCCAGTCCTCTCTGAAAACTGGCTTTCTCTTTTCCTTTCCATGTGTGTAAACCACCATCAGAAGCTCGGTGTTTCCTTTAATGCTGTAAATAGACAGCCTTCTAGTTCCATGACTGTGTTTGGCCTATATACTTTTAAAATATTGCTCTCATGGATCTCTATTCTCTTTATTTCAAGCTATTATCAAATCAGTGTGAACTCACAATGGAGATACACACAACACTTTACAATGAGGCAGGAATCATTCAAGCTACAATTGCATCTAGTTTTGCTGCAAAGGTGTGTCCTTTGTACTGTCTCTATGCTGATAACCTTGGAGACTTTGTTAAGGCAGAATGGAAGTTTGGAAGGATAAAGAGTGTCTATACCAAATCTGGAGATGTGACTGCAACTGAGATGGAGGCCTAATTAGCTTGGGCAGACCACCACGCTCCCGTGGGTACTGTAAATTTGATTCAAGCTAGTGCACCAATGTGGTGTTCTACAGTGCTGTATAGTCAAGCCACACTATTCAGAAGTAGATTGGGCATCTAACATTACAAGAAATGTCCTACTGTAGTGTTTATAAGACTATCTAAAGAGGGCTAAGACTGGGCCAAAGGAATGGCATCCTAGAAATCAGGATAATTTCTTAACAAGTAAATCTCTTACACTATGGAATGATTTCCAGTGGCAGCTCTATTGCTTGGGATATTTAAATCTAGATCTGGAAACAATAAAAATCAGCAATAGGATATGAGCATCCAAAAGGCATCCTCCAGCTCTGTTTCCATTGAAACCATGAACAGAAAAATGGTGATGGATTTACCATCCTGAGCAATTCTGAGGCCATTCCTGGCAGATGGCACTGGACCTGACCTGCAAGACTCTACCCAGACACCACCCTCCCTACCCCACTACAGGACATTAGCTTATGACTGCTACCAGCTAGTAGGTGAGCCACATTTCTTAAGCAAGGTGAACAAAGTTGTTCAAATCTTCTGCTGAGCCACGAGGAAGTCATTGTTCCACCAGGATGTAACAAGGGATGCTTTAGATTATTCTGCGCATATCTGTGTTGGCCCTGCTACTATGACATCCAAGGGCGCTTCAGCATTAAAGAGGGTTTTTTAGGCAAACAGCAGGGTAATAGACAGGTTTTACTAAGTGCTTCTAAAATCTCTACAGACAAATTTAATTCTTTAGTGCACAGAGCTTCAAGAATTACCTTGGTGGTTATTGTGTCTTTGAAGCGCAGAACAGCCTGGATACCAACCGCAAAAGGCAAGTACCAACTGGAAGTAGATGGAATTAGGGTTGCTTAGTTGTATGGAGATGTGAAGTGAGGCTGGGTTCAGACAAGGACCTTCTTCTTGTTGGATTGTGGTTTTCTTGTTTACACTCTTCTGCATTACCTCTTTCTGATCCAGCAAATCTGTTTTAGCTAAGCCATATGTGCGCCTGCTTGTAATAATTGGTAAAAATGGAATTGAGAGAGTTCAGCAGTAACCAAGGGCACCGATATCCCTTGACCACTCCTAGAACTGCTATATCTGAGGAATATGCAGCTGGAGCAATACACTGGGGACCCATCTTACATTCCCTGGACAAAGCAATTTTAATATATCTTAAGCCTAGAAGTTACAGTCTGCAGATCATGGCAACTCCAGTGGGTCTATAAAATCATAGATCTTCTTAAAACAGAGGAGGGCCTTTGAAGAAAGCAGAAACAAATAGGCTGAATATGGGTTGACTTCCTGATTTGTGTCCCTCCTGTTTATCAGGGCCCACACCCTGTCTCATTCCCTTTATGCTCTTTATACATCAAATGGCTGAATAGCTACTGTGAGTAAATCTGTCATTATGGCCTTACTTAGCATTCAGACCAACTTTCCTGTTGGATGCAACTTGTGGGATCCTAACTTTGCAGACCTAAGACGGCTTGCATAATTTGTGTTCATATGAATAGAAGCTTGTGCATTTTGAAATGTTACAATCAAATAATCCCATCTGTACTTGGGAGTCTGTAGCAGGCTGACTTACAGTTGCCTTTTTGCAGTAATTATGGAACTTCCTTGGTAGGAAGCATTTCAGCTGAGCTAAACCTCAGTCCTCTCAGCTTTCAACTTCCTCGCAAGATRAGATTTGTAAACCCAGTGGAAAATTCTGCATTTTGCATTTTAACGATCTCTAGGAAGACTGACCACTTAGTGACAGCATCTTCTGCCTTCTTCAAAACATCTCCAATCTCCTATACTTCAAAATCCCCATGAGCTTCCAAGATGACAGGAAGGTATTTTTATCTCTAGCCTTTCCCTGACTTCCGAGCATTTCATTTTTTTCAGTAAGTACAGTGAAGACCCAGAGAAGATTGCTCTCATCTCCCAATTCGAGCTTTGCCCATCCTCCTGATAATGAAATACACTGTTGTCTGGTTTCTCCCTGCACAGCATTTTTGGCTGTAGGTGGGATACAACGAAGTCTTCATCAACATGAACAATTAAAATAAATTCCCTGCTGCTTATTTGTACTGTATTTTGAAATTATAAGCGAAGATTTTTTTACAAACTGGATTTTCAAAGATCTGTCTTTGAGGTCTGAATACACGTTAATAAGTGTTTCCTAAATTCCAGTCTCCTCCTCCTCCTGTCACTGGTGAGGGTTGCTTAGTATTTCTGAAAAATCAGAAATACTATCATTGCTAAAATGTGCTGCCAGACAGAATTTGATATCTATTGTTAAAGTTCATTAGACTGAAGCCAAAAAAAATCCCCGTCTGGTTTGGTGCAAAGCTCTTTTTCCCCTGAGTGCCTTTGGCTACGAATTCTGCATATTCTAATTTTAAAGTATCATTCATTTTCTATTTGGTGATAAATGCTTTCCTGTGTAAAAGTCTTTTGATTGCTCTGCTAATTAAAGTGGATAGTTTCCTTTTATGTTAGGTGACTGGGCTTCTGGGTAACTGCAGTTTGCAGGGAACAGCCAAGGTTACGCGGCAGTGTTTATTACCTTCACTCTCATCACCAATGGGTACATGTTCTGGAGCTCCAAATTCTCAGTAAGAAAACGAATATAAGAAAACGAGGAATTTGTCATTTTGGGTGCTTTTTGGTCCCCCTTTCCTAGGAATGGCTTTTTATCCATTTGCTCTCCTAGATCCATTACACCGTGAGAAAGTTTTGATGACTTAAAGGGCAGAGAGACAGAAGTAGGAATGGAATTTCCATGTTGTCCCTTTTTCCCCCCTCTGAGCCTATTTTGGTCAGCACAGATATTAGTGATTGTGGCACATGAACATGTGCCGGGAAACTCACTCTTTTTGTGAATGCTATCTTAATTACCACACAACACTGTGCCTTCACTTCTGCAAAAATGCCTCTCTCTTGATCTGAACTGCTCTGGCAAGTGCGGGGGACTTGAGCTGAAATATTAGAGAAAACACAGGAGAATACCCTGAACAGAACAGAAGGTGAATAACCATGGCCAGCCAGGCCAATCTATTCAGAGGAAAGCCTCTGCGGGTGGAGATCTAGCTACCACCCAGGGGAACGTTGTTCTTCCAGGCTGGACTTCTCCTGTGATGGATATCAGCCACAAGCTATCAAAGAAGGGCCTCGAAATATCTCAAGTGAGTATCTGATAAAGGGCATTAGTATAAGCAAAGAGAACTACTATACAAGCAAAACTCTTTCCAGTGAATGGGACTTACAGAATGCATAACAAAAGATCAAGGGGAAGATGTGGAAGTTTTGGGGTCTCTCTGGAAGGACGTTACTCACATCTTCAGGATGCTCTTGCCTGTAGGTGCGTGTTCCTGCAGGTCTGTAACTATCATGGTGCCTCTGTGTCAAGTGCGCACATGGATTAGGGGTGCTGTTAAAATGTGACATTAGGATCTTCAGCTGTTTTCACACTGTCAAGGTGACCAGGAGCTCTGCTGATGGTATGCAAGTGTTTTTGGTGAGGGGGAAGGTTCCTGTTGTTTCTGAAGCCTACAGAAGCTGGTCTTCAGACCTCACATGGAGCAACAAGGGGTACAAGCCTTAAAGGCCACCCTCAGAGCTAGTGTCTAAAAGGATCTTAAACTCAACAGGATCAAAACTCATGGACCAAAGTTTGGGTTTAATACAACATCATGACGACAGTTCTCAGGGAAGTTCTGCCAGCTGTCTTACTTCAAGTAAAATTTGGAGATATCTGGAGACCTAGTCTGACTGCTCTTCTCTGAATGCTAAATATCCCTTTCAGACCCCAGTTTCCCCTGTCCTGAGTAGCGGCAGAAATCGTGAGCCTTGCAGGTCACATCAGCGAGGGAAAGCAACCATGGATGCAGCATCTGCGTATAGGGTAACTTGTTTTAGTCAGACCCCTGAAGCAGCAGGAGCCATAAACTGACAACCTTGTAACAGCACGATTTTTGGACTCCACAGGAACAGAGGGAACCCAAACTGAAACTCTTTAGGCTTGAATGCTTTGATCCTCACAGGACTCTACATAACCTGAGCTGGGAACATTTAAATCATCCTCCCAAACAGAACAGACCTTTGAGGTTAAGAAGAGCTTGGAAGGCAACATGTGCTGATATCCCCATAACCATGCCTGCTGCCTATCATGTGAGGGGAAAAAAAAAATGAAAAAAAATTTGCCCTGTTATTGGAGACATAGCTCTCTGCCTGCCCTGGTTAAGGTGCTGGGGTGCAAGCTGAGATCAGTCCTGCCCCACATGCAACCTTCCCCTTTGTACCTACAGCAGCAGACTGCATGGCACACTGCATTAGTTATAAAGCTACACTGTGCACAATACTTCGACTCGTCTATAGTAACCAGGAATTTCCTTTTATAACCCAGACAGTACATATTGTCTATATGATTTCCCCAGAACTGTCTCTCTTGTTGTCTGTGAGGCAGAGCCACTGGGTGAATCACCAGCAAGATTAAAGAAGCTGCTATAGTCTTCTTGTTCTTCATTTCCACAGATGTGCCTGTTCCTTACAAGCATTAACAGAAACGAAGAGCCCAGACCTCAGGAAGCCGCACAACACAGCCTCCCGGGTCTTGTTTACACAGCAATTCCCATTTCTAGGAGCTGGTGACCTGCAAGAAAGCCATCACCTCCACCTGGAGAGATGCTCCTGTCTGGAAAGCACAGCACGTTTAAACGGGGGAATCATGGCTTGCTTAGTCCCTGTTTTGTATTTGCATTTGCAGTGACAGATGAGCATTGCCACATCTTTAAAGCCAGGGCAGTCTCAGGTGAGTGCCTTTGAAACTCCCCTCCTTACACTTTGGGGTTTGGATCCCAGGATTTTGACTTTGGGCCATCCCTACCCAGCAGCTGCGTTGCCACTGCTGAACAGTGACTCTGACTTTTGCTACCCTGTTCTGAAACCTCCCTTAAAATGTGGAGGGAACCAGGGGAAAAAAAGACACCACAACAGACAGGTGAGTCTAACACTCGGCCACTCCAGCTGTAATGCCTGTAACGAGTTGTCATTCATTACCAGGCAGTCTTACACGTGAAACAAATGTTGTTCACCTTCCAGGTATCCTCTTGTGGGCATGATGCTGACTGCCCTGTGGAGGTTAATTGCCTATTTAGAAGTGCCACTTTAGGGTAATACGCTGCTAATAGGTAGCCAGCAGGTCCTGAAAAATAAATATTCAGACAAATAATTCTAGAAAGCAGAATTTCTCTGGATGTTATGGAGTCACCACAAATCCTCCTAATAATGCATTTTAAGCCTGGCTGCATTGGTTCACTGCGATCGTAATTCCAGAGCACCCGTAGAGCTGATGTGGATCTGGGGAGTTGTTTAACAGATGGTTTCTTTCGGAAGCTGGATAAGAAGAACTGCCTGTTAGGTACAGGACAAGCAGCTGTGTGAGGATTTTTTGAGTGTTCAGGTAGCCTTCCAGCTCAGCACTTCTCTGGATTTAGTCACTACGCCTGACTGAGTGAAGGTAATGGTTAATATGGAATTATATAAGTCCAGGAATAGTACAACTTGTGTTCAGGCAGAAGATCTCTGACTTTAGGAAGAGGGTAGGCTACAGCAGCAGTGTACAGAGGGCTCCTTTAAGTCTGAGGCAGCAAGTTTAGGCATGGGAGAAGAGACTTGGGCCAAAACTCTGCCACCAAGATGTAGATTAGAGGCAGTCTCAGACTGTGGGGAGAGTGCTCTTCTCCAAGTCCTCAGTCAGGGTTTGAAGTTCTTTCTGTGATTCCCTGATCTTATCATGGGATGATTATTGTAAAGTCTAGGAGAAACACTGTATCATTCCCTATTTCTTTTTAGTATAGCCAAGATCTGCATCCTGGTATGTTTATTCTGAATGATTGAGTCCTGAGGTCATTGGGGAGAGCCATTACAATCATCTGCAGTTCTGCTAAAGCCAGAAAAGTTGGACTTGCTCAAACCAGGTTCAAGATTTCTTGGTCTTGTAATGACTGAGAAGATGTGGGTCCCCATGGGAATTGTACCATCCATCACTGAGATTTTCAACAGAGGCTGCGTGAAGACTTTTGGTCTATTCCTGCCTTGTGAAGTCCCGGAGTTGAACTTACCTTCATACAGCTGTGCCCTTATGTTCTCCAGTTCTTGAAACCACATCTCATTGGCAACGAAAGCCTTGTGCCATGGTGGGCTTTTTGCCTTCTCTGTGAGAAGATAAACTCATGGCAAGACCCACAGCTGTGTGTTTGTGATTAAGGAGAAAGAGTTCTCATCAGCTTTGATGGACATTGGTTTGTGTTTCATATCATGCAGGGGAAAAGCTAGTTCTGGAAGAAATGATGTTTGCTGTTCATATCACATCAATCATTTCTCATTATGGCATGCATAACCAAGTGAGTTGGATGCCTTTCCTTGATGTGGACACTTTTCTATAGGATGCTTTGTGACACCCTAGTCAAAGATCAGACCAAGCCCTTAAATCCATTGCTAGCACTATGAACAGCATCATGATGAGCAAGTAAGTTTGCTGTACTAGGAGTGTAATTGTAAAGAAATTCAAATCAATATAGGTCTAATCTAAGTTAAACTGAGCTTTAGGGATTAATCAAATCTTAATTACAGACCAAACCACACAGCCACAGTTATTTCTAAATTCACTGAATGAGCATTCATGCGGGTGCTAGAAACTAAACATCACCTTTTTGCATTACTGTTATTAAACAGTACACATTCATAACCTTTTCAGTTGTAAATTATTAATGTGTGTAGTTATACTTTTAATTAAGACAAACTCTTAGGGACAGATTCTACTACTGTTATTTATCTTGTGCCTTTTCCCACCAGGAGTTCTCTTAACTTCAGTGGGATGGTTCATGTGATAAGATACTATTAATTTGTATTTATTTTTGGAAGAGTGCATAGCGTGTTAGACCATATATTCAACGAGGGAACAGTCATGTCCAAAACAACTTGAAATCTAAGACCAACGGGCAAGAAGACACAAATTAAAAGAGAAGGAAGAGCAATACAGAAAAAGGATGGACAAGCAGGGTGGTAAAATTTATAGCTAACATCACTCCTGTGTCCAGAACAGGTGATAAAGAATTTCTGAAGGTCATAACTGAATTAGGTGAGTGGACAGCGTGAAGGTACATGACAAGTTAGTATTAGCAGTAGTATTATTTTGTGGRCTTAGCTGTGGATCAAGGTCTTACTTTGTTAGGCACCATATAAACCCAGATCAAGGTGAGAGTCCTTGCCCTGTTATCCTTCAGTTAAACCATTGCTGGTGAATGTAAAACAATCCATATAAAAAGAGTGGAAAGGAATTTGAGTACACTTATTAGTTGCAGATGCAGCACTATCGTAAGACTGCTGCAATGATAGATGGCAGGGGATCTCAGGATAATTTAAAGGGACTTCAAAAGGTTTAAAAAAATCTTCTATTAATTACAAAAATGTTAATTAAGGCAAAACAAACTGAGTTATGTTGACTTACATTGGCTCAATACAAGTCCTCTATGGGGGCTAGTGAGTGTTTATCTCGGCAGCCACTAATTACAGGTGCCTCTTCCACGCTGGAGGACCTGAGCTGCTGTCAGCAGTGAAAGGTAGTTAGCAGCTCCCTGTTTGGGGAGTATTGCACAAGGAAAGATGAGCTCAAAAGAGAAATGCACTTGCAGGAAGCTTGAGAAACAATGAAGCACCTTAGTAACAGCACTGACCAGCAGAAAATATCTCTGAATCATTACTGCACCCTTCTCACTTAAGTTTTCAGCTCAGGGTACAGCTTCTGTCAAACAGGCAAACAAAAGGTTAGGATGTGTAAGAAATGGGATGGAGTAAATTTCAACGTGGTATAAAACCAAGGCTTCTCTCTCATCTGGAATGCTATATGTCACTGCCAAGGGAATTAAAGGATGTTCAGATAAGGATGACAAGAATAATTTGAGACCTGGGGAAAAAAAATCGTCTATGGAGAGAGATTGAAAAGATAAGTGGTGTTTACGGTAGAAGGGAGCTAAATAAGAAGGGCTGTGATAAAAGCTCCTGCTGTCAGGGCTGTGGCAAGGGAAAGAGAGGGAATGGTGAAAAGGAACCCAGGAGGTGTGAGCGTGCCTGAGCCTGTGGGCAGAGGTGCTGCTAAGCCCGCTCGGGAAGACATCAGGCAGGGTGGTGGGAGAGCCAGGGGCATCGGGAAGGAGCCAGAAATCCTGCTAGGGCTGAGGACGTGACTTGGGCTCCAAAGGGAAGGGACACACACTTGTTGCCAAAACTTCCCGCCCTAACTCTGTGCACTATCAGAAACAGTGAAAAGGAAGCCGGCTCAGCATTTTTTTTCATGTCTCCCAACACAAGGCATAAAAGAGTAGAAGGCAGGAAACTCAAGATTAGTAAGAATTGCCACTGTGGAAAACATGATGGGGTTGTGGAGCTCAGTTCCACTGGATGTTGTAGTGGCTGAGAACTTGAAGAGATTCAAAGAGGGATTGACCATTCTTGTGAGGAATTAAAACCCAGTACTGCCATAGTGAACATGAACAGACTATTTGGAGCAAACAGGCATTCTCCAGCTCCAGGGGTTACACCATCTCCTAACTATCAGGAGGTGAGATGAGGCCTTCATGCAGAATGTGGTCTCCAGAGGGTTTCCTTGCACACAGCCTGACGTAGCCTGAGACAAGGTCCAGGGCAGGATGGAGGCAGGTTGGTTTCACTGTTGCCAGTTGCCTGTTCCTGAGATGGAGTGTGTGTGAGAGGGGCTGTCCTCCAAGAAGGTCAACTCTCATGCAATTATAGTTTTCCCCATGGCTTGGAGAAAGCAGGGTGGCTTGACATTGCAGCTCTGAATAAAGAACAGGAGCCCTGGGCTGTGCTCACAGCTTCACCGCTGGTTCCTTAGGTGCTCTTCTCCACACCACGGTTTCCTCACGTGTAAAATGGCGTCAGTGACACCAACCACACTTGAAAGTTTGATGATCTACTACTAAAAACTGCCACACAAGTGCTAATAACCTATATTTTTTGGTCACATAATGCATGCTTCGCTCCACAGGAGGAATTTGTTCCCAGCAAGAAGCTCCAGCTGCCTTCGGTGTCACCATCCTTGCTCTAGACAGGAGTTTAGCATTTCCTCTCCCTCACCTCATTCAGGAAACTGTTCCAGCAAGAAGTTAAATTGAGTTTACCCAAAAGCATTTAATTTAGCTTCACTAAGACAGTTATCCTATATTAGATAAATACCCACTGGGTTTTAAGAGCATATTTATTTGAAGATTAACTACAAGGCAGAGTTGTTTATCCAGTGGGTCAACTGGATTAACGAGGTGAAAACTGAAGCACCTATTCTATTATACTACAACTGATGACCTAGTTTTGATACTTCGGTATTTCGATTTATTCTAAGTCACTTCACCTTGTGCTTCTCCTGCTCCTTCTATCTAGCCAAAGCTGCTGACTTCAGTCTGTCCAGCTTCATGAACGGGGAACTCAGTTAAAAATGGGTCAGTGGGGTCAATGATATTTAAGGAGTCTTTGGGACGCAATCTGGGGTCTTTCTTACTCTTCCTCCTTCTTGCCCCATCCTCCTCCCATCTTTCTGCATTACAGGCTCTCTGCAGATCTCAAATCTTTATTCTTCAGCTTATTCTGAAACGTCAGTCTTTCTTTTGCAGTAGGTTTGTATTCATTAGTCCAATAATGTTCCTCCAAAACAAATTCTTCCCATTAGCCAGAGGAAGCGATTCAAGGCTGCGCTGATTGTGCTTCAGTTGCCTGAAGATAGGTGCCTAGTGCCATCTGAGATGGTCTAGCATCTCCCACTTGCTGCTGCAGAGGAGCACAAGTAGATTTTATATTGTACCTACCTGCCCCAGATGTCCTGGATATCCCTACATCCATATACCACATACCTATTTTTTGGCAACCGAGTCCTGTATTTTTGTGCCTAATTGGATGCCTCCTCCTTCATTATGGGATATGAGAAAAAGAAATGGGGATGTGAAAGTATTATGGCTGTAAATTTAGACTTTCAAAGCAAAGGAGCTAAGTGTCAGGTCCTGTTGACTTTCAGCTTATTCTCTGCGTTTGTTTGAAAATACCAGCCATGATCCTTACAAGGCCACAGGTAGCAGCGCTACACATAGCACCAACAGCATGGCATCCCAAACTAGTCATGACAGTCTTGCTTGAGCCAGTCTTGAAGAGCTGCTTTAATCACAAATCCAGCAGAAAAGTTCACCTCTCCAGTGATAAGGAAATCAAAATCTCTAATCTTCCTCTAATCAGGGAAATGTGGGGGGTTTTGTTGTTGTTTTCACGGAAAAGACAACTGATATTCTAGACCAGGGACGTGCAGCAGACTAGTCCTTATGGGCATTAGTAAAATGAATCTAACTCCAAATTTGGTGCCAGTTTGGGTGGAGTTTTGATCAGAGGGCTTCCAGCATTCCCCATCAACCGAAACAGTCCTTTCGTTTTGTTTTTCATGCAGTGACACATGGGAAATGATGAATTAGCTGGAAAAAACAAGAACGAGCAGTAGACTATATGAAGGGCAAGGAACTAGCTTGAGGGGAAACAACCATCAGTTGTGCTGAGCAGTGACCTCTTCCAGGGGGCAAAAGATACAGATAGAGCTTGGCACCAAAGGTAGAAGGGGGGGGGAAGGAAAATGTGCTGGTGACATAAAGTTGAGAAGCATTGTCGGTACTGAAGGGGCTCCAGATATCCTACAGGAAAGCCTGGATGACCTCACAAATTGAAATAGCAGAAATGGGATGAAACTGTAAAATCCTGAATGCATGACCTTGCACTTTGCATTAATTCCTGCCATAATCTGTGGATTTGCCAAGAYTGCAAAGGAGAAAGACCCAGATGTATTGGTTAATCATGAGATGTCTGAGCTACCAACGTCACGTCACGTCATGTCAGACTAATGCAATCCTGAGATGCATCGAGAGACACATTTCTAGCAAAGATACAGCTGTATTAATGCCATCGTACAGGCGGCTGATGAGGCCTCTTCTGGAACAGCATGTACAATTCCCATCACTGGTGTTCAAAACTGATGAATTCAGATTGAAACAGGAAGGACCACTGATCAGGGAAACGAACAAACTGCTTTGCAAGAGGAGATTACAAATTCGACTCCTTCAGCCTGGGAAAGACAAATGTATATAATGGCTGCTTATAAACGTATCAGGGAGGTAAACATCAAGGGGGGGATAGACCTATTAGCCTGAAGGACAGCATTGGCACAAGAATAAACAGGAATGAATTGGCCATAAATTTAAGCTAGTAAATAGGAAGAAGCGTGCAAGAGACAGAAGTGAGTCTGTAGCAGCCTCTTCTCTGAACCATGGAGAGGAAAAACCTGGTTAGGTTTAAGYTGGAGCAAGATCATTTCTGAAAGGGGAAATATGGAATCTGTCACTGCAGGGGCTTGTTTAAGAAACAAAAAAAAAMCCAAAAAACAAACGGAGGCACCTTTTAACCTGGAATAACCTTTTTTGGTTTTTTTGCAAGTCCACTGCCCACAATAATGTTGCATGGATATGAAAGGGGGAGATGTCAGCTGCAGGATGCCTTCTAGGCAGAACTCCAGCATCCATACTAAAAGAAAGTCCTCACTGACATGTAGTGTTGCTATTGCTTAACTATTCTTCATACACTGAACCCAAGAGCCCCATTTCTCCAGGCATTCTGCAGTGCATAGGTGCAGTCCCTGCCCCAGAAGCTTACAAACGAGGGCAGGACTTCTTGTTTTGTTAAAAATGTTTTATGGTGTCTCAGGATACTTTCCAAACGGGGCCAAACCATTGAAATAAATTCACAATATGCTTTTAGTGTTCGACTGATATATTAAACTGGATTATAGACTTGTATCATAGGAAATTATACTTGCGCTTTAGTTCCATTAGCCTACTTTAAACATTGGTATTAAAAGCGGATACTTACTTAAATACCAAACTGTGCCTGGGTTATAATCTGTTTCTCAGATATCATAGATCATTTGCAAACCACAAAGCCCCTTTGATCTTGCAGAATGCTCAACTGAACTTAAAAGGAAATTAAATGCAGAGCTCAATTTTTCATTAAATTGTCACCCACTGTTTTAGAGTTATGACTCTTCAGATCTGTTTCTTCTAACAGGTGGACAAACAGAATGTTAATACCATGGTATCTGCGGAGTTATAAAATCTGCGCTGAGCAAGAGATTTTCTAATTATGACTGCTTCTTTATTAGCAAGACTAAAATCTCATTTTTCCAAAAAGTCTCAGGACACTCTAAAACATGACGGAAAAATCAGGGCTTTAAAAAACTGGGGACAATTCTGTAGCCTCGGATGGTTTAAGGCAATAAGAGCTAAACAGATTTTATAAAATTGGAGCTGCAAAAATCAGGGCTTATGTGCAATTAAAGAAGTCCTGGATGGGTATTTTGCCTTTATAAAATCTGCAATACAGATGCAGACTTTGATTATGAAACTAAAACTGCAGCATTAAATCTTGCAGGTGTTTTTGCCAGGGACATCAATGGGTGCAGAACCCACCTCCATGAGAAATTCCCAACTCGCTGTATCTCACTGAGCAGGATCGCAGCAATCGTTTTGCACCCTAGAACTGCCTCTCCAGCTCCAGCTCCTTGAAACACCGGCTGTGCAATGCCTCTAAGAGGCTGAATCAGGAAGCTGGTTGATATAAGCCATAGGTGTGTGTTGCATGACTCTCTTGCTATCTCATTCTCAGAGAAAAGATCTATTCCAGCTCCATCCAGACAGCCTTTGGTGTCTAATCCAAACTGTGGCAGCTCACCATTTTAGGCTTGAAAGCCTCCAGGTTTGGCAAAGATTGTGGTCGTAATAGATAGACTTACCAAGCTACCTATTAAGGTCACAGTCTGATGCTGCAGATACGTCAAAGACTGGCTGGGGGGGAAAGAAGCTGCATGTTGAATGCATCCAGTAGTAACATCCATTCTTGTGGATCAGGGTTAGGGTCGAGTTGTGCTAAGAGCTAAGCAGAATTAAAAGCTGACTTGGATCTGTGGATTACCTGTGCTCCAAATTCCAGTTTTTTCATACCAGAAAGCTACTGGTGAAGGGGAATGACTGCAGTAAGCGTGGCTGCTCTGTGTTTGTAGAGCTTCGTCTGAATCGAGCACATTTCTCTGCGTCTCATTTCTTTTTTGTGTAGCTGGACTTTGCTTACAACTGGGATTTTTTTTTTTTTTTTTTTTTTTTTACTTTTTAATTGCATCGATTTTTTAATTGGAGGATTTTTGGGTGGGTTCTGTCAGGTCCAACAAGTCCTGTTCTTGGAAATCTGGGGTTTTTTGGCAGGGTTTTTGATAAATCTCACTCTGGTTTCAGAAAACTTTCTCTTTTGAGAAGTTGGCTGAGCTTTTGTTTGTTCGCACAGTCATCCCTCTCTCCCAGGAAATGCGTTCAGATCTAACGTCTTCTTCTGTGAACAGCCTGGTTGGCTCACCGGGCTGTTAGGAACAGCGTGCTGGCTGCGTTTACTGCTTTTATACCAGAGCCTTAATGCTCTGACAAGTTGAGAAATGAAGAGCAGAAGATGTTTTCGAACTGTGGAAGAAAAGAAATGGTGAGGGTGTCTGAGCCTAGGTGGGGAGACAGACACCCCTTTTCATCCTGAATTTCAATAAGACTGTGAAAGCACAGCTATTATTTCCCAGAAGAGGAGTTTGCAAATACTGGGCAGATGCTTTTATTATAGTAATACAGTCAATGCTAGTACAATAAAAATTAAAGGCAACTGTTTCCTCTGAGCCAGAGAGAGAGAGAAGACACTCTTTGCGTACCGTCTTTCCACAAACACTGGTGGAAGGAGCAGTACTTTAGGATGCTTTGAAAAGCAATGGATTAAGACGAAAGTGTATGAATTTCCATCTTCAAGACCTATTGCAAAGCACTGTTAGTGAGTATTACAAAAGATTGCAACTGAGGTCTGTCAACCCTGGCTTGTTTTACCTGAGCCCTGCAGAAACTATGGGTTTTAACTGTAGCCTAGTGGAAAAAAGCCCAAAGAGTTGCCTTTTCCAGGTATGTATCTTCAAGATCGTAGCTGTCCTGAAAAAATTTTCAAAACCAGAGTTCTAAGGGGATCACCTCTGAGAAATGTCCTCTCCACACTCGACACCTGAGTGAGAGCAATTCTACTGACACAGATCTGGTTGATCCTGAACAATTTCTCTGATTGGTTTGAAAATCTTTCCTTAATTAGTAAATCAGTGCACAAAGGAATAGCTCCAAACTCCTTTTGAGATTGCTATGGCTTGGGTCAGGTTCCCATTGACATTCTTCTCCAGTAGCGGTAAAGATGCGGCAAGACTAGGAGTTTATGTTGACATCCTGCTCATCGACCACCCATTGAGCCTCATCGTGCCATGCACACGCATACATACAAAAAGAACATCCCTGGCTAGAAGGAAGGAGGAGGCTAAAAAAACCCAGATGGGTGCAAACATAACAGGGAAGCATGAGGCAACAGCAAGATAGTTAAAACTAGCTTGAAAATACCTTGGACCTCTTGACCCCTACCCCATCCCCACTGTAGTGTTTTAGCTATTGTGTGCAAACAAAGTGCAGGGAGGAGAAGCTTTAAAAATGGCACTGCAGTCAAAAAACTTTTAAAAAATTCTTTACGCTTAGCCTCCATTAGTCTTGTAATGTTAATTAGGTCTCCTGGGAAGTAAACGTTCTTCCAGGACAGCCTTTTGCTGGGAGGCAGAGTATGGATTGGAGGGAAGATGATCATTCTTTGAGAACAGAAGGCTCAGAAATCCCCTTTGATAATTGGCAGGTCTGGCTTACTTGTAGATTCCCCATGATATTACCTGCCTATCTGTGTGGGAGAACCAAAATCCAGAATCCAATAGAGAGGGTTAAGTCTTCCTTTGTGTGGTCATAAATTTTTAACTTCAGAAAATGATGGGCCCTTACAAACCAACCCTTAGCCACTAGCAGTTTGTTTTTGAGGGCTCCTTAGGGCTCTGACTATCATCGATGATGTGTTTGATATGTTTAATGCTTAGATTCAACTAGCTAACTACCAATAATTAGCCCTTAACCAGCAATACTCGGCCTTTGAAAGTGAGAGGAGGTACATAGTACACAGGGATGCTGCAAGCTTCCCAGTGTGTTTCTGTCTAGGTACTTCAAAACCTGTGATAGCAGGAAAGGCTCCATCCAAGGGGATGACCATTTGCATCATGGCGCTTAGAGACTCTTGATCCATTTAAGCATTTCCAAGGAACAGCTTACCGACAAGTAAAAAACTTTACCCCATCTTCCAGGCTCAGGAGAGCAAGGCTACCAGTATATTATATGACTACATCACATAACCTCCAGACAGAATATGTTATTAGGATTTATTAGGTTATAATCCTTTTTTGATTAAAAATTATAAATCAGCTCATGTTTGATGTTAACCCGTAAATGCATAGCACATGTCAAGCAAAGCATAGCATACATGGCCCCTGGGGATGCATGGAGGAGCCCACCCTGCTGCTTCCACTGCTTTGCAGAAAATAATGGACCCGATCAAAGGATTGCGGCCCGTGCTGTGTCAGGGACATGGCGTTCAAGAGGTTAATTCTCAGAGATGGAGCATGCTAAGCTGTTGCGTTTGATTTATTGTCCCTCCTTTCTTCTTGTTTCTCCTTGAAACATAAAAGCTTGCAGCCCACAGACTCTTGACATTTCTTTTAAATGCTCTTGTCATTCAGAAATTGCCACAGTCATCTCCCGTAACGTTGCACTTAGTGTTCCCAGCCTGTTTGGGGTTACTTGCAGAAGTTGAAAAGGAAATACAAATAGATTACAGGGCTCAATCCTGCAAGGTAGAGAGTCTTCTAGCTCTGAACCAATAAAGCACTTAACCATTTACTTAACTTCAAGGGTGGGAGTAGTCTGACAGAACTGTGTTACCACTAACTGAATTATAATCTTGAGAATGAAAATGTGAAGATGTCTGCAAAATAAACAGCCACTCTAGCTACCGAGGGCAGGTGACACTGTGTGGGATTTTTAAAGGATCTTGTTGATTTATGAGCACAATTATGGCTTGCACTGGAACCTGCCACTTAAATGCTTTTCTAAAAATCTGCCTCCCTGTGATTTGGGGTTAGGTCCCTGGGCTCCTTGAATTCTCTTTTGCACAGCAGGACTGTTTTTCTGCTCATCCTGACCATACCATGCAGGTCTCTCTCTCTCTAATGCATGCTAATGAAGCATGGAGAGTCTTTCAACGAGCAAGACAGTTCAAGAGGTTTGCAACTTATTATCCCAGACCCAAACAGCTCCGTGGGAAACTCAGTCTCTGGCCTTTTTAGCCATCTAGGGTTAAGAATAAAAGTTGAGGGTTAAGAATAAAAGTTAAGAAAATTCTGGGCTTTTTGGAAAGCACCTTTATTTACTTCAACACAATGCAAGAATGCCAGGTGGAGCTTTCATCCATTTATGAGCCATTGAACTCACAGCGCATTTTTTAGCTCTATTAGTGACGTATATGAACAGGGATAGAGATCATCAGCTTATAAATGGTGCTACATTCAATATGAAAACAAGCATAATACCACCTTCAATATTGCCTTCTGAAAGACAGCCAAACAGAGTGAAGACACCTATCAGGACCTTCACCGATCTCTGATTGATAGGAAAGGTCCTATGGTTCTGACCTGACTGGTGCTGTTGATCACAGATAGTGCTTAGGTTTGGTTTCTTATCTGTTGTGAACCTTATCCTCCATCCACTGCTCATCTCCAGGAAATGTTCCCTGTGATCTAGTCCCTGTATACAATTTTTTTTTTCTTTTCTTGGAAATCTTCTTGATTTATCCTTTTTGGTGGAATTTATTTTTTTGTGACTAATGCTTCCAAAATCCTTTCCTTTCAGCCCTGAGCACTAGGGAACCTGAATACTAGCCAGCTCTTCCAAGGACACATGGAACTCGTATTTCCTAGCTGAATCCTGACAGTTCACTGGGCAAGAAATCTTTTTTTTGTCTCGCACACACTGTAAATTGGAATAAAAAACTTAACTTTTTCAAGTTGCTTGTGGCTGAATGTAGCAGTTGTTTCAATGAAAAGGTCATGCAAGAAAAGCATGACAGGATGGTGGCAGATTGGGGTTTCAGACCTCCTCAGTCAGAGGAAGGGAATGACCCAAATTTTCAACTTCTTGGGTAAGTGCTTGGAGACGAGGTTACTATGGAAAATGTGGTCCCTTCTCTTTTCACTGTACCCTTTCAAATGCAGCGCTGCTGGAGTCCAGAGAGCACCTTGCCTTCTGGCTAGGGCATCCCGGGCATTTCGGGCAAGCAGCAGTGCTTGCGGACACCAGAGTGTGGGTATGGGACCTGGATGAGCTTAGTGAAGACAGGGACATCCCCAGGCATGTGGAACAGCAAAACTTCAAAGAGTCTCCTCGGAAGCTTTTGCCAGGGAAATGGAGACACTTCCAACTTTGCAGGCACCCAAGTGGGATGGCATTATTTTTTTCACAGATCTCTCAGTTCAGCTGAGGTGTCTATATTCCGTGCAACTTCTGTTTTAAATGTTGCCCTTTGTGATTTGCAAGATGAGGCCTCAGGTGGCTTCAGAAAGCCATGCTGCACTGAAGAGGCACAGCTTTCTCTCAGTAATCCTGGGTAAAATAGCAGCGACAAGTGACATGAAAGGTGCGTTTTGCATGACGTACGTGGAAAAGCCAATTACATGTAATTAATGTTGGTTAAATGCTTTGAAGACGAAAAGCTTTTATATGTGTGATTAACATCTATTCTGTCAAAATGATTGTCTTTCTAATGTTTTAAGAAGCTTAATAGCATGCTTCAGCTTTTCAGTGTTTATCTCTGAGATGTGATGACCCTATGTAAAGCATTCACTGGAAAACTATATAAGAAAGGCCTTCAGTGGGAGTTGATGTTGGCCACAAACCAAGAGTAAAGACTGAGACACTGTGGGACAGAGATGATTCACCTGTCAACAGCTCAGTCCCTTACAAAGGTTCCTAATCAGCAAACCAGTTGAGCGACGCTAAAGTATTGTCCTGATACAAGGTCTTAAATTGTGAGCGCTCACTGCAGGACGGCTTTTGGAGCCTATGAAAAGAGTCTGTGCATGCTGGATTCTAGTTTTAGAAGGTGCATGGTAAGGTGTACCAGCTTACACTTAGCAGGAGCCCAGGATCTGGCACAGGACCGAACAGACACCTCCAAATGGGAATTTTGCCACCAATTTCAATGAACGCAAGAAATGACTACATTTTAGCATGCACAAAAATAAGCTGTTATTGACTCAAGGCTTATAGTCGATTATCTTGCTCCGACATATTTTGCTTTCCACTGTAAATAAAGTGGATTTCATTGTAAACCACTCACAGGAGATGAGAAACAATAAGGGTCGGACACTGAACAATAGGCGTTCTGAGAAAATAGTGAGTTCATACATTGGCAGTTATTGTTATTTTCTGAAAATGAGTGCAGATGGTTTAGTATGCTGAAATCACTCAAGACTTTTATGGCAGAAAGAGACCATGGAGTAAATAAACTGGTGACAGGTATAATGAAAGGCATTCAGTTTATTTGCTTGTTCAGAGTTATTTTATTCAAGGGAGGCCTGTTTTGCCTACCACAGGCAAATCCTCGAGACCATCTTGAAGAAGTATCTCCCTGGAAAAAAGAATCGTGCAAGATCATGTAGCAAGCCCAGGGCTTCTGGATGACAATCAAATGGGTTACTTAATTCTTTGTAAGCAATTCCTAGAAAGCATCGGTTCCCAGAAGAGACATATATGAAGGCTCTGCTCTTTATTTGCTGGTGGGGAAAGACAAGGGCTGTACCTCCAGTAGCGAGGGGAATGCCATTTGAATCGTTCGTGGTGCTGTTGCCAAGAAAAGAGTCCAGTTATCACCAAACATCATGCTGCTATTAAATCAGCCAGATAAAAGTCAGGGAGGTTTGCAGGGCTATAGGAATGGGCAGAGATCGTGCTCTTTCCCTCCATCAGTTAGCTCTCCAGATGATCTGATCACCTGGTGGGTTAGGACCAGTCCCTGCAGGTTTTCCCTCCACGGTGGAGGGTGCAAGAGAGCTCTGAAAGAGGGGTTGCTGGGATCACCTTTTTCTCAGCCAACCTACAAAGCCCCTCCCCGCATTGCCCTCCCGGCAGCGGTGGGGGAGCGGGTGCTGGGGTCAGTATTAGCATCAATTGCAGCAGTGTTTGCTATTGAGCACCGGGGCAGTGTTACTCTGAGCTGTCGTCCTTCAGGACACCTCTCTCGAGGTTCAACACATCCCTCAGAAGTACCAGTGATGTGGTGAGGGGAGCATTCAGGACTCACGAGGTGCCACCTTTACCCAGCCGCAAGGTCTGTGCTTACCTTGTCAGTCTACACAAGGCAAACCAGGTGAGACAACCCGAGCTTCACTTGGACCTGCGAACACACACGGAAGATGTATGAGGTCCTCAGGGCTTATCTCTGTCAGTTCACATGTATTATACTTTGGCTGCTTTGCCTGCACTGGGATTTTTCCTCAGGTTAATTACTCTGTATTTGCTAATGCCATGTAGGAACATGAATTTTTTCCCCCTGGTGAAGAGGGGCTGGATCCAGAGAAGCACTCACCCTTAGTGCAGCTTGCCAGAGCACTGGCAGCTTCGTCTTTCAAAAACGTGATTGGTAAAAATGTCAAAACCATTTCCATGAGGCTGTTGCCACAGGTGGAGCTTCATGTGCTTTCCCACCAGGCACGGAGGTGCGCTGCTGGAAAAGGGGCATTGCTCGGGCTGTACCTCTCCCTGGCATGTACCGTGCATCAGGTTTTCAAGTCCACCACCTTTCATAAACACTAAATGCCCTGAAAGAGTTTTAGAGGAGAGAGCTGCAAGACGACCAACCTTTCCCTCAAAGGGAGGTGTATGATAACTTCAGCTTTTGTTCCTGTGACCTGCCCTTGCAGGACTGAAAAGAGCTTTGAGCACACACCCAGGAGAGCAGGAAATCTCTCCTACGGATCACTTGTAAAATGGCCCGGTTTGAAAAACACGCTGCAGAAAGAATGAAGCCTGACTGCAAAGGAGAGTGGGGTTTTTTTTGCCCGTGAATAGGATTTCAAACTAGCAGCCAAAGTGAATCATTATACATCCTTGCCATATGCCACTTTCAATCAATAAGGCCTTATGCTCTGCTAACAATCATCCTAAACTATACCTATTAACAAGAATGCACATTTTCGTAGTAATATTCCATGCACGTCACCGCACACAGACTGCAAACAGTCGAGAGCGATCACAGCTGAAGGGAGACGGAGTTTCTGAAACAACGGGCTAAGTGTGTGGACGTACACCACACTGTAGAGGCTGCCGCTCTTACACGTGTAGGCTGGTTTTTGCTTTTAATGGCATACGCTCCTACAGACTGATGTGGTTTTTTTCTCTCTTTCAAGCGTATGCTTTCTTGATGACCCAGCCAGTTTCTCTCCTGACGACCCAAGACTTTCTCACAAGTGGCCAATGCACTGAGGATAAAGTGCAGCAATAGCCACAGGGGGATGAGATACGGCTTCAGCAGGACCCCTTCAGTTTGGAGGGAGAGAGATGACAGCAATCATCATGAACTAATCATCAGTATGACTAGTTCATATCTGAACTAATCTCTCTGTGAAGACATGGAAACCTGCTATAAAAGAGATGCAGGGTTTGAGGGACATGGTGCAGGAGCAGGAGGCGCAGACTATATTTCCTACTGATTACGGGGCACCTGTTTCCTACCTGCTGTTCCTTTTGTCTACTTAACATTGCAAACTCCTCCTGATGGGTGTCACTTCTCCAAAAATACTGTGCTTGCCGCAAAAGTTATTGACTGAAATGCCACAGTCTGAGCTGCTCAGAGCAGCCAAGTCTTACACTATGGGCACGAAGCACTTTGTAGATTCACCCAACTAAAGCAGAAATCTGCACTTGAGCTAGTCACCCGTGGCTCCCTTGCTAGTCAATGGAGAGCCAGTCAATACAGTCGATGGAGTCTAAGGTGATTCATCTCTTCCTAAAGTAGATGGTTAAAACAGAGCAGATGAATTGCATAATAAAAACACTTATTTCTTCTTGCTGCCTGGGAAGCCTAGTGTGACAGCTTGCATTTAGAAGTCTACTCTGTAAATATCTGAAATGAGGTGAGTCTAATCCCCCACTGCCCTCRTGACCTTGCCCTGGCTGTGCATCTCAGGCATTTGCTGGTGCAGCTCGCTCTGTATCCTGTAGTGCAAAGAGAGTTACGGTTGGGTTAAGGGATGCCAGAGCAGGGTGACAGTCCCACACTCAGGTAGCTAAAACGTACCACCTCTGACCAACGGCCCACAGCCCTAGGCCCCTCCGTGTGTCCCCAGACCCCAACCCCCCAGTCCCACTCACAAGTCACGGCCACATGACTCAAAATGCAGTTATGTGAGCTGTGCATTGGGATTGCATCAGCCCTGGCTGCCTGGATGTGCAGGAGCTCAGGCTAGACTATACAAAGTTCTTACGTCTATGGATCCTGGATTAGTAGAGCATGTACACTATGGCATGTCCCAATACAATGGCCTTCAGATGCTACCACATAAAAAACCCTTCGATCTTTTTCTCAAAGAGTGAATTTAATCTTTGCTTATTTCTATGTTTTATAACTGAAGGCTGTTTCTGCAACCCTCGTGGAGATACTTACACATGGTCTATGTGATACTCTTCATGAGTAATCCTTGTTTTGCAAGGTTCAACATAAAAATTCTTTGCTAATCAAAAGGCATTACTGCTCGGATGTTTCTGTGCTGCAAAATAACCCCCAGTCAATCAAACCCCCTTCCAACTGCCTATGCTTACTGCTTTGCAACCTTGTTTTCTGTGGGTGAAGGTGGGAAAGGAGAACATGCTTACCTTTGAGAAAAGAGCTGTGCAACTCTGGGTGTCAGTAATACCACTAAAATATAGCTGAGGTGGTGCAGTGACTTTTTTCTGGCTTTCTGTGCAAGCACATAACCGTAATAGCATCATTTGTTGCAAAGATTTCACTTAGTTTCTTCCTCTCTGGCACAGAATGCATTCATTGAATCTTGAAGCCCTTATCCCTCAGACAATTCCTCTTGCCTTTGATGAAGATTTGTAATCCTGGAAGGGCTGTTCAAAATTTATACTACTAATTTTTCATATTTGGAGATATTAACGATGTACAAGTTAATGGATTCAGTACAAGATAACTGGCCAAATTGCTGTAGCCTATTTTATATGTGAAGTAAATATAAGTGATCAAAGGGTAACTTCTGGCTTGAAAATGCATTAATACTACTAATATCAGCTGAACTAATTAAACTGCATGTATTTGTTTAAACACTTAGTGTAGCTGTTGACCCTATGGCATCCTCTCCCTTCTTTTTAACATCCATAGACATTTCGACATCGGCGGGATCTTTAGGAATGAGGGCAGTAAAGCTGGACAGAAAATAGTTTTCCCATCACAAAAATGCTCAAGATCATGAAATAAACACACCTTTATTCCAAATTGCGATGAAAGCTGAAAATCATGGCCCCAGAATTCAGACCTGGCAATGACAAAACCACACACGGTCCCATCTAGTTTCACAGCTGGAAAAAATGGTCAAACACCTCCTAACATCTTTGGCTGCTGTTTCTGGCCATACAAGATGCACCTGCTCCCAAAGCAGCCCTGCATCCCTGGGGATCTCGTGAAGGCACGCGATGAGGGTGCAGGAACTCCCTTATGGCAGCTACATGGGGATAAAGTCAAAAGATGACCTTAGCTGGGGCTGAGCAAACAAGGTTGTGGATATTTCACGCAGAAAGGTTCCTTTTACATTAGTTTAAAGGGCTGTGGCTAGCTGAAATGGAGATTCGCATCTGCCAACGGTGATTCATCCCCGTGGTGTCCCCAGGCATGACGTATTGCACGGTTTGGGACACAGGGCTGCTTTCTTACACGTGTCCTCTGTGACTCTTTAGGAAGGATGGCAACTATTGAGATAATTATTTTGTTACCTGCACTATATCCAGAAATGCACTGCAATCTCATGCTCTTAGTCTGTTGTTTCAGACACAGACAGTGGGGCTGGCTCTGCATGGACATGTTGAGCTGAATTTAGAGCAAACTCAACTCCCTCTGCTGCAGCTAATTACACGGTGCTTCCAGTGGGTGAGATACTGGAGAAGAGCTTTAGCCACGGCAAACCATGATCTCCAGCCAGATTCAAATCCACACCCCTGGCAACTGCAGAAGTGTGTTTTCTACCCTGTGCAGAGCACATTTATTAATATTTGTATGTCTTCATTTTTTTCATCCTTCATTTCCCTCTACATAGGTTTATTTTTCCCAGTCAATAAGAACGATTTTATTCTTCTTAATTAGTTTTTTTTTTTAGGTTTCCCATAGTAATTAATGTACTTTTCTTCAGCACTATAACCTATTACAGCAGTTAAAATATTAAATCATGACTGCTGCCAGATCTAAGGGACCAAGAAACATAGGTTTTTCAATAGCCACTTTGTCTTCATCTTTTGAATTAGTTTGCAGCCTGCTTTACGTTTTTGGGTAAGTAATAAGATTTGTTGATTTGAATGAAGAACAATATAAAAATAAATTGCATTGTACTTTTAATTACATAGTCTTAATTTTTGTGGTGACACTCCAGGCTCTCATATAATGTCGTTTAATGTTTACTTCTCTTTATTGATTTGATAATTTAAATACAAAAATGTCATTTAATTTGCAAATTTCTACATTCATCGTTGGGGTGCTGTGCTCATTACGGAATTAGGGGAATTCTGTCTTTTCCCCCATCTCTTTCATGCACACACAGGCATGTATGTTCCATATTTGCTTTCTCTTAGGCACCAAATCTCAGCTACAGAGATGCTTTTCTTCTCCACTGCTGTGAGACCGTGATCCTCCCTATGCTCGACATTTTGAACCGGGGACTTGGTGTGAAATGGGCTGCTGCTCCAGGAAGCCCTTTTTTTGGGACTCCTTGGAGGTGGGTAGCAGTGGGTAGGTCAAGAGCCACCGTTGGACACGCTAGCCTTGGCGGGCTCCTTCTTCACCCAGGAAGTCAAACACCCTCACAGCACTGAGAGTGGTTTGAGTTCACCCATCCCCTGCAGAGGACATGGTGGAAGCAGATCTTGCAAAAGCCCACAGAAACCATAGGAAGAGCCCAGTTTGGTCTCCTTTGGTTTAGGGCAAGGATGATGCCTTTACTGCTCTCCAGATGCCATTCAGAAATAGCTATGAGAATGCAGCAAACCAACAGCAAACCTTCAAACCTTCCTCCCTCCATCAAAAACATCATCTCTAACCTACATCTTCCACTCACCTCAGCTCTCTCGGAGAGGAGCCACAGACACCGCTCCATCCTACCCCAGGCAGTGTCAGCCACTCGGCTAAATCCCAGCTTTGTGGACTGGTTTTGAGGTGCTTGTCTTCTAGTTTTGGAGCTGCAGGCACATTTCAGAGTTTCTAGAAGTTAAGCAAAATGAAACTTTTCTTTCAAAAATCCATCACCATAAAACTGTTTTCCCCCCCTCTTCATTAATGATTTACTTTCTGTGGAATAAATGCACCAACTGAGGACAGAATCATTATTAAAATCTCAGTTAACAACACAATATTACTTTGGTCCTTTCATTTCCTCCACTATTATAAAATTCAAGATTCATTTCATCTATTAATATTAGCAATCTATTTTTTTTTAAATTTTGACCAGGCACAAATTAAAGGGGGAATGATATTATGGAAGCGGCACTAGAACTTATTCCTTTTTTTGTAAAATCTATTTTTTCCCTTCCATCAGTTATTTCTTTGCATCTAATACTGGCTTCTTTTGCATTGATATTCCCAGTGACTTCATTTGATACCTGGCATTACTCCCATGGAAGTAAACTGGAAGAGGCCAACAGACTTCCTTGGAAGGTGATTAAAATTAAGGGTCAATGAAGAGCTGAAGGCCGGCACACGGGTTTGGGAGCAAGGGAGCTGGGTTCTGGTCCTAGCCCTGCCACAAAATTGCTCTGTGACCCTGCGCAAGTCATTTTATTTCTCTGTACTGCAGTTTCCATGCGTTTCAAATAGGAACAAGAGTGTGTGCTGCTCATCATTCAAGTCTCCTAGCAAATAAAACGTGATGTATAAGAGCTAACTCAGCAAGAAGGCACAGATCATTCAAGAAATCTGTGTCCTAGAGTAGCAGCAGACAGTGAGGACAGGGGCAGAACAGAGATGCGCTCTATTTTTCTGAGAGCTCATGAATTGCTCCTGTTCCCTTTATAACAGATCATTGCCAGTGGGTTCTAATGAGATTTCCTTTGTGCCTCTCTAAGACTAAACATAACTGAGATTTCTTCACAATATTTCACACGGAAATGCTCCGCTCGTGTACAGCGTTTCCTTGTCAAAGAAAGGCTGGATTTTTAACGCTCTAGAATAACCAACTTCTACAGTTATGGCACACTTATTTCTTAGCTTGTTTCTGTACCCCTACAGCCCTAGGGGCTGCACACCAGCTAAATATGCATGGGATTGCTCTTGCAATCTCCATGATTGCAAACAGGGGATGGCTATTGTGGCAGGTCTTCCCAAACGCTGAAGTGCTGAATTCCAATGGTATCAGCAGCAACTGGAAGAAATAGGAAAAGAAAGTTGGATAAAGCCCACTAAGAGGTCCCAGGTACAATCAACAATACCTCAACTATCCCTTTGTCTAATATCTTCCTGCAGTGACAATTCCACAACAGCCCAGGGGCATATATCCCTGTGCTGAACTACCCATAGCACTGGAAAGTGTCTCCTGATCTTTTACCTACGTCTTTACTGCTGAAGCTGAAGCCCATTACTCATCCTACTTGCAGAAGCTATAAGCCTTCATTGTGCCACTCCTCTTTGCATCAGCCTTGCATGTACTTGGCAACTTGCTTTGTCTCACCTGGGTCCCCTCTTCAGACCACACACTTCTCAGCTTTTCTCTGCTTTGTAGGCAGGTTTTCTACACGTCCAATCTTCTATTTGCACCTCTCTGGGCTTTTCCCAGCTGAGCCGTATCTTTCCCGAGGTGTGGAAATTGTTCTTGAGCCAAGACCCTGCCATTGCCAAGCTGAATGGAAAGACTGTCCCATGCCTTCTGCAGTGTGCCCCTCTGAACAGGCATCCCGTGAGGACTGCCGGATTTTTGTGGTGCTGGATTTCTGATGTGCTCCCAAGCATCACAGCCCCGGATCTTTTTCCGCACCTCAGCAGCCTGGCCAATTGCTCCTCATCCTGTATTTGAGAAATTGATTTTAACTCCCCTGCCAGGGAGTGCAACATTTTAATTACTTCTGTGGATAAAGCCTGTTGTTCCCATTCTGATCAGGACTTAAGAGATAAGTAAAGCAAAGCCTATCAGAGATCCTGCAGAAGCTTGAGCTGGAACCCAGGCCACCAGAATACCCCCAACCAGTACCTCTGCCATATGGCCTTCACCCTTCTCATCCTTGTCCCATGTCATCCTTGTTTTTTAAAAAATCTTTCTTCTCCCTCCATTATTATTGAATTCTTTTCAAATCTGATGTTAGTAGCCACTTGCAACCACTTAAACTATTGCAGGTGAATAATTAAGGGCCTATGCACTATCCCACAGCATGGATAGCCCACAAAAAATGGGAAACAGATTGGTTGCCTGCTGGATTATTGGTAATTTCCCTGCTGCCAGTTCCTGCTTCTCAATACAAATGAGTGGCATTTGGTGGCAAAAATAAACGACAAGATCAGCGACCTTTGGGAGCAAGAGAGTCTGAGTGGATACAGGGCCAGGAAAGTCAAGACATGAAGTGCAGCCTTCTTTCCAAAGGACCTAATCCCAGTTTAGGGGACACAAAGACACTTACAAATAGATAAAAACTTGAGGCTGGCTACAAGTGCAAGGTCCTGCACCTGGGTCGGGGCAACCCCTGGTATCAATACAGGCTGGGGGATGAAGGGATTGAGAGCAGCCCTGCCGAGAAGGACTTGGGGGTACTGGTGGATGAAAAGCTCGACATGAGCCGGCAATGTGTGCTTGCAGCCCAGAAGGCCAACTGTATCCTGGGCTGCATCAAAAGCAGCGTGGCCAGCAGGTCGAGGGAGGTGATTCTGCCCCTCTGCTCTRCTCTGGTGAGACCCCACCTGCAGTACTGCGTCCAGCTCTGGAGCCCTCAGCACAGGAAAGACATGGACCTATTGGAGTGGGTCCAGAGGACGGCCACAAAAATGATCAGGGGGATGGAACACCTCTGCTATGAAGAAAGGCTGAGAGAGTTGGGATTGTTCAGCCTGGAGAAGAGAAGGCTTCGGGAAGACCTTATTGCAGCCTATCAGTACTTAAAGGGGGCTTATAAAAAAGATGGTGGCAAACTTTTTATCAGGGCCTGTTGCAATAGGACAAGAGGGAATGGTTTTAAACTAAAAGAGGATAGATTTAGAGTAGATATAAGGAAGAAATTTTTTACACTGAGGGTGGTAAAACACTGGAACAGGTTGCCCAGAGAGGTGGTAGATGCCCCATCCCTGGAAACATTCAAGGTCAGGTTGGACGGGGCTCTGAGCAACCTGATCTGGTTGAAGATGTCCCTGCTGATTGCAGGGATGTTGGACTAGATGACCTTTAAAGGTCCCTTCCAACCCAAACTATTCTATGATTCTATGAGTCTATGATTCTACAAAAAATATTTCTGTCTTGTTCTTCTGAAATCCATGGAAAGGCACTGCCCATGCCAGGCATATACCCTGGCATCACAGCCTGCAGGGCTGGCTGCTCTCACTTGTGAATATATTTATCACTAATAATATGCCACAATGTCCAAGAGTTGAACTCTGGGGAGTGCTGGGAAGGAAAGCTGGTTCTTCTCAGAGGCATGACCAAGTGCAGCAGGACTTTACCTGCATCTGTATTGGCAATGTGTCACTCCTGTCTCTCTACAAAATTGATGGACCAGTGGTTGGATTCTTAACAGAATAGTTTTAATACTTTGTACTTTTTATGACATGTGGTACGTCCTATGCTATGAAGCTAAGGAAATAGTCTGAGAAAGGGCATTAGGGCAGCTGGGCAAGAAGCCGTTGATAGGAGGGTAAAGAGGTGAGACTAAGGTGGAAGCCCATGAAACCTGGAAATTGCTTGGATGAGCCCATAAGGGAGCCCTTCAGCATCCCAAAGACCTGCAGCGTAACTGGGAGGGCTGAACCGAGATAGGTCCCCCAGAGCTGAGAAGCGCATGCCAGAGATGGTGGCATGGGCAGTCTAGGGCTCCATCAACCATGGTGGCGATGGCGAATGTCATGAGGCCCAAGGGCCTGTAGTGATAGGACAAGGTGTAATGGTTTTAAACTAAAAGAAGGTAGATTCAGACTAGATATAAGGAAGAAATTTTTTACGCTGAGGGTGGTGAAACACTGGCACAGGTTGCCCAGAGAGGTGGTAGATGCCCCATCCCTGGAAACATTCAAGGTCAGGTTGGACAGGGCTCTGAGCAACCTGACCTAGTTGAAGATGTCCCTGCTCATTGCAGGGATGTTGGACTAGATGACCTTTAAAGGTCCCTTCCAACCCAAACTATTCTATGATTCTAAGGGAATTCAGCCCCTGAGATACGGCTAAGCAGCCCAAGGAATGGAGCAAGGGTCATGCTGCACAGCCAGAAATACAAGGAAGGGACAAATGAATTGTCCTGTTTTGGCTTTGGTAGAATGAAGAGAGACAATCTTGCAATGTGTAAAAGCTGGAGCAAAGAGAAAAGGAGCAATCTGTCCCCCATGTGCTCAGTAAGGACCAAACTGCAGCAGGGAAGGCTGAGGTTATGCAGGAGGGAAAATGTTCTGCAGGCAAAACTTGTGAAGCCCTGGGAGCCTGGAGCACCATGCAGTGCCCAGCACTGCAGGAAGAGGTCAGATGAGCATTTCCCAGGAATGACACAGGTCGAATAAACACTGCCAAAGGGAGGAGGATGGACTGGATGACACCTGAAGATCCCTTCCAACATTAGCTCCCCGCTTGCACATTGCCTGTTGCCAGTGTGTGGAAACAAGTTTCCTCCAGGCAATTTATACCAGCATTCCCCCATGACGAGCAGCAGAGACAGACACTTTATGGTGTAAAAACGACCTCTGGTCCCAATAAGGACAAAAGGAAAACTACCTTGCTAGTGATGCCCAATTCATTACTCAGTACCATGTAACACAATAATGTTGCACCTTAAAGCTTAGTGCCTTGCTCTATTTATACTGTGGTCTTCAGTGTTTATCACCTCCTGCTAATGGCAGTAGAGTATTTGCCACAAAAACTTAATTATTTGCCTTCTTTGAGAGGGTATTTTTCCTAATTAAAGCCTTCCTGAGAGCAATGCAGGAAGCACTCGGCCCCACCGGGCATTCTTATACCCTAACCACTGAAATCTGGGACAAAGGCCAATAATCTGGGACAAACTCTAAAAATACACCAAACACTCCAGGACATATTTTATTGGTCCTTCCATACATGCCTTGAGTGTGTTGGGAGGCACAAGGCCACAGGTAAGAGTAGTGAAATAAACCCTCCAGCGTGGTCCAGCTGCCTGCAGGAGAGATACAGATGCTTTTCTTAGGCAGAGCAATTTCAAAGAGAGACACAGCACCTCTGTATGAACCTTCCCGTTGTTAAAGCTTAATTGCAACCAGTTTAAAAACCCCGAGTCTAACTTTTTAAATAAAAAATTGGAATTTGAAAGACGTTCTTCTGCCAACCAAACACCTGGGGAGGGAGGAAGGCAAGGGAGCTGGAGAGATGACAGGCCTTGGCTCTAGGCTGCTGTAGCCACCATATGCACTTTAAAACACCTGCACTGCATTTTCAGGTAAAACATCAACAGCTGAAGACAATGTGGGTAAATACCTACTATCTTCTTTTACAGAGGATGGTAACTTAAACGGATAGGATTAGGGAACAGTCTAAGGGCAGTGACTGAACATGCTGTCCTCGCTCTGCAGATTCAAGGGTTGTTGTATTCTCAGGCTCTTTTTTAGGTGTTGCAAAACCCCGTGGGATCTGCTGGCAGCCACCCAAAAGAGTGCAGCACTTGAGGCTGCCCTAAGCCGGTCCAAACACACTCCGAGCACAGGGGAGGTTTAACACCTTGCCCTTCGCCTGCTACCCCCAGCCGGTGTCAGCAATGTCGGCTGTTGTGCAAAGCAAAGCGGAATGACCAGGGCGACTCGGCAGCTCCCGAGCCCCAAACTCACTGCGTTGTACCCTGGCTAGCCTTACACCGAGGATGGGAAGATTTTCTTTTGCCCTTCTGCTTGTCCATCTCACATAGAGGCTTTGTAGATATCCGCTATGCAAGCAAAATGATCTGATGATGGGACCTGTATTTACTTACCTTCAGCTTTTAATGGAAGGAGGACGGAGTGCCTTACGGGCACAGAGCAAGAGATTAGTAGCTACCCATTATTGGAGGCTGTCACAGTCACCAGGATTGTCACCAAGAAGCGATTCCAGTGTTGGTACCACCAATTTGGGAGCACATTTTCCTGACAGGCATCCAGGCAGTCTTAAACGTTTCAAGCAGAAGGGATTTTGCTGCTGTGGCACTTGGTGATCTRTTTGAATGGTTAAGTACCATCGGCTGGTAGAAACATCTTTCTACCACTGAACTTAAGATGCATTGACTTCAACTCGCTGCAACACACACTCTTGGAAGTTAGAGAGATACTTATTTTTTTTATGAGCTAAGCATCATGCATGCTGTATTTGTATTTCACAGGGAAACTGAGGCAGAGAGCTCGAAAGCAGGACACTAAAATGAATGTCTGAAGTTTGGTACCGTAGTCCGCTTACAGAAATACTCTGCTTTTCCTGACTCCTGGCCACCGGCTTTTGCAACAGCCAGAGCCTTTGTACCTGAGGTTCAGGGAAGTCCCTTTGCGAGCTGCGAAAGCAGCACAGCCTGGCGTTTCAGGGGAATTTGAATGCTGGTTTCTCATCACTAAAAAGCATAGTAGTGCTCAAGGGCATAAGACAAAGCTGGCGGCCACAGTAACCTTAAGTACAGTGAATCTCAATGAAGAAAATACCTGAAAGGAACCTCAAACATCAGGCAGACCTTTGACGCTATGTCCTGGGTTAAAAAAAGATAGAAAATGCAGTCCTTTACCAATTAAGCATATACCGTCATTGCAGAATTAGTCATATGATGTCCGTAATCCTCCTTGTCTGAGCACAGAAGTCTCCAACTTGAGCGTGGACGTGCTTTGGTTCCTGGTGAGCTGGCATGACTTGGGGTATGGATTAGAGCCTGGATTCTCCTTTTTGGGGAGGGCTAACACGTTAACGGTACAGCTACCATCCAGCACCGACCGTCCTCCGGAGCCTTCTTGCAATTAAGTTCCCCGCCCAATAGGCCAGACGAGTTCTCCCGGATTTAAAGGGAAATAATTATACGACAACTCTGCTGGTTACAGCGGTAAAAATAATGAGCTATGCCCCAGAAGTCCTAACAAAATTCACGGACGAGTAAAGCGACTCTAAAGATCCAACCTGAACAAAGCTTTGGCGTGTGGCTCTGACACCGGCTGACACGTGCCAGTTGCTGGTATTTACACTTTAATCAAAATACAACTGAAAACCAAGGGAAAAGTTCAAATTCTGGAGGACGGCAAAWGTGCCGGTTTATGGGCATCTCGGTAACAGATCCCTTTGCTTGGTATATTTCCCCCTAATCTGTCAACATCTGATGCCTTGCTCTTTAGTCTGGAGCTAAGAAAAGCTATCAAAAAATACCTTCATATAGTTTAGGACCCATTCTGTCTGCCGTATCACTCACTATTTTTACCGGCCGCACTGAAGCCAGAGCGCAAAGGGCAAATTTGTCAACGTGGGTGGGCTTTTTTAGTGCGAAAACCAAGGGCTCGTACAGACAGTAGCAAAGACCATCTGCATACACGTCTGGAAGTTCAGGCTCTAATTTAAAGCTGCTTCAAATATAGAAATTCCAGCAAAGTTAATTGTAGCTGCATTATGGAGAGGTGACAGCAGCGAGTCCTTAGAAAGCTGCGGAAGGTTTAAATCTGCCTCAGCTCTGTTCCCTTTAGAGTTAGGCTAATATCGTGTATAAATCCTACCAGGAAATTCTGCAGGTGAGATACCGACCACACGGCAACGGCATTTCTTGAAAATAAGGATAAAGTTCTTTAGCAAAACCACCTTTTCTCCATATGTTGAGAACCGTGCAACACCGCCCTGCTTTATTAATTGGTCTGTACTTTTAAAATCTTCCTAATTCTGCTCACAACTGAGAACTTAGCTTACCGTTATATTAAGAAACCGMTTCATAGTGTGGGTTGGTTATTACTGGGAAGCGCTTAATTACACTAAAATGTGTAGTTAAAGTGACTATTTATTTACTGAAGGTTATGAATATAAATTGTTTTTTCTTACCCATGCATTCTGAAATGGGAAGGTAGAGGCTGGGATCCCAAGAGTTTCTTTAGGCTGACTGATTTTCTAGAAGCAGCTTTAGGAACCGATATGGAAACTGCAGCCTGTGAACCAGTTTGCTGTCTTGGTGCCTCAGCACACGTTTCTCACCTGTTGCAAGTAATGCAAGTTTTGCTTAAGAAGACTGGAAACGGGTCTGTTTTTAATTGCATCAGAGCTCTGTAACCTGCAACGAACCAACGCCGAGCTGAAAAATAAATCCCCATTAGTGAATTCATGAAGAGATAAAGGAAACGTTGGGTCTCCTTTCCCCAGTATTTTCGATGTTTTATAACACCTCTGTCAGCATAAATTTCCATTCACTGAAGAAATTACATTTCACGAGAGCTACAATAGGATTTTAAGATAAATGACATGCGAGCACTGCAGTTTTGTACAGGCTTAAGTGATTCAAGTATCTTTATCACGTGCGGGGTATCAAAATACATGAATATGACTTGTTACAACAGTCACACGAGAAAGATTGAGTGTCATACGAGGCTGCAAAGCATAAAACCATCTTAGCTAAAATTTATTTTGGCGCGGGAGGGTTTTTTAACTGTTAAGTATAATTATTTAAAAATGCTCTGAGCTGTGCAGCTCTAATGATAACTAGAAACAGAAAAAAGCTCTTGAAAACGCCGCTTGTAAGGGCACTTCTTGCAAGCACTGCCTGCTCTTAACACTTGCTACCTTCGTTCACTGCTATTTCCGAAATTCTTGGAGGCTGACGAAGTTTTTAAGTGTCATCTTGCTAAGGCTGTAACATTATCTCCAGTGACAATACTCACTCCTGGGCTTTTATGTTGCAAGTGGAGAAAACATTTTAGCTTTTCAGGAGGGTAAACAKCTCCCTGTGAAACAATGTAAGCAAGACGGACTGCAACCCTGGCGTTTAATAAATGAAAATTCAGGCTATCATTTATTCCTGGGCAAAAATTGCCCCGGGTCTGTCTCTCTGTCGGTTTGCTCTTTGCAGCATCACCTGCGACACGAAGCAGCACGCTGTCCAAGTGCAAAAGGCCACGCTACGCCCGCCTTGTCGGGTGGCTTTAGGACAACATCCGAAGCGCCCTGGGCCCGTTTCCTCAAAAGCGATGACAGCCGCGTGATAAACGTGCTCCCAGGTCTCTGCCTGTAAAGCACAAATTCAGGTACTGTGAAACGGAGCTTTTCATAGCGCGGCGATTAAAAATAGGAGCGGCGTTTGCCAGGGAGCGTTTCAGCCTGGGCAGGGACGCAGCCCAAGCGATCACTACATTAGCCACGCTGCCTGCTCCCGAGGACTAATATTTTCTTGGTATGAACTAAATGTCTCGTTTTAGCTAATCACGGGGATGGCGGAACAGTGAAACACTGGGTCATATTTCATCGCCCCACACATTTCTCCATACTTCAGCCACTTGGTAGCTGTTTAAGAACTTATTCCTCAAATGAAATAAGCAGAAATATTGACCCGTTATTTGTCTCTTCTCTTGAGGCTCTGAATGCACCCCAAGCTGCTGCAGTCCATGGCCAGGACATTTACTTCTCCTTTGACCACTATTTTGCATTCCCTTTTGCACCCTGTGTGGCCTTCTCAGCGGTTTGTCCCACAAGCGTTCAGTGACAAAAATCAGTCCTCGCTGCCTCCAGATTAAAAAAACCCTACTTGTGAGTGCTTGTTTCTGAATAAATAGGGATCGATCCCTGGCCCATCCCTTTGACAGACACGTCTCCTTCTTATTTTCCATCCGTGATTTGACTAGCTGGGTGACATGACCCACCTTGCTTTTTCAATGCCACAGACCTGCCCAGCAGCAGCTCTTCGTGGGCTTGTTTTTGCTGCTTTTTGCTCCAAACATTATTTTCTTGAGCGTTTTTTATAGCTTTTCCAATTGCATTGCCCATTGGTGCACGTGTTAGCTGTAACTTTCCCCCAAGAGTCTCGTGTTTAAAGTCGCAACCACTATATGCCTGCCGAGGTACTCCTCTTTACTTATAGCAAACATAGGAATGAGGTATGATACCATGAATGATACTACTAATCAGTTTATTGCAACTCCACCTAGGAATCCCATTCACAGTTAAGACCTTGTTATGCAAGTGCTATACATATATAAAAAAAGTTTCCAGCTTCAAAGAGGCTACAAGCTCTTATAAAAGCCTCCTGAAGTTTCCTGTGAGCTTCTTACTGTAAAAAAATATACATATTTCTTCTTGGAACAAAACACTTCTCAAACTTTTAAAAGAGTGATTCATATTTACTCTTACCTCCCTCCAGAGGAGAAAGCAAATGGTTTTAGAAATATTTGCAGCCTCACTCGCCATCGGACAAATTAGCGAGAGCTGACCTGCGATTCACCACCGTGCGCACGAGCTCTGCCGGCGCGCAGCATCCGTGCCGCAGCCCTTTCTCCTGGTGAGTCAGTGGACCTCGCAGACCCAAAGTCTTGGGAATGACCCAACTTCAGCATCTTCCCTTCCTCTTCCTTCCCGTTAAGAATCCTTTGGTGCTCCCTAATGCCGTATTATTTAATTATAATTACAATAAATTGCGGAGAGAGTTCAATTCCTGTAACCCTGGCAATAGAGAAAACCTTATTAACCCTGAAACGGCCTGAAAATTGATTCTGCTGAGGTGCCTCGTCAGCCCTGGCACCCCTGGACACTTTCCCTGAGCTATCGCTCCTGCAAGATCTTGGGATCAAGGGACTTTTTGGGGTGCAGGGGGCTCCGGGGCAGGCGGGACACGAGCAGGGAGAACACATTCTCACCAGCCTGGAAGAGGAGGATTTTTTTTTTCTGCAAAGACGCGGTTTATTCCTACCCCGGGGCGGGGGGTRGGGGTCGCGCTGCTCTCTCCCCTGGGAAGGCGGCGGGCGCGGGGGGCTTCCCGGCGGCCACCCCCTTTCCCCGAGAGGCCGCGGTGCCTTCGCCCCGCGCCCTTCCATCCTCCTCCTCTCCCCCCTCGCCACCCCCTGCCCCTACACCCCCCACCCCGGGCCTCCCCGCGGGGGGCGGCGCGGGCGGTGCGCGGC